>VXBL01003289.1:145175-329711 GCA_013400195.1 Aramus guarauna
AAATTGAGATGCCAGGGGAGGTGAAAGCAGATCCTGCAGCTCTGATGGCATCTCTGCATCTGCTGCCTTCTCCCACTCTCAACCTTGAAATCAAATACACCAAGGTAAGTTGTGTTCGTTTGTTCTGGCAGGGAAATTCATGGCTTTCCCTCCAGAGGAGGGATTTTACTTAAATCCGTTTCACTCTGCCCTAACTAACTTGAGCGTAGAGATAAAACAACTACTAAGACTGCCTTGAATCTGTAATAAAGGAAACAGATTTTTACCCTGTAATCATCTGGAAAAAAACACAGGATAATAGAAAAACAAATTAGATCTGTTGGGACTGGCTTTGCCACTTCTCTTTAAACATAAGAATTTTCTACAGAGCTGCTGGGGTTTATTTTCAGTGCAAAATCAGTTGTTCTTGAACACGTTTCAGTTGCTTCAGAGGAAGTTACTATACGTACCTGTATATCTCAATCAGAATGTTTTCTTTCTTGAATTATCCTGTGTGTCCAAGGGACACTCTTACGATTCCTGGAGGGCTCTTAATGGTACCAGGTTGTTACAGCACTGGAACAGGTCTCTCAGCTAACTTCCATGATATTTGAATATACCCTTGAACAATATTGCAAGAGGGCATATTTTTTCCTACTAGCCTTTAAGACTAATTTTCATAAAGAGGAGGTCAATGTAGAAAAATCTGCTGGTTTTCTATGGTGTATTATGGGACTAAATTATTTTTGTCTGTTAAAACGGGCTTTCAGAACAGTCATTTGTTTGTAAATGCAATTTGAATTTTTAAATTCATATATATTTTTTGAATCTTTCCATCTTTAGTGAAAAAATGTTTTCATTTCTATTGGAGAAGTTTCAAATGTATTGTATAAACAGATTACAATGTGTCAGACTTTGTTTCTAATTACCAAGTAACTTAATAGGAAAATAAGCACATCAGCACTGGGAAAAGGTGATAACATTTTTATCTACTGGAAATATAACTTCAGGAGCTTTAAAGCTGATAGGAGACTCATTTTGGCTGATGTAGGGTAATTTTTTCCTCCATATCATCACTTTAAAAGCTTTTCATCTTTTCTCTCTTTTAAGCGGGTGCCAAAAGTAATTTGTCCTCTAATTTGTTACAGCAATCCAATGTTCTAGGAGAATGTTTCAGAGGAAAGTCAACTATTTTAGATTTCATTACATTTTAATGCAAACTGCAATCTGCAAATTAAAAGATGCATATGGTTTCTTGCATGTAATTTCTTTGAAAATAGTTTAAATAAATATGGAATGTAGTGTGGTGTTACACTTTGGAGCAATCATACTGTGCAACTAGTATTTGGCATGAATTTTGTTTATTGCTGATTTCAGTGTAAAATATGCTTCCGGAGTGTTCGGTGGGTAATACTTGAGAGTAGTATCATAGTCAGTTTGCATAGTAAGTGTCCTTGCATTTCTCTGTTCTAAAACTGGAGAACTGGTTCTAAAAATCTTTGAAAAATACAACAGTCGCCAGCAATCATACCTTTGTATCTGTGAGAACATAAGCTGGATAGTAACCTTTAATAATTCAGAATATATAGTGCCATCATCTCAGAAATATGTAAGATGTTACACATTTTATACTAATGGAACAAGTTAAAGTTATTTTATTTCAATATTAAGCCAAAAACAATGGCAACATGTTTCTTGTAAGCTTGGTTTTGAGATGTCAGGTAACTCCTGGTTGCTTTTAAGAGAAATTTGTTTTAGGACAGGTATCAAATATTTCACTTTGGCCATATATCCTCTGTCTCTGTTTTTCTGTCTCGCTCTTCCCTCCTTTTTCTCTTTCTCTGCAGGAAATAGAAGTGATTTATAGATAATTGGAGTCTTCAGCTTGGAGTCTTGTCTTGGGCAAGACTTTTATCCAGGATCTACTTTCCCACCTATTACAAAGAAAAACAATCAAAAATGAAATAATGGATTGTAACTTGATTCTTTCTTTTAGGGGAGTGGTCACTTCATGTCTTAAATGACAAACAACTTCCATAAACAATAAATAACATTAGACTAAAGCACTTTAGCAAAAAAACCCTCAACGACCCCAAACCTTGTAAAATCAGACATCTGTAAGCATTCCTAACAGCCTCTCTACTGCTTGTTAGCTGAGAATTTTAAATACACAACCAGGACACAGAACTCTTTATTACAGCTGTTTCTGAATGTAAAATCTTAGCCATTTGGGACTTAATTCTTTATGAAAACTAGAGGTACCTGTGAACATTTAAACTAAGTGAAGTAATTTTAAAATATGTTTGGCCAATTAAATCCCATTTCTGGAATTCTGAACTTGGGAAATAGACAGTTTTGTTAGGATAGAACATGTTAACATTCCAGGAATCCCTAAACGAGATTTGTTAAAGACTTGTAATATGTACTGGGAAAAAAAGTAAATTTATTATTCATTAATCTTTAAAACACTAGATTATCCTTGGAATTACTATGAAAGCTCCTTCCAAGAACATAGATAAAACAAATACTACGCGGCTAATTTTTGTGTATTCAATTATTTAACAGAATTATTGCAACTTGTGAAATATTCCTCTGGTAGGTTTACTGAAGTGAGCAGAAAACAGTGTGGTAAGTCCTTCCAATCTGTAGGCCTTAGCACACAAAAGCAATGTAGTTTTTCATTGGTCAGAAAACGTATATTTAGTGGTGAAAATTACGTGATACAATGTTTGTATGTAAGATGTGCAGCAGTATCTATTGTGACTTCAACACTGGGAGTCAGCCTATGCTTCTTTAAAAAACAGCCATTAGAAATATTTTTCCCAGTTTTTTAATGCCTTGGCATGGTCTCTGTGAAAAATAAAGTGGTTTAGATGTGTGTAATAAGAATTGGTGAATAGGATGTGAACCAGACACAAAGATGTGTGTTCAAGTACACAGGGTTAAGTTTTTCTGTGTGGCTGGCAAGTACTAAAACCGCTACATGCAAGATTCTCTCTCTCCATCGTGATGACTCTTTAATTCCCTACTTCTTAACATTAACGTTTGGGGAGGGATTGCATCTGCAGAACAGGGGATCTTCCCGTATTGCGTGGAATTAGGTTATTCTACAGCCCTGTGGCACAGACTAGTCAGGAGTGCGTTGGCAGTGCTATGCTCCATACATAAGGGAGCACGTAGGTAGGAAAGGGATCCAGCCCTCTCCCTGGCAACAAGTCATACTTCTACAAATGTCAACTTTATGCCAGAAACTCAGCCGGAATGGGCTGCTCCAGAAATATCAGATGTGTGAGACAAGCCGTAGCATGATGTCCAGTAAGAACATGTTATTAGTATATTTTGTAGAGGAAACGCACCCCTGAGCGGATGGTGCTGAGAACCTGATAGTTTCTGAGGGTGATCAGAGGGTTCTCAGCTTAGTATTATATTGATGCCTCACTCTTCCATGCTCTTACGAAACTCCATTCTCCTTCCTGAGACCTGAGCATCTCCCAAGTATCTGGCAGTAGATGTGTAATCAGTCCAGTGGATTGAGCCCTTAGCAAGGTTTTCCTCCTGCTGTCTCCATTTGAGGGGCTAAAGGTGTTTCTGCAGGATGTGGCTATCCTGCCCTTTGTTATGGCATAATCAAATCTGCTTTACAAAATATTTTCATAGTGGTTTTAGTAAGTCATGTTGACTTTAAGACAGCTTGATATAAAATGAGGACCCTAGGGTTCTGTCCTGTCCTACCTCTGTCACTACATCATGTAACTGAGTGAACAAATGTTCTCAGTTTGCATCGTGTTGGGGACAGTAATCCAGATGGATGTTTTCGGTTTTGTTTCTTGCCTACCACCTGATTTAAATCTGAGAAAGAGTTGGAGAACTTTAGCATAAGGAAAAGTTGGAGAGTTGTGGTTTTGAGAGCTTTTTATAAAGAGATGTTCTAAAGGGCTGAAGTTACAGCACTGCGGCAGTGAAGAGGTACAGAAATGTTTCTGTAGTAATAGCCTGTGAATTGGCTGACAACCGTATTTTTTGGTCCTGTGTAAAAGGGTTTGCCTTCTACTCTTACACTAGAGGCTAAGATCAGGTCAGTTTCTAAACACAGACCAGGTAAACTACCCAGCACTGCAACAGAAAACTCTATATAGCAGTTTGTGTTCAGTGTAGACAAACTGCTTCTGGGTAGACAAGAACTAACAAATACCTTTCAAATTCTCATATGATAAGCATTTGGGTTTGAAGTGCTTTGTTACTCAGTTTCTGTGTTTTCTTTCCCATGGGGCTTTCCTGCCATTGCCCAGAAATGGATGCTGCAGAACAGTTATAAATTCTTTTCACCAAATTTCCAGCATGTGTTTTCCAGATAAAATTCTAGACTGACATTAAGATAGGAGGCAGGAAATCTATTTTATTTACAATAATATGCAGAATCTTTGTCATTTTTTGAACTGAAGACAAGCTTTGGCAAAACTCAGTTAAGTGATGGATGCATGCTACTTCCCACCTGTATTTCCCTGAATGAGCTCACTACTTTAGTGCCTTCTGAAGTCAGATTCAGTGACTGACACTTGAAGGAATCAGTTAGCCTTTTGGGTCAGCTCAGTGAGCGCTGTCCAGTTACAAAAGAGATGTTTGCATGAAGGTAGTTTTCCCCTTTGTGGAACACTTCGGCATCTGATGTTGATACTAGATAATATCCCTCTGTAGCATCGTATATGAAGTTTTACAGTATATACTGTATTTAGATTTACTGTTGTTTAAATCTAGTTTGAATTCTCTTCTAGTGGTTAGTATTACAATCCGTCAATCCATATAGTAATTGCAAACTATTTATGCACTTATTTCCAATCAATAGCCTGAATATAGAATTCTTTCTTTCCTCTCAAACCTTTAAGGTCTTCTGCACAAACCCAATTTACCCAGGTTTTGCGTGAGGGATCAAGAAACAATTGTAGTCTTATGCAGTCCCCTGCCTTTGCTTACTCCAATACAGCTGCTATAACCATGTTAATTCAAGAGCATTAAAAATACAGAAACTACCAGGCTGAAACTGGCAACTACTGCAGATAGCTACTATATTACTCAATAGGTAGCTATTGTGGCAGTGACCTCTTACTGTGTTGAATTTTTAGGGAAAGACTGAATCTTTAGGGAAAATGCAAAGTGGTTTAATGCATCAAGTTGTACAATATTATATTGCTGGCTAGAGGGAAATTTTCTTCTCTTTGTCCAGTCTATAAGGTCAGATGATACTCTGAAAGATAAGAGCTAAGCAATTAGTGTTTTTCTCATCTTTGCAAAAATGTTTATGATTTCAAGTATTCCAATACAAAAGATGCATATATTTATTTGCACACCAAAACCAGAAAGTCAGTAATAATCAGAGCACTTGCTCAAGGTGAAGAGCAGTCAGATTCATACCCCTGCTCTGAAGCAAGCAGAGCAGAAACCTGAATATGGATGCCAACTTTCTGATGGTGGATAGGTCCCAATTTCGGATTCTATCTGCCTTTGGCTATCCTTGGAAAGAGTCTCACATTCTCTCCTGTTGGATAATTCACTTGTAAGTACTTATGAGGCCTGAGAGATATCAACTTCATAGCCCAGGGGGCAGGAAACTCATGAAGGAAAAGTAGAACTCAGGTCTTTGCTCCAAGAATACTCACGGTGTCAGACAGAGCAAGAATTTAATCCAAGATCTATGGCTGTCTAGGCATTGACCCTAACTGTTGGACTACTGAGTTGGGATAATGTGTCTTGAACACACACTTTCATTTTGACAAAAAAATTTCTCCTTTAATTTTCCATGTCATTCTGTCTTTCAGAAACATTTCCCACAGAAGTTCACCAATCCTGGTATATTTCCTTATTAAAATTTCTGTCCTGATGTATCTGCATTTTCTGATAAAAAAAATCCCAACAGTCCAAAAATTCTTGATGATCTCTGCTCAGCTCAGCCATCTCCCTGTCCATGCAGAATTGCTCCCCATAGACCTTAATGGGCTCTGCCAGTTTGGTGTTACTCGCTGCCATGAACTGCTTTGTTCCTGGGAGCCCCACACAATGGAACCACTGCACCAGTTTGTCTTCCCTCCTTTACAGTGCACATTAGCAGTTACCTTCAGTAAGCTCTCCATAGGCATTGTAAGTCGTTGGGAACATCAGCATCTAAAAGTAATTTGAACCCTTCCTTCCAACAGGCTTCAGCAAATTTCATCTACCCTTGCATTGCCCAAATGCCTTTTAACTTCAGCCTTAGTGATATTTTCTTCAGTGCTCTGATTAGTCTGAATATTTTTATCTGCAAATGATATACCTTACTATTAATGATCTGCAAAAGCAGGTGAACCAAGATATTGATTGCTAGTCACAGTAATGAAGGGGCACCTTGCTATTAACCTCTTTGCAGGGAGAATTATCCATTTATTTCCAGTCTTTTTATCTTATCTCTTAACCACTTTTTAATCCATGGCAGGACTTTATCTTTCACCATATGGTTACTAACTTTCCTTAATAGCCTTTTGCTAAGGACTTTATCATCAAAAGCGTTTTTAAAGTCTAAATAAATTATATCCACTGATTCATCTCGGCTCCTCATTTGACTAACTATCTTCCAAGAAATCTCACAGGTTTACAGAGATAAATGACAAAAGATGAGTTCAGTGGTCCATATCATAAATTCTTAGTCAGATCCTGCATAAAGTCACATTTCTTCTTTTACAGTTTTGCAGCTCTCTTTCCTAAGACTGAACTGTAACATTTTGCTTTTTTTGTAAATTGTTTAATTCTTTTCGCTTCTAGAAAACACAACTTTTTATATTTTATTTTTTTTAAAGAGTAGAACTCGCACTCTGCAACAAGTAACATCAACTTTAGTTCAGCTGAAAGAAATGAGAGACAAAAAATATATTTCTACAGAGACACCATTACAAAGAAGCTATGTAAATATAAGATAAGCATGGCTGTGTAAAGGTTTAAAAAAATCTTCAGAAAGTCGCAGTTTTGTGCAGTCCTCTAGGGAGGAATTCTCATGCAAGTGCTGGCATCCCTACTCAAGCACAAATAAGTGCATAAATAGCTATGTGAAGACTTACTACTAAGTATTATATAGAGAAAGATGTAAGTCTAAAAAATGATTGCCATCTAAGGGCCCAGTCATTCATTACTTCTGTGTTTACTCAAATGACTAGAGGAATTCCTGTTCAGACTGCATACACCTAATTGGCTTTTCTCCAAAACACAAGTTCCATATTTCAGAACCATATTTCTACTGACCAGCATTTTCTGTTACTTTTAATAGCAATCTACCTTTGTGACATGAATGCAGCGCATCAATTTTAAGTTATGCAGTGTAACTAAGCTTTAAATATAGCAGTTCATTACTAAAAGTATGATATGTTAAGCCACATCAAAGCGTTGTTGCAGCAGCATTGCTGAAATAGTCTCCAGTTGACAAAAGAAAAAAAGGACTTTATTCTTGTTCACTTGAAGTCAGTTCCTTTCCCAGAGAGCCTAGTGAACTAGATTTTTACCTTATGACTTGAAACATAATACATTCCAGCTTTGTTGGACTGAAGTGGGAAAATACTTCAGAGCAGAGTACCATCCCCATCAAATTCTGTGACCCAAATGAAAATGTTTAAGGTCAGCTCAATCTCATTTGACCTCAGCTGGAGGTTAAAACACAGGGACTATGCTGACCACTAGAGTATAGAGACCTTAATCTGTCAGGGATTCATAGGTAATGAAGACTTTCAACTGAACTCAGAATCAAAAGGGATGCCAGTGGGACAGCTGTGGAGAGGCAGGCCTACAGCAGGTGTTGTGGTTACAGAAAGGATATACTTTGCTAATTTCCATGTGAATTTCCAATGTGCCCCAATTTAAAATAAGTGAGTTAGAAAAATCCATTTGGAAAGTCACAGAGACGTAGGAAGTGTTGCACAGAACAGGCTGCAACCTCTGCTGAACTTGGAAGAGGATGACAGGGAGACACTGTCCTCTTACCATGTTCTGATCATCTTGCAATAATTACACAAAATCTCTCAGTTTGGACACAGAAACTGTCAGAAAGTGCTTTTCCCTACAGAAATTCCAAACACATGTATTTACGTAGGTAAAGGCTTCGCTCTAAAGTGAAACTAATTTATTTCCAAAGCTGAGCTATTTACTATTTCAGGCAAATAAAGGTGGTATTTGACTGTCATATAAAAGCTGATCTTACCCTCTTGTGAATAGGTCAGCGTGCCTTAAATTTGGCCTCATGTGACTAGAGCTGGTCAGACCATCAGGTCTGCATTTAATCTGAAATAGGATCTCTCCAACTGGAAGATCCTTCCAGGTCTGTGCAGTGGCATTGTGTTCTCATGCTTCACTGGGAAAAACACCACTTAATACATCATCATCATCATCATCACCTCCGCACCACTCTGGTATATCCTTACTGACTTTTGTGCAATTCCTGATGCCTCAGCTTTGGAAAACTGGGAGAACTGAGATGCACTGGCATTTGGGATTTCTTTCGGGAACTTTATTTCAACTCTTTGCAGTGCAGTCGGGACTGAAACACCCTTGTCTTGGCATGGCCTTTAAAGGATCTTTGATGTATTGCTGGTGTTAGAGTTTTAGTAAAGATGAGTTCCCAGAACACACATTTTCCTGTCATCTTCTAGTGTTCAAACTAGTGGCCCTGCTTTTCTTCCCTTGGCCCTATAACACATTAAATTTTAGCCAGAAATATCATCTACTTTGGTACAGCCAAATAAAGATCCCCCCTAAATGAGCAGCCATTTCTGGAAATATCTTCAGTCTCCCTTTTATAGCTTTCGTAGCCAGGTTGTTTTGGGTATCCACTGACTCTCCCACAGCCTATATTTGCTTATTTATTAAACTTAGGCTTCTCTTGGCTGTTTTATTTGTGTTACCTTTTTGGTATTTTTCTGCAGAATATTTAGTAGCATTTTTTAATTTTCATTTTGTGTTTTGCAGCCTTTTAAAGTTAGTACTTTTCTTTTTTTGGCCTACATTTCCTCTTGTATCTTCCTGCTTTAGCCACCCCATTTATTTTCTTGCTTGAGCTTCCCATTTTTAGCCTTGGGAAGGCAAATCTTTGACTCTTTCACATTCTTAAGCCACCATGCTGATTCTATTGATTTTAATTTTCTAGCTTCAAGCCGGGAGTTTCTGAGTTACTTCCTCTTTTTTTAAAAAAATTGCTTCTTGAAGTTTAGTATCCCAGAGAGTAGGGCTTCTCCATGTGTTTCTCTCCTGCAATGAAGCTGAAATTATTTATGTGGTAACCATTTCTCAGGGGTTCAGACACAATTTTTAGTCTTGACAGGACTGTGTCAAACGTTGTTTAGATTAGGATACAGAAGACAGTTCTCTAGACACTATCTCAATGCAGCTCTCACTGAACTAATATGCAGTTACTTTTGCCGCAGTCATATTGCCTTCACGCTCTTTTGCCACTTCAATGTCACTTCAGATGCTCTTAGAAGTCAGTACTTCACTCCTGCTATTGTCCTTCATGATCTACACTGCCTGAACATCCATGGGTCTATGCTATGTGTTATGTTTCTCTTCCAAGAAATATCCACGCAATTCCTTGCACACAGAGCTACTCCCCCTCTCTGCAGCCTGACTTGTCCTCCCTATGTAGCTTATACCTAGAAATCATGGTATGCCCCTGATAATTCTCATCCCCTTATGCTCAAAAAATGCTAGTTTTTTTCCTCTCCACAATACAGTCCAGATCGCTCAATTTCACACTTTAGATTTCTTATGCTCGTTTATAGGCACTTGTGTTTTTATTTCCTAACTCTAAGATGACATAGATGAAAATTGTGATCTAGTTAGTTGAAAATCCCTGTAAAGTCTTTTCAGCTCAGCCACTAAAGCGCTTCCCATAACATTGCACCTCACTCTCATTTACCACTCTGCTAGTGTAAAAAGTCCTTAAAATAGAAATTAAACTGGCTGTAATACTTCTTTACACTGTCAAATTGATTTGAGAAGGCCTTTATGTAACTGCTAGGTGGATACATCAATTTATTTTTTTTTAAGGAACCACTTTGTTTTGTTGCTTGAAACATTTGGAGTTTATTTTAAATGTTCTTTGCATCTAGGCATAAAAGCACTGTCCTGATTCCACTAGGTATTTTGAAAACTTACTGTTATACCATAACATATGCATTTTACATTTGCTTATGTGTTTTTTTCAGCTGTAACTCTTCCACTGTAACAATAATAAACTATTTAGTTTAAGTTTATTCTTGAGTAGTTAGAAACTACCAAGAATTTACCACCTGCCTTTCCAAATCACAGGGTTTATTTTATTTTCTCCAATTCCTTCAGCTGTGATATATGGTTGCAGCAGTCCTGTACCAGAACGGCCTGCACCGACCTTGAGAAACACCCACATGTGTTTTTCAGGGCATCTGGCTAAGCCTTCACCCCCTTTTCCATCAGAGCTTGATGTTTTGCTGGTCTTCCTCTTTTTGTCCTTATCACACTTTCTTTACCACAGCTACTTAACAGCCTCTTCTGTCTTTTGTGATGTCTATGGGATGCTGTTTTCCTGAGGGGTGAGAATCAAGTTCTGCTTTATCACTTGCCCATCTGAAATTGTGATAGGAGGCTAACACTTAAAGGGCTTAGCTGTGCTGATGATGACCTAGTCTTGGTGGTCCAGCCCTTTGACAGTGATTTTAAAATCCATTTGTTACATTACTAAAGACATTTTTAGCTAGCATCACTCAACCACAAGTGTTAATATTCTGCTCCTTCCATCAAAGCTTTTAGAAAGCATTAATTGATTCAGTCTCACTGTAAAACTGGTGACAAGGCTCCTTCACAGATGGGAGAGTTTAAATTTGTGGGAGTGCAACCATGACTAACTCAGTAGGTCAGTGTCAGAGGCAGGATCTCTTGCTAAACCAGCCATACTACTGGAAGATAAAACATCTTTTTTGTATGTACTATTCTGGGAAATGGAAATACAGATGAATTTCTGAGCCAGTGTTTACATGTGGATGCATGTCTACGATTCTGTATGGTACTAATGGTGCACTTTTCTTTGCACTCGCCTGTATGTGCACACAGTATAGATGAAAAGACTCCATTCTTTGTGCTCTTTGCTCTCTTTCTGTGTCACTTAATCAGTTGTCATCTCTGTTGTTATTCCTTTGAGCATTGTCTGGGAGGCAGTGCCCCCCCTTGCTGGACGGCAATGCATAATGAGTTCAAATGAAGCTGGAGCTTGTGGTGTTGCTCCCCTCTTTTCTGTTAGGAGGAGGAGTATTTGCATTGGTGCAATGCAGCGACAGTACCAGAAGTCCAGGCTGTTGTCTCTGGTATTGTTTCTATTAACTTTTCAATGGTTTTGTTTTAGTAAGGTGCTCCAACATGGAGAAGGAAGGCCCTGCTATTTAGATGGCAGGCAGGAGGCCAGTGCAGAACGTGCCCAGCAACTGGTGCAGCACAGCTCTTCCTCCTATCGGCCAAGACAATTGCTTTTAATGTTCGGATTCTAGTTGAAACACCACTGTGTTCAGGCTCCTTCTCTCTATCTCCGTTCATTTCTCTCCTTGAGGTAGCAAGAGGACAAATCCTTGATAACTTATTTCCGGGTTAGAAGCCTTTACCTGCTTTCCTAGAGTGGTTCCCTGGGACTGGGAGCCTTTGTAGTCAGCTCTTCCAGCTGTTTGCCTGAATGGTCTTCAGGGAGACTAAGAGCAGTGAACCTGGAATAACAACATTTGACTTCAGCTAGGTCCCATGAGAATTTAGTTATTACTTAATGGATTGAATTGGTGACATACCTTGTACCAGATAACTGCCAAAGGTTGCATGAAATTAACCTTCACAAATGGCTAGTTATTGGTATACTCCTTGCAGAAAGCTGGGCACTGGGTGACGTATGTTCGCTGTAATTAATATGGTTTGTCATACCTTTACATGCCAGTAGTATTTGCAACGTCTGGGTGAAAAATTTCTCAGATTAAAGTCTTGATGGTGATTTTAGCCATTTAGTGATCATGTGTCATTGTGTTCGCTACACTGAAGCATAAATCCTGTCTTGTAAACAGCAGGGAGACTAATGAGGTTTGCCCACATTCTGGTGTCATTACAAGGGGTTCCAGCAGAGAAAAAGGGAATTTGATTAGAAAGGGGAAAAGAAACATGAATTTTAAAGGAATGGGGGAAAAAAAAAATCTCAGGACTGCATATATGAGCATTTGTTTTTAAGGCAGGCTTTTTATGGACAAGACTTATAACCTACTTTGCTCATTTAAGGAAATGTCTGTATAGTTAGGTTCTGGTTTTGCCTTAGTCCATGTTTTTAATGCTGCATTTTTTGGCAAAAGGTGAGGGTCATGTTTTTAATTTACACACTCAAAGTTATTAGTCTGCTTCTATTTAAATGTAAATAGAAGAGCTCGTTTTTCACGCAGGCCTACATCTCTATACAGAATAGCTTGCCAGTTAGTTATATATAAAAATGTTAAACTCTATTAAATATTGGCATTATTTTGCTATACCCTGAAGTGTTGTATTTGCTTGGGACTGTAATCAGCTCTTGCAAGAACGTTTCACGTCCAATTTTAGTCTTAGCACCACAGTGTACTTTGGGGTGTAAATTTGTCAGGTATCCAAGCTCAGCAGGATACTTTGACAGCTTAAGCCCAGTTCTCCCCAATCAACCTTATGAATAATAAAAAGTAGAATGACCTGTTCCAGTTTTGTATATGTAAAGTCAGTGGCTTACCAACAGAAAGAACTGGAGGAGAAATCAGAACTAAGCTCTGAGGAAAGGTAATCTAGCTAAAGGTTTCTTCTCTCCAGAAGAATATTCTAAAGTAAGTAAGTCAGCATTTCCCAAGACTTTTTATTGAAAAGAATTTCTAGCCTGAGGGATTTCATTGCAGCATTAAATGAGGACAGGTGTTGGGTTCCTTTGCATCTTCTTGAAGAGCAAAAAGGGTTTATAAATCAGACTTCTGGGAACTGTTATCTCACAGCTTCTTCTAACACACACAACAATTTGTTTTAAAGGCTTTCACCAAAGATGTCATAAGTGGTAATCCCCATGTTGTAAGTGGGTACTTAATGTGATTTAACTTAATGATGATGATACAAAGCTATTCTCCCCCAAAGCCCATTAAGAACATCCAATTTTCTGGTAGACTAACACTCCCACTTACTATCGTACAGATAAGTGACTGTTTAACCAGGACAAAAAGACATAGTTTCAAACCACAAAGCTGAGTGGCCACAAAACTGGTCTTTGTGAAAGTTCAGATTTTGAAGGCACATGTCACAAGCTGGATTTATTTTTTAGGAGTAGTTTGAATTCCTGTATGTACAGACATGTTCATACAGGCCCTTTCAATTACCTTTATGAGCATACCGGTGAATACCATTATTTATGATATTAGTAAACATGGTCTAGGTAGAAAAGTGGCAGTGCAAGCCATTTATGTAAATGAAATAAACTGATAAATATTGAGTTTTATTTCATGTTGCCCTACAGTGCAGATAATTCTAATAGTTTATCCAAGATAATGCTTCTTATACTGCATGCTTATTTTTTTACTTTTTGTGGATTCTGTACGTGCAAAATGACAGGAAATGTCACTGGCATAATTTAGCAAAACATGCTAATGGTAGTATTTGAAAATATTCAGGATGCAAAGTAGAAGTGAAGGCAAACTTTCCAGGAGCTTATGGCTGCTCACTTGGGTCTAATATAGAGTTAGCACTTTGCAGGTCAGTGCCTCTGCTATTTGTCTCTGACCTAACAGATCTGGAGTTCTTCACATCAAAACCAAGTCTTGCTGAGCTGAGATCAAACGTGTTAAGGTAAGGATCTTGCCAGTGATTTATTGTGCCAGGGAGGGTGATCAGGCCATAAGGGGCCACTGCAAATGAAGTTGACATTCCAGCAATTTCTCATGTGTAGTTATAAGGTAATTTTCTCAGACAGAGCTTTTAAGTCGAAATAAATTTGCCCATTGCATTTTTCTGTGTTGCTTATAGTGTCTGAAATCCTTGTAAGAGTATTTATTTATGCAGCATAGCTAATTTCTAGGTAAGAACTTGTTCTTTGGTGATCAACATTTAAAATGGCAGTTACCTACAAGTGATGATCTGCTAGATTCTTTTAAATGACAGAACATGTTTCCCATGTACAAAAAAATAGGTAACACTCTTTTACGTCACACATAATGAGCACACAAGACTTGCAATGCACAAATGATGCAAAACACAGGAAAACTATGCAGACTAATACTAGTCTTGTTTGTACAAGCCCCTCCTCATTACCACTATTTCAAATGAGTGCTTGTGGAAGGGTTTCCAGGATCAAGTTCTTAATAGCCACAACTTCATTAAAGCCCACTGACAGCCCAATAATGGATTCTGTAAACAAATACTCCCTCCTCTCCATTCCTGATTTAATAGATTTTTTAGAATTCTTTTGTTATTTCAGTTAAGTTGCAGTAAGTGACATCAAGGATCATACTCATAAAAACCACTGACATTCTTACCCAAATCATTCAGTGATGGCTTTTCTTTGTTATTAATTTTTTTTTTTTTAGTCATCCTGGCTTCAGAAACAATGTTTTCTGATGCAGTTAAGACAGACAGTGAATGTTCTCCAGCAATTAAAGAGAGTCTCACAAGTGAAAGGGTCAGTGAGGCTTAGGAACTTAGTTTCTTAGGAATACCTGAAATACTACCTGAGCTATAGGAAAGTGTTATTGCTCCTGTATTGTGCTACTAACAGCAGATAAATTCTTCATTATTAACTGGGGGGGGGGGGAAATTACTTTGTGGAAAGCCTTTATGTGCTGTAAGTAAAGTTTATTCCCACAGATTTAATAAAGCAAGCAAAAGCAGTAAAATGTTTGTGGTGGGTATAGTTCAACAGACAAAACAATCTGAAGTTTCTTCTCTTTAGATTAATTTTCTTGAACAACCAGGCGCAAAATAATCCCTTTAATGAGGCTGAATTGTAATAACGGATGCTGTATCAGCATGTGGCACAGTGAGAAACTAAAATAGAAAAGGGTATCATCACAGTTTGGCAGCCTGGGTTTTGTGCAGGAAATACTTGGGGGGGAGGAGGAAAGTAAGCATGCTACTGCATGTTGTTAAGACTTATTTAATCTTCTTAACTAATTACTCACACTTCCTAATTCAAAATCATACAAACAAAAACGTTTAGATAAGCTGGGAGTTTTTTCAAATGGGTGCCCCCTAGAGCTTAGAAAATAAACATGACAGGCTTCCCCTGTCTGATGTGCTGCCATTTGCAAAAGAACAGACCCAACTCTCAGAAAGGCAGAAGACTAATTAAGACAGGAAAACAGGCAGGTCAAACATTTGGTGTGAGGGATTTGGGACATAGGGGAGAAAAAATGATGTTACATTCCACTTTCACAGCAGTCTGACAGGAGGCTTCAAGCCCTTTCTCCGATCCAATTTGCTGCTCAGAACCCTGGATCCCCCCAGGTTCTCCTTCCAGTCGCACCCGTTCCCTAGCATACCACTCCCCAAACTGTACCAACTGTGAGCTGGCTCAGCGGGGCAGTCACTGTATCTGCCTTAAACCAGATGTCCGGGTGAGTGGGCCATGCAACAGCCACTGGAGAGACAGGCCGTTCCAGGGCAGGGTGACTGAGCACACCTGAGGTGGCAAGTCCTGCCCTGAGGGACTGCTGCTCCCTCTCCTCCCACCCCATGGGGACGGGAAAGAGACTGAGCTTCTGCATTAGATGCTACCATTAGGTACTAGATCATGTGAAACCTCCTCCAGCTTATGTCTGACTTCATTTACACACGCTAAAACGTCACTGAGACCTTGAGGTATTTACCTGTTTTAAATACTTGGGTTCTGATCCAAGGTCCTCTGATGTCAAGGACTGGTTTTTATTTCAGTAGGCTTAGCTCAGGCCTTGCTACTTGGGAGTTACACCAGAGAAGCTGAACACTCTAGTCTTCTCATCCAGTACCCTTGGCACAGGACTTGGGTTGCATAAAAATAATTCTACTAGATTTTGATGTACAGCTGCACTGAGCAAAACCAGAGTAGCCTCATTCAGTTCTTGTGCATTCCTTTGATTTCCTATTCTACTCTTTGGATTCTCTTGCTTCTACTATGTTTGTAAATGTTTGAAATTCTCCAACACACTCTGTACACTCTGAAGTTTGGACTCTAGATTTCTTGAGTGAAATGTCAAGCTTGGGTTTATGAAGAAAACCCCCATGTATGATAGACCGTATCTAAAAGCCGTAAGACAGTATCCTTCTGGCTCTGAGGTCCAAATGAGTTTTAAAGAAACCCAAACATCCCAAAACACACATAGCTTTAGAAAAGAGCTGCTCTTCCTTTTCAAGTCTCTTTTTGTTTGGAAGGGGGGAGGGTGTGAGGTAAGGAGAAGGAAGGAGCCAGGACAATCCAGCAGCCAAAGAAGAAAAATAAAAATCAACACGTTCTGGTTTTGTTTGGCCCTTGCAGACCTCACAGGCTCTAGAGCAGGTGTCAAGTTTCCAATGAAACAGCTTTGTCTCCCAGTACAAACATCCCTCTGGAGGCTGTGGCCATCGCTTCCTTTTCATCGACCAGGGCCTGATCAGCTCCCCCTGAAACCAGTTGGATTTTTCCTTTTATTTTACTGTGGGTGGGATTGGACCTCTAGTGGCTGAAAACCAGCTATGTCCAGAGCAGCTTGCTTGCCAGAATGAAATTTAGTGCAAAGTTCAGTGTTGCGCATGTACAGTACACTGTTACTCTTTAAAAAAGTACAGTTCCTCCACAATTGAAAGGCATCTCATTACAAGAACCAAAATCTGGGTAACTTCGGCAAGACTAATACTGCTCTAACCATTTCTGTTTGCATGCTCAAGGCAGCCAGCCTGCCCTGCCTTATGTAGGTGTATCGTTTGAAAGTGATGCAGTCACTGGCACTGCCCAACAAAAGGCTCATTTGCAGATTGCATTGAGAAGCTGGATTCTGCACTGAGAATGTTTGGGGACGTTGGCCTCAAAGTCTGTGGCCCATTACTTACGATTTGTGAACTTCCAGCGAGGAGCAGTGACTTGCTGCTCACCTGAACAATCCCCTTCTTAAAAATAAACTAAAATGGTACTGCTGATCAATTGCTGGCCAGTCTGCAATTGGTCTGCTGAGCTTGGCTTTTGCTTTCCTAGTGCCAACTTAGGAGCCAGGTTTTCACTGATTCCATAGCCAGCTGTTGGCTTCCAGTCACTCCCAGGAGTGCCCCACAACATGCTCCAGCTAGAACGTGAGAAATCTGTGGTATCAAGACAGCCATAAAAAGTGAAGAAAAACAAAGCTTGAGAAAATAAACAAGCTGCACCTCTGATTGGCAATCCCTTCTACTTCATTCCCTTACAATTGTACTAATCGTTAGGGCTCTTGAAATGTTTCCAAAGGAGAGGAAATGAAGTTGCTGAGATGGGAAAGGATATGAAACTTCCTGACCAGACTGAGGCACAGGTGCCCGGTATCTGTGATGTTATGCAGTATTTACCAAGGGAAATGCTGCTGCTGGATTTTTTGCATGCCTCTAAAATTGTTCTATGTCCCCTGCCCCCCAAAAAAGTGCCATTATGTATTTCCTAATGCTTCCAGCTATGAGAAGATGCTGAGGGCTGAACAGCTGTGATTCTTTTCTAAAGTACTTTGGCATCTGATGCCCCCTCCCCCATCTTTGCAGATTTAACGCCAAAGGCTCTCTAAGGAGAAAGTCACATATGAAAAAAAAATCTTTGATGGAATGAGACTATAACCAGCTACTAAATCAATTGAGTTAGGAAATTCCCATTCCTTCCTCCATTCATCCAGAACCATGTCTCCTGTGGGAAGCCATTATTATTTGGATGTTAAAATCCTCTTCCTGTACCAAAAAAACATTTCTGAAGCTGCAACAGCATAAAAACATTGTTTATTAAATCCATGGGAAAATAATTCCACCTCCAAAATGCTGAATGCTAGGCCGCTGTCTGTCCACTGGCTGAAGTTCTTACTAATACAGCTGGGGAGCCTGAAGAAAATGTCTGATGACATCATCACTAAGCAGTATCGAATGAAGAATGTAGATCATCATTTCACTCACACATCATTTAAGAGCATTTTCAAGAAAGGAAATGAAAAGTTACATTGTTGCCACCTGTGTTGATTACTCTTATGAATTAAAGGAGCCCAAATTCCTTTTTTCCCCTATGTTTTCAGAGAAGACAATACAAAAAACCGAGGCAGTGAGCATGCAGGAGTCCCCAGTGAATTTAAAATTCAGTTCTGTTTTCCAGAACCAGGGCTAGCCCTGGGGTGAACATCAGAGGGAATCTGTAGTGCTACAAACCCAAATCTCATTCAATGAAAAGCTGCAAAAGAGGTATTCTGTGCTGCATTTTAATTAGTGATATGTATACACACCCCCACAAAGATAGTTGTTTTGTACTTCCTCAGTGGTAAATAGTGATGAGAACACAAAATCCTATCCATTTGCTCCCTGCTCTAAATTTTGCTACTACTGCATTGCAGATTAGATTGTTCAGCCTGGTTTTGTACACATCCCTTTCTCTTTGAATACTTACCACACCAATTACCTGCGTGGTTTGAAATGAACATTAAGTTACTAATTATTAGTAAGCTGACTGAGACAGATGGCTACTTAAACAAGATATTGTAGTTGTTTATTTGCAAAGCTTAATTTGCCTTGCTTTATGCTAAAAACATCACTCTTGGCTTGATTTCAACTGTGATGAGCATCCAAAAATGCTACTGAACTCAGTGCATAATGCTTTTGAAATTCAGGTCTTATGCAAAATGCAATATAGAATTTCCTTCCAACTACACGTCAGCAGCGTCTCAAAGCAACTTGAATTTTTACATGATAACGTTGAATTTTACTTTTCCTTTGTATGCTTTTTTGTATTATACAGTATCTCAAAGGCTCTGAACAGTCATGTGCCATGTAGGAAGGGTCAGATTGCTTCCTTGATTAGTCCTATGGAACTCTGTCAAGAGTGGCTGTATGTAATTAACCACGGGCAGAATCTGAACCTAGCAAATACGTGGTGGGACCATTATCTTGCAAAGGTCTATCAAAAGGTCTATGAGAATGTGTGTGTGAGAAAGAGGTTATTGTCAGTACCAGGAGGGACGTGCCTGTTGTTTTAGGAAAATGACATGCCCTCCCCATCTTTCCTTTGGAAAGGAACAGAAATCATCAAGGGACCTTTACGATGAGATCTCATGAGAATGATGGCACTCCAAGGGCACATCCACGGGGGCAATGGGAGCTTCCAACCACAGCCATTAGGCTGTAAGCTGATTTGAAATGTCCCCATCCCACACACACATGCACACCTCACCCACCCGCTACCTCAGCTGCTGCCCTCTTCTGCGTGTTGCCTAGGCGGCATTGCTGGTGAACAGATAGTATTTAGCTTCCTCCTTAGATCACTGTACACCAACTACAGCCAAATTCCTCATTTACAAGGGGCTTCGTCTGTTTTGCCGGTTGGGTTTGTTCTTGGCCAAATCACTGTACTGACAGGGACATGTAAGTAAAACAGGAAGGTTTGCCTTTTCTCTTCCTGCTCTGGCATTACTGCAGTTATTTGCTCTACTGAGAGTAGATGGCAAACTAAATGTTCATGTGTTCCAAATTTTTGCAAGTGTTCTCTTCTTTCCTTTCCATTTTGGCAGCATTCTGATAGCACCCAACAGGCCAGATTATTTAACTACTCACAATACTGCATAGCAAACACATGACATATTATATACTTTTTCTTTTCCTTACTGCAGATCACAAAAGGTAACACTAGGACTCAAACAAAAACAAATTACCTCAGTAACTCCTGGAAAACTCAAGTGGTTAATCAGTTACCTTTTATTTACATATATATGCTTAATGCTGAATTAAGTTGTAAAAACCAAAGGCTGATTTATAGCCCCAGTCAGCCTTAATTAACATTGATTCCAGGGGAATAGTAAATGTGAATAGCCTTCACAATTGAGGTTGAACAATGAACTCACTGGGTGTTGTCCAATTTGTAGCATGATTTACATGGAAGCAAGGCTTTTTTTTTTTTTTCCCCCTACGGTTACCCCTTTTTCATCTGGTGTTTAGGATGGGTTATATATAATCCATAGATAGGAACATTTGCTGTCAAATATTCTCCCTGATTTAGAGTTAGCCTTTACCATGGTCACTATAAATTAGGCAGAAAAAAACCCCAATTTGAGGCTTTGCAGGGATTTCTTGTTCTTGCAATGTGTCATCGCTTGTCCATTTCATGGCATTTTTACGAAGTGGCCATAATGAAAGTCAGATTAAATGTACGGGATATATACGTTTAATCAACAGCCATTAGAGTCAGTAGTGCTGGAAGAGTTATAAAACCCCCTGTGAATGCAAATTTATTGCAAAAGAATCTGCGTCTTGGTGGTAGGAATATCTGCTGAATGGTACTACCTGACACAGAACACCTAAAACTTTCAAAAGTGAATTATTTAAGTGTAAGGTTTTGCTTGTAAAGCCGCCAGCTGCTGCATTTCAAGACTTGAAACTGTTCCAAAACATGGGTCTAGGTACTTTATTTGTGCACTAGAGTAAATACTCTGATTTTACTTTCAGTTTAAATGTGCTCAGTTTACAGTAATGAGCTTGTATAGGCAATACCTTGTTTATAGAAAGTGGAACAGGAAGAAACTAACATTAACCATTAACAGTAGCAATTTCTCTTGCCTTCAGCTCTTAACTTCTTGCCAAATAGATCCTTCCCATGTCCTATCTGAAATATTTGCTATTACTGTTCTTCTAAATCTGTGGGATAAATGGAGCATTCAATAAAATAATACACCTTATAGTTCCAGTCAACTTGAACTGCAACACTCTTTTGTCATTCCAAGGCACTATTTCTTATTCCTATGGTGAAATGTATTTTAAGAACAAATATGTGTCCTATGTACTAGCAAACCTGATGATAGGTCTTCATCCCAGCAGAATGTAGTTAACATTTTCTAATCTTTTTCAAACAAGAACAGACCACTTCTGTAAGGGAAGAGTACTGAATTGTAGTTGTCTCCACTTCTTAGGTTCTTGTACTCAACCTGTTTTATTCTTCCAAGACAGATCACACGAGGAACCTATGTGTTTATGTACACACTGTAAGCTTAAACAAACATCCTTACATCTCTTTTTACCATCTGTTCCTGAAGCTGCAAGCTTTTCTGCCTTCCCCTCCCTCCTCAGCGCACCCACACACACTCTGGGCATGGAGTTAACTCCACCGAACTCCAGGGAAAGGACATCAGTAAAATCTGTCTTCCACACAGGTCACAGATCTCAGAGTTTCTTTGTTTTACTTACAGTCTAAAAAGTGACAATGATGCACCAGAGGATTTTGGCTTATGGTGTTAGTCTCTAGAGATCATACTGGTCATTCTTTCATTATCTTCTTTTTGGCTGGGTTAGCTCCAAAATGTCCTAACGGGGCCAATGTTTCAGTTTGCAAAGCAGTGTAATCACTGAGCAGGAAGACGCCACCCCCGGTCTGAGGACCTTACAGTCCGAGGACATGAACAGGTTCACGATAAATACAGTGTCCAAAGAAAGTGACAGATGGGCAATGGTGTGGTAGGCCCTGGGTTCAGCTACCTCGGAAAACCAAAACAAAAAGTGGGGGAAGTAAAGAAAGGACAGACTCTGAAATGGATGGAAGGGCACAGAGTGAAGTGGCTGAGGTTAGAGGCACGGGAAAGATGAAGAAACACAACAAACACACCCATAAAAGCAAAAGTACATGTAATTGTTGGTTTCTATGCACAGTTGTATCACCAGGGTCTTTTCCAGGCAGGCACAGGTTCCGTCCACCCATGTCCTCAGTCAGCTCGACATGAGTCAGCTCTGAAGCAGAAGTTACGTCACTGCAGTTAGTGTGGCACCGAGCCTGAGCTAATAAGCCCTGCTGAGAAGAACACAGCTACATGGCTTCTATTTGGCTTGGAGAATAGGTTCAGCATGCTCATGTCTGGTAACAGAAAGCTCTACAGACGCATCTTTGTCTTCATGTGCAAATATGAGTGTGAAATTTATTTACTTTCTTTAAAATGCACAAGCACACCAGTGTCCTCCCCATGTTCTTTTCTTTTATGGACGCTTTATATCCTTTGGTGTTGCAACATCTTGAGCCTTCTGACTGTATTTTCTCTTGGCTGCTTTTTTGCTAGAACAGTGTTGGGTTTTTTCCCAGCTCAGTTTCATCTCATCAGTTTATGACTAGCTCTCTACTTGTTTCCTTCCTTCCTTACAGGAATGTTAACACTTTGGTGATCCTTTTTCCTTAAACACCCAGCATTTTGATCCTGATGCTTTTTTTGCCATCAGACAAGTGTAAATACTTAAGTTAGAGTAAGTTTTAAACTATTTAGTTGGCAGGCTGGTGCAGCTATCCCCATTATACTATTGCAAATCTGAAAAATCAGCAGCTGAGCGATAATTGTATCATACTATTCTTTGACTAAAAAGGACCAGTATTACATTGCATTCATTTCCACATGGAAAAACATGTAATTTTTTTCATCCTGGTTTTGCCACATCAAACCTTGCTATAAAGAAAACAAACAAAAAAGGAACCAACACCCTGATGCCATTTAAGCAAAGTCCTTACATATGAACTGCCTTCCATCATCTCCCTGAGCTCATCTGGCTGATGTGCGCCATATACCAGTACAAAGGCGCATAGTAGTGAGACAGCAGAAAGCGCAGGATTAAAGAGGTGGCACACTACTACTCTGGACAAGTAATTTGTGATGTTTAGTCTGCGTTGTCAGTGGGACAGGTTTTTGTCCCAGTGTCTGTGGTGGTTCCATGAGGAAACTGGACCAATGCTTAATGTATCATTCATTCTTGTTCTGTAGCCGTGACCTAAAAAGGCCAGTTTCTACTACCCCGAGTATCTCTGATTGGAACCGAGACTCCTGAATCTTTCAAAGGGTCCCCGGCTTTCTGCTTACCCAGCTGCAGGATATGTGTGGGTTATGGGGCTTTGCTTTAACTAAAGGTCCCTGTCTCTATAAACACAACTTAACACCTCATGCAAAAAAAGGGTGGTGAACATTCCTTCTATCTAGGGGTGAACTCCTGCCTCCAGTGAAGTCAGTAGTAAAATTCCCATTGATTTCAATGAGGCCAGAAGCTCCCCTTACACATTTAAAGTTGTATTTCATGGAATGCAATGAAAGAACATTGATACCTGAACTCCAAGGAACCTATATGGTGCCTGGACTTTTTGAACACTTTTGTTCTTAGATTTCAAGGACAGGAAGAGTCTGAATGCCTGGAAAACCTTTCACTCAGTCATTTTTCTAGAGTGACTTATTTATTTTATTTGCTAATAAATAATTGCATCCTGTTCTGGAAAGTCATTCAGTATGGCATGTATGCAGCTACGAGTAAAAATTTACTTTAAATAAACTCACTTGTCATTACCTCTCTCAAGACAGCTCTTGTCAGCACCATTAAAATTCAAATTTGGTTTGTCCATAACAATTAAAATGATATCAACACTGAGATAATTTAACAATTTCCCTAGTTCCAAGCAGATAAGCAAGTTAATTCTGTGCTGCAAGCCATCACTATAGCCATAATCAACTGACTGTGTATTGAAGAACTGTGAAGTTTGAGATTATTCAGCCTTGACTGGCTTGTATCAGTGACCAAATGTTTACTTACCAAATTGAATGATTACTCCAAATCCTTGTCTTGTCTCTAGCAGTTTCAAGGCTTTTTCTCTGTACAGGTATTTCTTTTTTTTTTTAGTTTATTTGTTACAGTTTTTGAACCAACTTTGAATGTCAACCAAGTTATTTAGACCTCGGTGCTGCTTCTACAGTAACACTGCCACGGAATACAGAAACACATCAGGGGCTGACCCTTGGCCTGAACTCTTGAAAACTGATTTTCACAGGCATAAATAAGTTTCAACTCTTTTGTATTAGAATCTGCAGTGTTTCCCAGGAGTTCGTTGTTATATATATTACTGTTTGTTCATGCAGGAGGACTGATGACTTTTCTTCCTTTTCTAGATTTTCATCAATAATGAGTGGCAAAATTCTGAAAGTGGGAGAATATTCCCAGTATATAATCCAGCAACAGGAGAGCAGATCTGTGAGATCCAGGAAGCTGACAAGGTAATGCATCCTTTGAGTGGGTAGAAATGTATAACTAGATCAAAGCAACAGGTCCAGAACAGCACTCTTGGACAGTTCTTTTAATTATCACAGTTCCAAAACCCACCATGTGACTAAGGTTGTACAACAGCAAATTTCATAAGCCTGGTAATGTTATTTACCTCAGTGCCTTTGGTTTCTTTCTTCCTTCTTGACAGGTTGATACAGACAAAGCAGTGAGGGCAGCTCGCCTTGCTTTTTCTCTAGGTTCAGTTTGGAGGAGAATGGATGCATCGGAAAGAGGCCATCTTTTGGACAAGCTAGCAGACTTGGTCGAAAGAGACAGGGCAATTCTTGCTGTAAGTGGCACATGAAAATCAACAGTCAAATCACCTGTTGGTTTTACATTCTGAAAGCAGATTAGTTCATAAATGTGTTACTATGAATTACATTTGAAAAGTAAAAGCTTGATGGCTAAGATGGCTCTACTTAAGACCTGATCCAAAGCTCATCGAAGTCAAGAGATGAACAAGAGTCTTCCAATTGACTCAAATGAGCTTTAAATTGGACATCAGACAAACAAATGGGTGTGCACACATGGTTATGCCTGTTATGTGCGGTTGTAACTTTTCTAAAATAAACCACGGTGAAGTGATTTCAGCACATATATGCATTAATATGCAGATATTAATGAAATGGCAAGTGAAATACTCACTGACACTCAACTGGTAACATGAATTCTGGGTACTGCACTATTTCGCTCACGTATGAAGCCATCTAAACAGTGGCATTGTTAATGTTTTCCGCATGTCAAGTGCTTTGAACTAAGCTGGTGAACATCTTAATTCCAGCTTTGTCAACACTTAAATCATCTTACCACCAGTGTATACTGTAAAATCGCCACAGGGAGAAGGAAGTGCACAGCAAATCAAGTTTACTCTGCCTGTCATTTGATTTGTATTTCTAGAGCCAACTTCTTTACTGAATTGCACTGCAGGCAATGCCATTAATTGCTCTTGAGGATATAAGTCAGTGCAGAATTAGGCCTCCATTCTTCTCTATAGAAACTCATTTGATGGTTGGCGTGTTACACATGGGCGTACTTTGCCCATTCTTAACGATTTCTATTAGACAGCTATTGAGAACGAGTTAAGCTACTCAGCATCTTAGGATATTTTACTGGGTTCTTTTTGCTAAATGATCTTAGGAACCCCTAAGAGGATAGCTTATAAGATACTTTTAAAAATAGGAATATTAACTTAAAAATAAGGACATTAGCTTGTTAATTTATGAGCTTCCCTAGAGGAGAGTTTGTTTATTTGATGGCAATAAATAAACTGGCTGTACAGTATAGATATCTCAGACCTCAGCAGGAGTCTTGGCAGCCACATAGAGAAATTTTTATATTCACATCAATTATATAAAGAGGGATATGTCCATTCTTCCCTTTATGGATTCAGATCATGAATATGGGGTTACAAGGAGCCCCTTCTCAGCTGTTATCATTAACATAACAGAACCTAGTTTGACAGGCATTTTTATCTTGGCTCCTGATTAAAGCAATTTAGCATTTATGTATCTGGACCAAACACAGTGGCTGTTAGGTCCAAAATACACACAGGCACATGTACATGCATGTGGATACACCCACAAACCCACAAGACAGACAGACACACATAAACACACAGGCACGCACATGATCTTAAAATCACAGTCATTCTGAATACTCCAGAAGGAACCAGACTTTTTTTAAAAGGAAAATGCTTTTTGTTCACATTTGCAAAAAGAAGTAACAAAGGGGATCAGATAGCTGTTCTGAACCTTGTGGAGTAAGAATATGCCAAGGTGTAACTGGTTGGTCTTTACTGAAATCTGTCACGATTGAGGAGTTGTTAAGACAGTGAATACTTAAGTACAATACTCTCAAAATGCTACTGTGTTTATATCTCCTAACTTTTTCTTGTCCTCTAGACTATGGAATCATTGAACAGTGGCAAACCTTTCCTGCAAGCTTTCTATGTAGATCTTCAGGGAGTCATAAAAACCCTAAGGTATTATGCCGGTTGGGCAGACAAAATCCATGGAATGACCATTCCTGTAGGTAAGGAGGATTAAACCACAGGTATGCACCTAAACTGTCTGAAGGCCAAATGGCTTAATAGATTACAGCTTCATGAAAGGCAGAAGAGAACCCTGTTTTGGTCTTACAGTGTGTACTATGTTGATGAAGCAGACGGTTAAAAGTCAGCAAGGGCTGGACTAGGCAACCTACTATTGTTCTGCCCTCCATGTACATCCCAAAGAGTGTTTTGTTTCTTTTGCATGTGTCCATCTGAGAAGGAGATTGCTCAATACCCACATTTAAATATTGTTACACTTATAAAAATGGATGTGGTATAAGTCTGACAAATACCTTGGCACACATGAAAATAGTGTTAGCTGCCTGTTTAAGAAGGTATGCTTACGTGTACCTCTTGTTTATATAAGCTGTCTTACTGCCTATGCAAATCATTTTAGTTGGGACTAACACTGGATCCAAACTCATTTATACATTGAGAGAGCTTGTAATGTTACTATAGAGAACTGTACATATGTATCAGATATATTTTGTTACATATGCTTCTTGAAATTATTCAGTGGGATGAGCTTTATACTGTATGTTTGAGATAAATATTTATGAGCGGTACAAAATTAGTTGTTCTGCTCTTAGTTTTTGCTAAAGAGGTAAGAAAAGAAAAAATCATTACCATTATTTTTATTTAACAAGTTTCTTCCTCCTGCCGCTCCCTCCCAGCTGTTTAACAAATACAGGCTGCATCTTCTGTTGTGAACATATTCATCTGCAGTCTGGACTCAATGTACCAACTGCTATAATTATGCAAAATGGCACATGATAGCAAAGAAAGATTTAATGCAGGTGCAGTCATCATGATAAATGTACTCATATTTTACTGGCATAAAGTAAATCTTTGGAAAAACAGTAAGGAAAACCAACATTTATTCTATGGATTCTTTTTTGGCTTCATGGTGCACACTGTTCATTACACATGCATGTTTATTACACTTAATTGAAGGAGACCAGGAAGGCATATTCACAAGTAAATGAAATTTGCTGTTGCCTATCCATTTCCATCAAGTTACATTCCGCAACAGGATATCTGCAGTACACTCGCTTGCCTCTGTACAGCAAAGCACAAAACTATTGAAGTTAGGTAAGCAGGTAAATTGAAAATGTGGCCTCAAAATTTTCAGGAGGAAAACAGATCATGTAACATTTATTGCAGCATTACTCATCATGGTGTTTCAGCTTATTAAAATTGCGGTGTGAACTGACTGATGTTTATCATCACCAGCATATTTTCACCAAAGAAATGACAATATTAATATTTCAGGTGTAGACTGTACTGTAAGGACTCTTGAAGATTTCCACAGTCATTTAGGCTGAGACTCATAACTCCTGGTTTTGCTGCTTGCACTTCACATTTAAACATGCAAAAGTGCAGAGCACACCATAAATTCATATATTCAGCAAATTTCCTGTTCCCTAATCCCTTTCTCCCTGGTCAGCAAATGCCTCCTTCTCACTCATTAGCCCTGCAGGTACACAGAATTTAGGTCAGTCACTAAAAGGCATTGCCAGGTTAAAGAGAGTAAATATGCTCTGCTTATTCTTGTCCTCAAGTACTGTATCAGATGAGAACCCCAATTGTTTTCAGTGAGGTGGGCTACACTGGGGGAGAGGAAAGCACATTTTCAGCAGGCCTTCCTAAATGCAAACTTTAGTGCTAACACAGTTATCAGTGGTGTAGAATCCTAAGTCCACTCATAGATTTTCAGGGTATCAATTAGTTCTTCCTCTTGGTTTAACACTCCTCTTGTATCCCTCTAGTTTTGCACCATAAATTTGTCATTCTCATAAGGCTATTTTAGAGCAAGGCCAGTGTTAAGCAATGGTGCTCTTTACATTCACTTACCATCAGCTCATCAAAAGAAATGAAACAAGATGACAAAACCAAAATAAAAACCCTATTAAATCTCCTTCTCTTTCTGTTCAGTGTGCTAATAAATCTGAACCCTCCCAATCTTTCATCTGTTTCTGTTGAGGTTTTCTTCTCCTCTAAAATAAAAATAGGCAAGTGGTAGACAAGTAGAAGAACAGTGTGTTTTACAGTCACATTCCTTGTGGTCCCAGAGCTGCTAAAACCTTCAAGACTGCCCTCTGCTTGCTCCTATGCATAAAACCTTGATGATTTAAATTAAAACAGAGTGAGGCTAGACTAGAAACTGTTAAACTAATAAACTGAATGCAAGCAAAAACATATCTTTAAATCAATATATATGATACAGCTTAAAGATCCAATTTGGCTCTCCTCACCCACTTGTTTGCTGTGTCCTGCTTTATGAGGCATGTGACTGTATTATGATCGTTATGCAAATAAAATATCCAGGACGGAGACTCCTGATGGAAATCTGAGCAAACACATCTGCGGAATGTATTGCAGTCCCAAAGTGAGAACCCTGGATGAATGGGGCTTGCTTTCTGATTAAAAAATAAAAATTTTTGGGCCAGGTGCTAAGCAGCTGCACATTGATCTGGCTCTATTAATATCAGTGAGGACTGAAGAAGGCCAGTTTACATCAGCTGAGAATATTAAAAAAACCCAACTTTTAAGACAAATTTTTAGATTGGTTATAGGAGCAGACTGTTAAATCCCTCTCAGCTGCCAGCTAGCAGAGAATAAGAGTAACAATCATCAGCAATAGCAGCTTAGACTAAGTGTCATTAGCATGACTTGCATAAACCAATCTTAAAACTTTAAAACGTTTTAAAAGTCTCCTCTTTAATTTCTGAGCACAGGGGAGCTTTCTATGCTTACTGTTCAGAAAACGTGATTCACTTCATCAATCTTGAGTTATTTTGCCATGGTAACAGCTTATTTTACATTATGGACAAGACAGCTCTTAGATAGATCTTTGGCCTGTCCAGAGGCATCTGAAGCTTCTGAATAACTTTAGGTCACATGTTCACAAGATACTGTTAGAAAGCAACCTCAAAAATCCCATCTTAACAGTAAGTCTGTGGATGATGAACTTTGGAAGTAGGTGTCGAAAAGGGCAGCTGTCTAGGGTCTAGTGGAAGAAAGCAGGGCAAGCAACTCTGCATGGGAGGTATTGCTCTGCACAAGAATGTTCTGCCTACATTCGGTAGAATTAACCACCGTTTGTCTGACTTGGCAAGCAGGTTCAGGTTATCTATAACTTTATGTTATGAAGCGTGCAGACATGTGGCAATGATTATGCAGTGACAATCTCAAGTCAGACAGTGCTAACATAACTGTGTTACTGTTATGTTGTCACCATCCTTCTGGTTGAGAATCCACCTCTCACAGTGCTACCAAGTACAAGCTGGTATTTTTAGCTGACTCCTCTATGTGCCTCTTGAGCACTTACGACAGTTTTGCCTGTATATATTTCTCTGTATTTTGACTTCTACTTTACTTCTGTCTGGTCTGATGATTTTTCCTGTGGTCTGTGAACTACTGCTAGCATCTGTGAAAGATAACCTAGAAAATCAAACTATTCATCTCAATTTGTGAAACAAATATTCTCACCTCCACTGGGAAGTTGTTTAGATGCTGCATCTAGAGATCAAAACAATGCAATGACATTTTGTCAATGCAGAGCAAACTGACTGATCCAACTATTTTCTTCCTCCTTTTCCTGATATGAATCTCTTTTCTCTCCCTCCCTCCTTTATTTCCTCTGTTCTGTCCCTTGTCTGGGTTGCAGACTATCATTACCTTTCTCCTAATTATTCTGTCTGGCCCCCAGCTGATGTATTAACTACTCTAGCTCAGGTTTCTACTGAGCAAATCCTGTAAAGTAGATGTACAGAAACAAGCAGACCTGAAAATAAGTTATTTCTAATCAAATTCAAGTTGAAGTCTCTACTTAAATCCAAGAAGCTTTATGAATTAACCCATTTATTGTTACCAGATGTACAGTACAGGACATTGCAGCAGGTTCCCAAAATGTACTCTCCATTGCGCAGTTAGGTCTCTCCCCGATATTGAACAAGGCTGGCTGCAGCTCCAGACTGAATGGCGTAGAGTGCACAGCTGCCCACATGCTGTCACACCTGTGAAGGAAAGCACATACCCCTGGCACTCGACAGTGACGATGGGAGCAAAACCACTGTAATCTCTCCTCTTACTCCTTTAGCATAGCTCTTCCCTCAGCTGTAACCTCACTGAAAAACATTAGACCTAAATTCTAAATTCAGAGGTAGTATGAGCCTGGGCTGGTTTATACACCTACAAGACTCAAGTTAGGTACAAAAGTGCTGTAAATCTACTTTGCACAGACGCAGGCCAAGCATGCTAACAAAGCTGATGGTTAGACAATACCTTAACCAGGCCATTTTCCTGCTCTTTATCAATTGGGAAGAAACCTACATTGTACCACAGCACGTATAGCCTCCGCATGGACTCCCAGACCATAGGCAAGTGCTGAAGCAGCAACAACTGTGTAGCTTTGTGAAAGCATGAACTCCTTCAGCCCCCATGACAGTCACTTATACCAGCTGTGCAGAATGAGCCAGCACAGAGGCCTGCTGCTCTGAGCAGGCCAGGCCATGTGAAAGGTTCCCACAGACCACAGGCCTGACCCCAAATCACAGATCTGTTTATTTCATGACCTGACTCAGGCTGCCCTGAGCTCAACAGTGCTTTAGTTAAGGACTGCAGATCTAGCATACCACTCACTTTAACTAATAATACCTCTCACCCCCACCCCTGGAGATTTTTTTGCCATTTTTGTTCATCAAGACCTTAAAACAAATCACCAGATCAGAGTTAATTAGGTAATTCCCTTTAGCTTCATATCATCCACACCTGCTGTTTGTGAACATGCAGTCTGCTTTGCCTTCATCTTTGTTGTTAGAATCTTTCTTAGTCCATATTCTTATTTCTGTCAAAAGTCCAGTGAGAAAAGCCCACCATTTCCAAATTTCTAGTGACTTGGTCCCTTCATGTAGTTATTTGCCTCTACCTTGCCCAAAAGGTTTGTGAAAACTTTTTCTTATTCTTTGTTGTCTTGTTTTCTAGCTGCATCCAACTTTTCCCTGTCAACTTAAATTGACTGCCTATTTAGTTTGAGTCCCTTTCTGATACAGGCCTTGTTCTACAAGTCACCTATCAGAGCATGGCTATATGATGACCCCTGTATTCTCCTTAGTGTTGTCTTCTGCAGTAAATTATGCTCTACTACACATCAGTCACACACTCCTCCCTCTTCATTCCACATTTACAAAGTGTGGTGTATCATTTCCTTACTTCAAACTGCCTGTATCTTCAATGGAAGATGAGTGAGATGTATGTTACTCTATTATCCCACATCTGCTCGTATATGTACCTCTACATTGTATTTTGCTGTGTTCCAGTCATGTCTTTCAGGAAATTGCCATTGTGACTCTTCCTTCACTCCTCTCACCTTGAAATCAGCAGAGGCCAGTTAGTGGCTTCCTTGCTATTGTCCTTTTTTGTGCAGTATAGCTTGTCCTCTTTCTCAAGGCACAAAGCAGGTTACTTTCTGATGGGATGCCTGCTTCCTTTGTTATACAGAACAAAGCAACCTAGGTTGCTCCCGAACCTAGATTTCCCATGCTGGTTCATGAAAAAACATTTCCATGACTTCTTTATTTCTTTTACTGCCATCAAAGGCTGATCCTTAGAGCTTTTTCTCCCTTCTTTTTTTTTTTTTTTTTTGTTCTGCCAAGTCAAACTACACTTGAGAGTAACCATGCTCATCTGTTTCAGATGGAGATTATTTTACATTTACAAGACACGAACCCATCGGAGTGTGTGGACAGATCATCCCTGTGAGTATCTCTACTAGTGCTTTCTATTTATTTTCATTTGAACCAGCTCTCTTTAAAGACACATAAAACATGGTCCTCGGCTATGTGTGTTTTCCATTACGAAAAAAGCTGAGCTCATATTGTTGACATATCTTTAACAGCCTCCCTGCAAATGCTTATTTGAACATGCTAATAGGGTTTAGGCTCTGTTATTAGGAGTTAAGTTCTCAAGTCATAGAATTCTCATGATTAAAACAAGCAAAGCAAAACACAGTGTTAATATGCTGTCAGTGGTTATGGATGTTCACACAACTTATGGAAAATTGATGCTTTGCTGTGGTAGTCTTTTTATTTATTTAGTTTTTACTGTGATTTAACAGGCTCCTCAGTTCCTGGGAGAATGTGATGCTTTTTAATTCCATTCTTTCCTGCTATTTCTTTTACAAGGCTGGAGGAGAAAAGGAAACTCCTGGAGACATATCATTACAATTAACATTGTGCGGCTAATGAAAGACATGAAATGTTTGTTTTATTTGTTATAAGAGAGAAACACAGCATTTCATCAAATCTAATACTCCCCCTACAACCCATTATACATCCTTAATATACTCTTGCTGAACACTGCATGGGAATTACACTGAGAAGCTAGCTTTTTCAGAAGAACCAGTTAACTAGCTTTGGCAGAAATTTCAATGGGAGGCTCACATATAGCTATTAAAATACTGTGTAGAAGCTTTTTTCCTTGACAAAGTGCTGGGGAACTAATCAGGACATTCTCTGAAGTTTTTGTTGCTGTTGTTTTTTTATTTTGTTCATTGTAACCACAGAGCCACTAAACAGCAACGTGCAGCAATTCCATTAAAAGGAGCAGCTAGAAAAGATTAACAATGTTAAGCCCTTTTTCCCTATTTATATTATTTGTTATTTCATGTCTTTGTAAGGGGTGGCTATTGTGTTTGGCACTCAGTAGAAACTCAGAGAAACATGCAAACAACTCAGAGAGTCTGTGGCTACATCTGTCCTGCAAACACCTACACACTCTCCTAACTTGACTCACGAGCGGTCCTTATGAATGAATGATTGCACAGCTCTGTCCCCACTCTTTAGCCAGGCACAAGGATAAGCATTTGCAAAATGACAACCCCAACATCTAACCCCAAAGTCGCTGAACATCTCTTAGGCTTGTCTCATTGAACTTAACTGACAGATCTGTTGAAGGAACTTGGCCAGGGGCTGAAGATGCCACAAAAAGCAGCATTTATTTAATTTAGATTTGTAAGACTCTTTGTTCAGTCATCCAGCCATCTACCCTACTTGTTTGTTCTTCCCTCAAGTTTGTCCTCCAAAACTTCAACATGGCTGTGACACTATCATCTATTCTAACACTGCTGCTGATCTGTTCCATATTTCCTCCACAGCTACCAGTCACAGAGTGCAGCCCTTGACCTGCTGCATGCACTTAGCTATTACACTGGCAAATATGTTATTACAAAAATAAAATTAAACAGCAACCCTAACACTAAACTCCTCATCCTCTTTCACAGCCTAGCTTCCATCAAAACATATGCTCTTTGGCAGCTTTGTAGCATAAACAGGGCTATATACTACCCTATAAAACTCATCAGAGCTCTCCTTGCAATACCATTAGAAGTGCAGGCTGTCAGCAAACTGTTGGCTCTATAGCTCCCCTCCCAGGTTTATATACTGGAGATGGAATTAAAACATCACTTTGTCTCCGGAGTTTATAAACAACTGAGGGAGTAAAAAATTGGGTGTTCGGTGAAGGAAAGACAGTTGTGTATTTTTTCAAGCTAGCCAGGGGCTAGAGAGATGTCTGTGAGAGTGGCAGCTGATATGCATCAGGCAGTAACGCGTTCTGGCCAGTGGCTGACTGTGACTGATACTTTTTTATTTTCTTTCCAAATGAGATGGTTATATGCATTTATAAGAGTGACTGTGCAAATGCAGTTATTACTCTGGCATTTCCACTGAAATCAGCAGGACTATCCACTTAACCTGTTAGGATCAGGCTTTGGTGCAGAAAGTCTTGTTACTCTTACCTTTAGCCACAACTTATTTGTGCATCAAAATAATTCACCACATCTGCTGCAGTTAAATGAAGTTGAAATTAATGATGATACAAAATTTTATATTGGCAATGAGTGCTTGTCAACTTGGTTTCTCCTGTTCTTTTAGTGTCTTCTGTATAAATATGCAGTAAGAAGTTTTCAAGAAAATTAAATGCTTTGACCAAGCATTGACATTTATGGGATTTTTACTGTAATCCTGTCAATGAAGTATTATATAATTTTGAGTATAAATTTCATATCTTAAGATGTATTCAGGGATAGGAAATTCACATCCAAAAAAGCTTCAGCATGAACAAGCAGTTCTTTCTTTCTAAATGTATCAGAAGCAAGAACTATTTGTCATAGGGGATTAAAAGTGCCAATTGCAAAACAGTAAATGAAATAAAAGTGGTGACTAAAAAAATTAACAGATAACAGAAGATTCTTTTATGAAGACTGCGGGTGGGGGCTATATTTCTTTGAACAGAAGAGAAAGAACTAAAAGGTCACTGTTGTCGCTTTCTTAATGGCACTAATTAAAAAAAAAAAAATCCTTGCTTTGTGCTGGGAAAGATTTATGTTGAGGATCAGCCTGAGAAATAAGTGAGGTAGCAGCTTGACATCTTGAAAACAAAACACCACTGCAATATTTTTCCATCTATCAACTTTTATTTTTTCCTGCAGTGGAACTTCCCCCTGCTGATGTTTGCATGGAAGATTGCTCCAGCTCTGTGCTGTGGCAATACAGTAGTTATTAAACCAGCAGAACAAACACCACTCAGCGCTCTCTATATGGGAGCCCTCATCAAGGAGGTAAGAATAATTGACAGGAGTAATGTCTTTGTCTCTCCTTGCGGGGAAGGGACTACCAGCACATGTCTGGTTTAACGTGCTCTGTCAGTTTTAATAAATCATGCTTCCCTTCATTCTTTCCTATTTTGACAGGCTGGCTTTCCACCAGGAGTTGTCAATATTTTGCCAGGATTTGGTCCAATTGTTGGTGCAGCCATGGCATCTCATGTTGGCATTGATAAAATTGCTTTTACTGGATCCACTGAGGTAAGAGGTTTCACGGATATGTTACTGTAAAATGTGTGTAAATACTTGGGGAGATAGTACTAAGTCTTTGTGCTACATTTCTCACTATGACTGAGCAGAAGAGCTACATCTAAATAACAGTGGGCTGTCCTTCCCAGCTGATCTTAGGTACTGCAGTACTTCCAAGTCAGAAATGGCTCCTTTCCTTCAGCCCCTGCTGTGCTCGGCACCTCAGCACAGGAGATATGCCTGGAAAAATATTGCTGGGATTTCCTGTGGGTTTTTGAGGATGTGAATCACATGCAAGTAGGCAGAACATCCCGTGCATATCACAGCACACACAAATGCTGCTTTAGCATCCATAAGTTGTGTATCTTGGTGTACTTGAGGAAAAGGGGAGAAGAAAGGGGCAAATTGGGGCAAATGTACTTCAACTTGGATGCTGCATTCAAGTGTAGTGAGGAGGAGAAGGTCTAAAAAGTAAGGCGTGCAGGGAGAAAAGAAGATTGTCCAAGGTGTCTGTTTCCAAAATGATGGAAAGAAGGTGGCCAAAAGATGAAGGGACTCAGTTGTCGCTTGGATGCCAAAATGTCTTGCTATAAGTTTATGATGCAGATGGAGGTTTGGTTTGAAGACAAAGGCTGTAATCTACGGAAAGAGTAACAAATCCCTCAAAACTCAGATGGCGTCTTGCTCTCAAATATGTGCAAAGCTGGTTGTTATCAGGGTTGGGGATGATAGAGGTACTCCAGACTGAAGTCACAAGAGAAGGCGCCTTATCTCATTGTCTGAAGGCAGACAGAAAGGAATCTCAGTGGGAGTTTCAGGGCTGGTTATATTTAGAGAGTGCTAAACCCGTTCCTTTTCAATTCAAAATCTGACAAACTATTGTATGGAAGGAGCTAAACCCCAGGGATCCAGTCGCTCTTTGATATGTTTGACTCCCACTCGTGGCAGCGGGAGGCTTTATGCATCCCAGGGATACTGCTCTTCACAGTGAGTCAAATTTGGGTTTGATTTGTCTCGATAAATTCACTGACCAAACAGCTCTACTAGCTATGTGTGGGTATCTCCCTGGTGGGCCCAGGGATAGCAGAGACCAGCTCAATTATTTCAAATATATTATTCTGGTGGAATTATCCTGTAATCGAGTTTGGAAGTCACCATACAGGAGCCTAAATTACCAGTAAAATGTAGCTGCAGTCATATACCTAATTTGCACACACAGTTGTTCTGGAATTACTATATGCCTGTAGATTAATTTTCAATGGCAATTTTAGATTATAATATACACAGGTTACATTCTAAATCAATGGCAACATCAGATTTCAGATTATTCTGTGGAATTACTCTAGTCATTACATCTCCTGTAACCGATTTATATTAGCATCCTGGAATACTGAAAACTTTAATATGAGCTGATTACCCCCCATAAATTCAGTTGAAACAATTGTTTTCATAAAGATATGTGGTCCCTGTTTAAGATAAATATTCTATTATACAGGATGTTGCACTGTTTGGAGGAGGGAAAATACAGATGGGTTACGTTTCAAAGTTGTCTTTTGTAGCCAAAATAAATTTTTATTGTAGTTCCAGACAGCTTTAGTTTTAATAGGCGTTTAAACTCAAAAGCTGTGGGTTTTCTACTAACTCAGTGCTTACCTTTAAAAGCCTTACTAATAGGAAGTGAAAAGCATTACAGAGATGAAAAAGCCATTCTCCAAGAACCTAAAGCAAGAACAGATGGAATGTTTTAATGTAGAGTTAGTGTAAACTATTCCATATTGTTTCTGATTTCCTGTAACACTGAATTTTTGTAACGGCAAGTCAACATTGTAACATTTTAAACACAATGCTGTGATATGAGCTGTACTATAGAGTCTTTGACTTCTCCAAAACACAATTTCAATTTCTAATGAAATAATGGAAATATTTTGTCTCTGGTCTTGTCTGAGGCATGTCAACTGTACATTCCAATGAAGCGGATTTCCGATAGCCATCAGCTATATAAATGCCACCATATTAACTTCCATTCCCCCATTTCATCTGGGTGCTAGTTAAGGCCACTAGCACTTTCAACTTGAGTAAGTTAATGATAAAACCTGTCAGTACAAAAGCAAAACAAATTTTTACACACATCAGAAATGCAGAGAGGTTCTTCATATTACCTTCTTATTTTCTGAAAGAACTTTTGCTAAGTAGCAAAGGTGAGAGGCCTTCAAATAGCAGAGAAAAGCAGACATCAGAAGCTGCTTTACTCTTCATTTGCCTTTATTTCTACCCAAATCTGTGAATTTACAGGCTTTGCAAAGACAGCCATTTTGACTGCTGTGAGCTGTCTGGCCATGTCTGTATATGTGTGCTCCATTTGAACAGGAACTGTGTACCCCTAAGTTGGAATAGTTGGTGCAGTATGTTCTGGGCTTAAGACTAGAGATGATTATGAGGAGCAAGAAGTTATACATTTAAAAATATGTGCATTTAAAGCACTGGCTGGATTAAAAAAATGTATTTTCCTTGTTGCAAAAGTTTAATGAGTTCTAATAACTTCTGTTCAAAACCAAATGTGTTACCTCCAAATCAGAGTGGCTTACAACTCTCTCCAGTTGTTAAACACTCTCAAGATGAGAATTACAGATAGCACATAAAACCTCTGAAACCCTGGCCAACAAGAAATGTGTCCTGAGTGGCTGGTTTCCACTTTGTTCAAACTATGACCCATTAAAATGCAGACAGATTAAAGATAGGATTCAGGTCTGTGTTCATGCAGTTCTGTAGCGTAACCCAAATAAATATCCAACAAATTGGTTTGGATGCCTGTGTAAACAAAAGATCTATAAACAACTGCAATAAACCCTAGCAAAAGAGTCTGCATTTTGCTTGGCAGAATGTTTTCTTTATGCACTTAGCTTAACAAACCATGATCTCATCATTAGTCAACAAGATACTAGAGAGACCATCAAAGCAAACTACAGGAGAGTCAAGATTGATTCATGCCAAACAAATGTTTGTAGCTAACAGCTGTATTACCACTGATTCTAATTTACTCAGCAGGATTCTCCTTTCATTTCCCAAGTGAGATGAATGTCACAATGCATCATGTAGACAGAATGTCTACCTACTGCACAAGCAATGAGTTGTGTCGGCTCTCCTGGATCACACAATCTCTTGCTGGTTTTGGAAATCATGAAGAATTATATCCTGGCATGTTCTACTTTAGCAACAAGAATCCTAAAAGTGATTTGACCTGTTCTGAGAAGTCTGTTAGCTTACACACATGCCCTGTTCAATATAAGGAGGATTTAGGGCGGCTACATTATCATTCATTCCTGCTTCCGCTGAGTCTTTTTGATCATATCTTGGACAGTTTGTGCCTCCTGAATGGAAAGTAGTTGTTTCCCTTTTCCTTCGTTGGTGGTTTTGGTACAATTTAGGGAGCTAAACTGTTGTGCCTCTTTGCCTATAAAAGATACATGTCAAAAGGATTCGCCTTCTTAAAACTGAAACAAATAAGGTGGTGTATCAGCCCTGTCAACGTTAACAAGAGTTTAGCCACAGACTTTCGTGGGGCCAGGATTTAACCCAAAGAACAAATGAGCCATTTACAGCTTAGGATTCTCTCCAGGAATTTCTGTCTGGGATTGCCTTTTTACTTACGCTACTCTATACACTATGCTCTTTCCAGGGCTGTTCCTCACACAGGGCATTGCACAGTCAAATAGAGCTGCTGCTCTTCATGTCCGTATTTCAAAATTCACTTGTCTTTGCTTGAGACAAATCCTGAACATGCCATGCTGTCCTAAAATGCTTCTCAGAAAGCTTTTGCATACAATCTGGAATTTAAAAAAATAAAAATCAAAGTAAGCAGCAGCATGGATTTGAAGGTTTTGCCAAAACACTGACATCCAGTGCCTCAACAGCTGGAGAAAGAAAACTGCAATTCCAGAAAACACACAATTTCTGTTTGCTCATAATACCATCTCCCCAAAACTTAATCTCTTGTAACTTAAATCACTTACTGTTCTTCAGGTATTATCTCAATATCCTAAGAAAGGTATAATAGTGAAGATGGGCAACTCATTTACTTAAAATGCCTAAGCACCTGAAAATGTACGTCTCCTCTGTCAATTTTTCCACTGCTCCTGGAACTTTTTAGGTGCAGTCTTACCATGTTGGGCACCAAAAACAACTGTCATGGTTTAACCCCAGACAGCAACTAAGCACCACACAGCCACTCACTCACCCCCCCCCCCGGCGGGATGGGAGAGAGAATCAGAGAAGTAAAAGTGAGAAAACTGGTGGATTGAGATAAAGACAGTTTAATAGGTAAAGCAAAAGCCATGCACACAAGCAAAGCAAGACAAGGAATTCGTTTACCACTTCCCATTGGTAGGCAGGTGTTCAGCAGGGCTCCATCGCACATAATGGTTACTTGGGAAAATAAACATCATCACTCCAAATATTCCTCTCTTCCTTCTCCCCCCAGCTTTATATCCTGAGCATGATGTCATATGGTATGGGATATCCCTTTGGTCAGTCTGGGGTCAGCTGTGTCCCCTCCTAACTGCTTGTGCACCCCCTGCCTACTCACTGGTGAGGTGGTGTGAGAAGCAGTGAAAAGGCCTTGACCCTTTGTAGGCACTGCTCATCAGTAAGTAAACCGCCCCTGTATTATCAACACTGTTTTCAGCACAAATCCATAACATAGCCCCATACTAGCTACTGTGAAGAAAATTAATGCTATCCCAGCCAAAACCAGCCCAGACTCGTGAGACTTCCAGTGCTTTAACAGGCAAACCCACCCATACCATTTAGAAACACTGACTTCTGTCTGAAAACAGAAAATTAAGAGAACATGAAAGGCAACAGGCTTTTTGAACTTCTGCACAAAGTATTTAAAATGAACTGCATAAGCCTCCTCTTGAAAGAGACATTAAACACAGAAGGCATAAATAAGCAGCAATGTTTTATGTCATGATACACTCTCAATGCCTAAAATCATAGAGGCCACAGTCCAGAAACACAACCCTCCCAGGACTATTCTTCAAATAGCCTTTTTTGCACAGGGTTGCCGCAAAATGCTTCTTTAATCTCTCTTCTTGTTGTTGTTCTGAATAACAAATTGTTTTCTTTGAGATGAGCCAAATTACATCTGCCTCACCCTCCATACAGCTTACAAGGTTATGGTACTCCATGAGCTATCCAGGGATACTCCTGATATCAATCTTGAAGCCTATTCAAAACAAGGATGGGGAGTTAGGGCTTTCTCTGCCAACATTCCTGCAGAATAATCGCACAGCTCCATTATCTGTGGGGGAGTCCTCTCTTCCAGCGTTCTCTTGCAAGGCTGTACTGCCTATTGGGAGCTCACAGATATAACCGCGACACCCCACAGGAAGCATGTACTGAAAGACCATACAGATTGCAACACTTATCACTTATCCCTTTCATGCTGTCTTGCTCCATAAAGAGAGGGTCAGTCACAAAAGGCTGCCTTTGTCACTAAACAATCACAGCCCTGGTGCCTTCCCTAAGACTTTTCTCAACCTGTAAGTGCATAGGGCACAACAGGAGCACAGTGAACAAAAATGTTGAGCAGCGTGAGCCCTACATCCTGATGTCCACACTGATTTCTAATGGGAAGGACACAGTGAAGCTGTCTGTTAAGTTTATACTTGGAAACCTGACAACAACCTCCCTGTATTAACAATACTCTGGACCATACTTTTCCAAATTAAGACCCTTGTCTCCAAGCCCTCTGGACTTTAATATTTGCCGAATACGTAATTTCTGGACTTGCATATTTGCCAATCACTTGTTTGCTTAGAATCCTTTCAAAATCTCTACTTACAGGGACAAAAGAGTTTTGACATTCAAATGGTAGACTGGAAGGCGGAGAGATGGTGGACTGGACATATTGCTCTGGCTTCCTTGGTCTGTTCTGCTCTTCGTGAATTTTTGAGGGAAAATAGGTGGCTGTTGTTCTTTGAAAGAGGGAGGTTCAAGGCAGTGAGGGTGTGAAAGGCATTAGCTGGCACCAGCTATAAACACAGCACTCTCACTGGTTTCCAGTGTACATTTTCAGCACAGTTTGAGAGATTGGAATTTCCAGATGACATGCTCAATGTATGTGGTGGGGTGGAGGGCAGAAAGGGTCCTTTTTCGTGTTCACTTCTGGCTGTCAGTCAAACAGCAATCAGCTCCAATTAAGGGGATATGCAAGGAATTTCATTATAATGTCAACACTCTGTTCCATCAATAAAGAGGTAACAAAAAGAAGCTAATTTAAATTTAATTTTTTTTAAAGAAATAACCTCAGTCACACTCAACTGTGGTATCACCAGATAAACAGTTAATCACAAAGGTACATGAAGTGGTTGACAATTCCTTCATTATCCGGTTGGGGTTTTACTTTGTTTTTTTCTGTGGGGGCCCTGGTTTCTGTTTCATTTGCTTTCTGATTACTCCAGTGCTGACTTAACTTTCTCCAGCAGACTGCCTTCAGTTCCTAAAAGGTTCAGCTTCTCATCCATTAACCCCTTACTGCAGGGAATCTTGCTCACCTGCTCTTAGCAAAAGAAAACAGAGAGACCAGAGTACTACATGGAGGAAAAAAGTCCAGCTCTGGACTCATTCCCATCTCACTTCACATCTAACTTTCTGTGTGACTTTAAAACATGTTAAAAGAAAGCACTTACCAAGGTTATCGAGCTTCTCAATATTCAACAGATACTTTCGATCCTGTGATGTCTACTTGTGATTACTTCCTTAGCTGCAAAATGGGCATAGTTACACTGCAACAGTTTAAATCTGATCTATTTTGGATTCATTGATCCAGGGAGGGGAAAATTTCTAGGGAGCATAGCTGCCTCTCCAACTGTACCGATGCGAAAACATGTCAAATACGTAGCTGTCAGGTTGCTACTCCATTTAATCTACCCTCATGGTCCTTGGTGAGATCTGCAATTAGCAGCTGCTCCAGCCATAGGGCGGCATTCTGCTCCAACTGACCCCATAATCTACAAAGACATTTTGAAGGTGCTTTTGACCTCCTCAACCCATATTCAGATTTATCTGTGGTGCAGCTGAGCGTCAGGTCTGGGATGGTGCTTTTGTAACTTCTTGCACTGCTTGGTGTTCTGCTATGTGCTGTTAATCCTGCAGAAAAGGATTAATCAGAATTTGACATATTCTAGATCATTATTTCATAGTCAAATTACTTAAACCTTTGGGCACTGACAACTGGGTTTTGAGGAGAACAAGTGCCCTTCTAGAAACAGGTTGGCTAGCGGTTTAGTAAGTATCAGTAGTAAGAGTGAAATAAATTCTAAAAGCAGTGATCATCTGGGGTAACCAGCACCTGGGCTATATAAAAAAGTATGATAGCCGTTATTACTAATGAATAGTAATAAGCTTAATACATACTCAGATATCAGATTATTTTTTTTAACACTATAAATTATGTAACTAAACCACTTAATAATAGTATCTAAACCCTTGTGAGCAAGCACTAGTTTGGATGGAAGTAATTCTAGTTACACCAATTTCAGATTTTTAATTCAGCCCTCCTAAAGCACCCTAAAAGAAAGCCCTAAGGCCTTCCAGCATAGGTACAAATGGGTGAAAGGTACAAACACTGTGCTGTGCCTTATCCCCTCTTGATTTCTAGAAAAAAAAACTGGAAAGCTGTCCACTGCTGACGAGAATCTGTTTGGATTGAAGAACCTGCTGGATTATTTAAACCTCTGTTCCAGTGATAGCCAACATTGTTATTAACATTGTTAGAAGTGAACTGTATGACTACATTCCCTGTAAAATGTGTCTCCATTTCCTTTCAGGTTGGAAAGCTGATCCAAGAAGCAGCTGGAAGGAGTAATTTGAAGAGAGTTACACTGGAGCTGGGTGGGAAAAGCCCAAACATTATTTTTGCAGATGCTGATTGTAAGTCAGCACTTCCATATTTTTCTTAAAAACATGTTTGTCTCGTGCCTTCTTGTTTATTTCATTTTAGGGCATATCTTTCATACGAAGTGAAATGGACCGATATAGCTGTATCTAATTGCATTTTATAATCTTACAGAAGCAGCCTAAGGTGTGATATTTTTATATAAAAAGACAACATTTGAACCCACAGATTCATAGCCAACAAGAAAACAGAAAAATTTTATAATTGAGCATATAGCAACAGTGTTATTCACAGGCATGGTCGCATACACATTTGTCATCCTAAACTCTGCATAAAGGTGGTTTCGTGCTTTAAATCTGGAAATTCTGTGATTGTTTTGCTTCACAGCAATTATAAAAAGGGAGGGCTTTAATTTGTACTTGAGTTGCTTACCTAGTCAGTGCAGTATTCCTTTGTGAAGCTGTTTTGATACTAGCTATAAATGGCGATTATTCAATTTTTTTAAATTTTCACAATTGAAGAATTGTGTATTGAAATATCCTCATTACCACTGTCAGCAGGGAGCTGAAGACTTTGGCAGCTGGATGTTGTGCAGCTGAGATTTTTGGCACCTGAGAAGGTACAGGACAGCCATTTAGGATAGGATAAAAACACAAACTGGAAGTTTCTGCTTAAATGATCAGCAACGAAATAGTTAAAAATGTTGCTATCTAAATTGTCAGCAGGAGGTTTTGAAGTTAACACCCCATTAAGATGAATGGGACAGTTCACACCTTGCTTTGAGCTATTGTTTCAGGCACACTGTACTCAATGCATTTTCTGAGACCTTTGTAACCCAAATAAATAGGCATAAGATTTGGTCTTTTAATTTAAAAGGGGAAAGTGAATAGAAGCATCTTTCTGAATAGGATGAATTACAAGAGTTGGTTACAACCCTATATAAGCTTTCAAAACTTACCAGTGTCTGAACGACTTTCAGCAGCTTTTTTTTCCCCCTGAACTTTCAGCAGCTTTTCTACACAGAAATGTTTTATCAAGTTGGGGGTCTAAATTACAGCCACAGCCATCCTGGTAAGCTCCTGTCAGCTGCAGCCAGATGCAGCCTTCTACCCCAGTTACTCATCTCCATCTCCCACCAGAAATCACTACCTCTCCAGTGTCCCTAATTTACTCAGACTGGATCACCTGAACACTTCTAGTAGAGTAATAATATATGCTGGGAGCAGGTCTGCGTTACACAGGAGGAAGAGCAAATGCTCCTAGTAGCCACACAGAGCTGCAGTTTATCTGTGACTTGCTGTATCTGCCAAATAAGGTTGAGGACCTGGGGAGAAGTTGCAGGCAACAGGGGAATAACAGGGCTCCAAGGAGAGCACAGTCTTCTTCAGGACTGTCTGTTCCACAGTATATCATACTAAAGCCCTCTGGTCTTCCCATAATTACAACCACCAGCACTTGACCTGAGATTCAGACTTCAAAGCTCTGACTATTTAAGAACAGCAGACAATTTGCTCACCATTCCAAAGGAGCTGTTTGTTCTATTTGAGGAACATTATGTGCCAAAAGTTAGAAGAAAGCATGAAAAAGCTGTTGAAAGTTTAGTGCACAAAAAAACCCAGAGAAGAATGGTTAGAGCCCCTCATGGTGAAAAATGTGTTAACAATAGAGGAAGAAACATCAGTTAATCAGTTCTATCCACTAGTGTTTTCAATCTCCATGGAGCTGCCTATGAAAATTTGAATGCGGTCCAGGGAACACCCTATATAATTCTTTTTCAAGACTGTACTGAGGGCAGAATAAGACATTGCTGTTAGATGGAGCTGTCTCGGATGTGCTGAAAGTAAAGCACTGTTGCTTTGTTTATTCCATAAAAGATTAAACTTTAAGCAATGTTCCAAAGTGCTATAGCTGATAACAGAGGTATTACAGTGCTGTAGGGCATCACCATTTAAGGATGAATTCAATATTCTTGTCTAGTCAGCTATTACACCCAATGGGCGAATTTAGCTCTGAACGTCTAAATATGACCAGATCCTCTCTCCTGCTTGGATAGTGGATGTGTTAGTTGTACCCCCAATGAAGTTAAAGTAGAAATCAAGGGTTGATTGTTGTATAAATTACCTATATTTTTAAAGCCTTACATGGTCAACAGTATAGGCCAAGAAGATGTTTCTGTCTTGCAGAAAGGAGAGGTCTTCCCATTATCAAAGTCAAATTCTCTCAAGTACTTGGTTGGCTGTAATTCTCACATATATGGTATTAAACCAAGTGCAAACTTGGGATTACAGACAAATTTTCCCCTCCTCTACTGACCCCAGTCAGACAGACTTATATAATGTGGGGCACAATCCAATTACTAGGGTCTCTTAAGAGTTTTAGTTGATAAATTACATGTTGCTGGCATATAAGACTGATGAAGTTGTTCTTATATACCCTACTCCTATGGACTGCTAAAGCACTGACTTAATTTTTGCAGTGGGATATTAAGCAGTATTTTGTGGCTTGGGTCACGAGATGGCATATAGAATGTCTTACCTATGGACCCTTCTTTAGCTAGATGATGCCTGAAGTCGCAAGTGGTCCCCCCCTGCAATCTAGTCTTTCTGAAACAGCTGTAATGCTCCTAAATATCCCTCCAGTATAGCTGGAAACCCCTGTGTCCAGGGTGGAATAAATGGGGAAAAAAATCAACTTCGGATATGTTTAAAACATCTGTATTTTCACTAGAATTATGCCACAGAATGAAATAAATCATCTTAATTTATGACCTGACACAACAATAGTATGATTTGGTCACTGGTTTGGTTTTTGTTTGTTTGGTCGGTTGGGTTTTTTTACCAAATCCTACCTCTGCTTTGAAGTTTTGGGAATGTGGCACTGTGATACACACGATACTAGTGCAATAGCAGATGTGTCTATGATGTTTCATAGCAACGTATGCTGTCTTGATTTGTTTAGTGGACTACGCTGTGGAACAAGCTCACCAAGGGGTCTTCTTCAATCAAGGCCAATGCTGTACTGCAGGCTCACGGATTTATGTGGAAGAATCTATCTATGAAGAATTTGTTAGAAGAAGCGTAGAACGTGCAAAGAAGAGAGTTGTGGGGAGTCCTTTTGACCCAACTACGGAACAAGGTCCACAGGTAAAGAATTAGTGCTTCGGCTCTACAGCCTAGAAGTTGCCTGGAAGTGTTTAAACTCTACTAGGACAGAGGTCAGTCAGTGCATACTCACTCACAGACCAGGGTAGCTGACATGGTAAGTGTTTCAAAGATTAAAATTCTAAAGGAGTAGATAACCTGTGCAGCTCAGAGGTGTTTCTTGTTAAGTAAAAACTCTCATCTTAAATATCAATAAGTTTGCCTCCCAGCTTTCACAGCAAGATTCTGATCTTCAGCCCCGAAGATACAGCTGAAAACTGTGAGAAGCTCTCAAATGTCTCTGTGGGCACTTACTTTCAAGAATCGTCTACTGTGCTTGCAGACCACTAGAGACACAGGAATTCTAAGCAAAAGATGGGCAGAATTAAAAATAGGTCTTTAGAAAACATTCCCGCCAGTAATAACCAGCTGGCCTTATATAATTTTCAGGAAGCTAACCTGGGACAAAAAATAAGGATCTGTTTTGTTTGTGCTTAGAAACCAGATTGCTTAGCAAGAATGTGGGTTGAGCCACATATATAAGGGGACAGATCCTTAAGAAGACTGAGCCCTAGGTTATAGTCAGCACATACTTGTATATCTTTGGCATCTCCAGCTCAGGGAGTAGTGAATATAAGCAGGAGTCTACTTGCTGTGACATGACTTGCCTACAAAAAGTTTTTTGCTTGATTGTCAAGTGCATGGTCTGCAAGTCAAATGGCTTCTTCTCTCTTTCAGATTGATAAAAAACAATATAACAAGATCTTGGAACTGATTCAAAGCGGCATTACTGAAGGAGCAAAACTTGAATGTGGTGGTAAAGGGCTAGGAAGAAAGGGCTTCTTCATTGAACCTACAGTGTTTTCCAATGTAACAGATGACATGCGGATTGCCAAGGAGGAGGTATTGACACAAATGGGCAAGATCATTTTAGAATGTCCTAAGTATGATTTTATTGTCTTTTGTTTACTACCTGGGACAAAAGTTTTAGAGTGAAAATTACCACTATATTAAAACAAAAAAGAAAAAAAAAGTAAAATATTTTCAGAACTCTTTATGCACACAGCAGCTGATGACATCAGTTGGGTAAAGCAACTCAATTTTGGTCATTGGCTGTACAGTCTTAGAACTCAAAGAAGGGAAGGATGGATGAGTTCCACTGAGGCAAGTGCTTTGGGAAATTCCTGGAGTTTTACAGCCAGCTATTATCACTATTGAATGTTGCTGTAGAAATTGGTAAAGAGTACAACAGGAGAGAGAAGACAATTTAAAAAGCAGAATAAAACAGGAATAAAATGCCTCTGAGTGGGCTGGTTTATTAATTAATGATTCATCTTTGTTGCAGATTTTTGGGCCTGTTCAAGAAATACTGAGATTTAAAACCATGGATGAAGTTATAGAGCGAGCCAACAATTCTGATTTTGGGCTGGTAGCTGCTGTCTTTACAAATGACATAAACAAGGCTCTGACAGTCTCTTCAGCAATGCAGGCTGGGACAGTCTGGTAAGGCAGAAGTTATCACACTCCTGCTCTTGGAGATAAAGAGTTTGACTCACTATCATGACAGCACCTCAGTTTTGCAGCCTTTGTCTGAAAATTGTTTATCTAGACCATCCTTGTGGTGAATCACTACCCAAGATACAGAACAGCTGTAGGGAGGTGTTGTGACTCTGCTCACTGCGGGTGAATGCTATTGAACACTAGAAAGTGCCTTGCTTCCCATTAGCATGGCAGCCACACTGCTGAATGGCATTACTGAAAATAAACAAAGCAGAGTATAAATGGTCCTTTCTGTGGAGCAGAGGAATCCTGTGAGCTTTCTGCTAAAGGCACAAAGAATCCTGCACTTTCTATAACATTAAGGAACTGAGAGGACACCTCTCTAGTCCTTAGGAATAGGTAATGCCACTTCCAGAGTTTAATAGCTTGTAAGTTGGTATGTCAAGCCTAGGTAAACAAAAGATCCACAAGAAATCAGGGAGAAAAAGGACATATTCAAATATTAATTCCTCTGTGTTATAAACTGGCACTGAGGTTTGTCAGCAGATGAACAGTTCATTACTGAAGCTGCATCCAAGTGTTTGGTGCCATCCTCCAGTCCTGACAGGCAAAATCCCATTCTCCTTATAAGTAAGGAGCAGAATGTTGGTTTTGTGGCAGAAATCCCTCATTTCTTTTCAACACGAAGCAAGTTTGTTATTACTAAGAGGTATACAGTGTCCTTAGCTCCACAAGTTCCAGCCTCTCCCTGAGTTGTCCAAAGGTGTCTCTGACAGAGCAGTTGGACTTAATGCCTCTTCCCGTTACAGGATAAATTGCTACAATGCCTTAAATGCCCAAAGTCCTTTTGGAGGATTCAAAATGTCTGGCAATGGGAGAGAGATGTAAGTATTACACTGCTGTCTTCTAAACTGTTTTCAGCTCTACAACTTAATAAACATTAGTGAAACCTTCCATGCAAATTAAGATCAGGAAATTTCCCATCTGAGGATCAGGGCATAACATAACTGATAAACACTTCTAAATGCAATTGATTAACATGGTAAGACTTTTTTTTTTTTTTTTTTTCCTCCTTTTTGACATAGCAGGATAAGTTACTGGAACTCCCTTCTTATTCTGAAAGGAACTAAAAAATTCTGAGTATTTTTCTGAACTTGTAACCTGTGTTTTCCGAGAGTTTTCCTTAGCCATGTTAACCAGCACTTCTGGAGAAAGATTCTCTTTTTGGTACTGTTGTGCGCTTGTTGACTGGTTTAGTGTACTTGTTTCAGAGTTGCTTTGCCATATATTTTGCTTCTCTTGCTATTTTTTTCCTTTCTTTACTTTTTGCTACATTTATTAATATAGATGCATCTGAATTTTATTAAAATGTTATCTGTCTCTTCCAGATTTATAAACAATATTAAATGAAATCAGGCCTAGAGAAGAACAGACAAATGTGTTTACACACCTTTCAAAAGATCACCTTCCATTAAAAAGCTTTCTGTCTTTTCTTATTCCAGTTAGAACTAAATGCCAAATATTTTTAAATGGAGCTCCATGGTCAAATACTGTCCCATGTACCTAATTTAAAGTCTTACCAGGTTTTAGTTCTCATTACAATCACAAGGAAGTTTAGCAACTGCACCAGCCCCAGACTGGTTACACAAATAAAGGATTCAATTAATTTCTGTGCAGGAGGCATGTATACTAGATTATGTCTCACCTAAGCTTTCAAATTAGCTTATGGCTAATGGCAAACTCAGCCATAAAACTAAAGTAAGGTCAAACTCTTTAAAACTTTAAAGATGTTGAAGTATACAACTTGATCTATAAAATAAGCTCTACGTAGTCTGAAATATTTTCCCTCATTAGGGAGTACTTTGAATAACACATTCATGCTATTCTCCACATTCATGAGTTATGAGGTGATCTCACACTGGCATAAATATGTCAGCTCATCTAACTCTTATCATTGTGAAAATATTCTAAAACTACTAAGCTCGATAGAGCGCATCAGTAACTTGACACCCAAGAGTGACTCCATTGACTTCAGGGAGGTTAACTGTGCAAGCAAAATATTCACATATTGATATGGCAGAGTTTTTGAAAGGGGGGGAAACCAGGCAGCACCCCAGCTCCCATAGAAAAATCTGTGGTACTTGTACACTTGATTCCCATTGACAGCTTTGAAAATATTCATCATAAACAATAAATATTTGGAATGGCAATAATCTCTATCTCACAAAAATGCCTGAAAAACCTTCTTATGAGTAATTATTCTACTCCTTTCAGAACCCCTTTGATCAGATATCACCTTCTAACTCACCTCCTCCCCTCTGTGTTAATATCTCCATACTTTTTATTAAAATGCCACAGTTTCTTAGATCCCTGTTTTTCAGGGACACATTTTACAGCATAAATAATGTTGAGTCAGGTAATTAAAGAAAGAAAAAAAAAGAAAAGAGAAAGTGTCCATATATATGTGTGTCATTGCTAAGCTAACACTACCTTACAGCCAGATCATAATTGTGCCACTCGGCTGTCTGTGCTAGCACTATATTATCTGGGACTGTTTTGTTCCTGCATTTAAATTCACATATTTTTATCACACATGGGGGAAAAAATACACACATAAAGTTGAGATCTGCTATACGCATTTTATGCTCTCACAAAATGTAGCAGGGTATGCGTATACTAGTAGCGAACCAGAACTCATGTACACAATGCTATTGATTTCTGTTTACGTTAAGGCTACATACAATATTTTTGTATTCTTAAAGGTGTCTAGAAGAGGGATTTTTTTTTACATTTACAGTTATCACTGAGTGGTAAAATTTAACTTCTGTAACTAAAAATCAGGTGACTCATCCCAGATATCCACAAGCAGCCATTTTATATTAGATTGAGTCCCCCAAAATTCTCGCCCCTATCCAAATGTATTCAAGGGAAGGAGGTGTCATTCTACTTCAGAGCTATCGTTTAATGTCATAGGAATTATTATTGTCTGGATAGCTCTGCGATACAGCAGTGCATAGTTGCATTCCCAAAAAGAAGTGCAAGCAGGAGAACAGCTTGGAGTTGTAATTCTTTTCCTTATCTTTTTTCTCTTGGACTGAGGGAGGGAAGAGTATATGTAATATTTCTTTTTGAAGAGCAATTTGTTCCCCTCCTCTCACACCTCCACAACCAACAGACAACATCATGCAAACTTGACCCATGGGTTCCTTCCTTTTCACAGATACAACCCTTGTTCTCACCCTGACACCAAACTGCAATCCAAGACCCAAAGTGGCCATAGAACAGGGTATTATTACTCCCTAATTTCCCATATTAGGCTGTGGGCACAAGCGAGCCCTTTAATTGAATATACACTTCTGCTCTGAATGTCTGGAATAACCCATCTTCTTATTCAGCAAGAGCAACTTTTAACTTTCAAAAAATACTTGCCTTAGAATTCAACACAGTTGTCCACTTCCAAACTTTCAGCCAGAAAACAAATGCGTAAGGCCCTGAATCCTTCAGCTGAAGAAAGAGACAATAAATGTATCTAATTTTGCTTGCTAGACCAAGAAAAGAAACCAAATGGCAGTAGGAACATACATAAAGATGCTGGATACTCTATTGGCTAGGTTATCTATTGACTTGCAGAAATGTGTCCAACAGGTGTCTGGAGCCAAGCCACAGCCCTACCAAATCAAGCAGAAACTTTCACACGTAGAGACTTACTAGCATTAGTTATTGGGCTCCATGCAGCTCCCAGTGACAGCTTCTACTGAGCCATAAGGGAATGGTTCTGTGGCTCAGCTGAGTCTGACAAATAGCTAAAGTTTTTGGTCATTCTTTGGAGTGCTTTTTTACTGAAAGCTGGGGGGTGGTCCAAATCAATGGGAACCTTTCACATGTCAAAAAATCTTTACTAATATATTCCCTTGCATGTACTTAAGACTCTGGTAAATCTTAAAATGCCTACTGAATCTTCGGTCTGAGTTAAATATCAACCACTATACCCCATGTAACGCTTTCCAAGCTGACAGTCACATCAGAAAGTTTTCAACACTGCAGATGGAGTAAAATGGGCTGATGAATACTGATACTTCTGCCCAAATGAACTGACTTTCCAAGGAAGGTTACAGGAGTTCCTCCCCCAATGTTACATTTTGTGCAAAATTTACAGTGTAGAGGTAAATACGAAGTAGGCTATGCAACACTGGGGGCATACAGAGGGGTTGAATTGCTTTGAATAATGGCCCCTCACTCCATTCTGAAAGCAACACTAATTAGAAGGAGGTTCTGAGGAATATCCCTGAAATATTCTTTATGCTGCAGTTGACATTATATTCTGCACAGGGGGATCCAGAGGGAAGGCAGTGTCAAATAGTAAACATGCTAACATGATATGCATGTCAGCACTTTTTAGATTTTAATATAAGTAAGGGAGCAGTATTGTCTATGTTTTAAGGGTGGGGAAGAACTTAAGCATTTGTATGCAAAAGAATCCTCATATGAGTTCATATAGAAAAGACACTTTACTTCCAGACTTGGACTTACATAGCATCCAGCAGACATATTAGAACTTAAGTAATGACTTGACTAGAACACATTTCGCCATTACTCAAAATATGCACAGCAACATGCAAATACCTATACTTCAGAGGAGACAGGCGTAACTCCCAAGAAGCCACATAATATCCACTCTAAAACTCAGCTGAGTTGCCTAAGAGATGAGCCAGACCAGAGCTGGCTACAACAAAATCTACACAGCAATCAGAAACACCTATTTCTTAAGCATAATTTATCCAAAGCAGAACACGTACCCCTCAGAGCCATGTGTCAGATGAGTGGGACCTATTAAGGGGCTAGGTTCTAGCAGGATGTAAGATGCTGTGCCAGGACAAAAAGAGGTCTTCTACGTAAATCTAGTGGAAATACGCGCAAGCTGAACACTCTTTCACAGTACATGCAAATGCTGATTTCTGCTGCTGGCTATTTTGTGAGGGCAAAAAAGATTGGTGGGTTAGGAGTCAAGTTTATACAGCGTTGTGAGTAGTTCATTTACCATAGTAGTCAGTTTGGACCTTCTCAAGTGCAAATATAAACAGTAATTTCACCAGCCAGTGGTGTAGGTCTTGATGTTTGGACATTTTCAAGGTCTGGAAAGGACAGTGGGCATCAATTCACTCCCAACAGTTCAATCAATGGACAGTGAGTATTTCTGGGTTTAATGTCATTCTGTATTTCCTTATCAAATGCTGGAGCCATCCACTGTTCTTTTGACCTAAACTGAAACTTCACGTTCAGGTTTTCTGAAAGATGACATGAAAGGAAAACCTGCACAAAATCATAGTATAACAGATACCTATGCTGAGAGTTTTAGGCTGTATCTTAACTTTATCAAGGAATCACTTTGCAAGTTTTTGCTCGATAAAGAATTAATGTCTGGTGTAAGTTCATGCCTTAATTTGTTTTCTAGGGGTGAATGTGGATTGAGAGAATATTCTGAAGTTAAAACTGTGACAATAAAGATCCCTCAGAAGAACTCCTAAAATGACAAACCACGTTGTGCAGAAGAGCACATGATGCCACCCTCTCTATTCCTTATGGAGACCAGCACTCAGGAATAAAAAGTGTTACACAATATATATTTAAGAAATTAAGTTGCAACATATATACTGGGCACATATCTGCATACATAATGCAAACCAACTCTGCATGTTTTCATAAAACTTTCTCTCCTGAGAATCATTACATCTTTATAAAACAAATCATAACAAGAGATAAAATTGCTATGGGCATCATTTAATAACAGTTCTAGCTATAAAGCTGTTAAACGCAAATGCATGCACACACACATTTATCTCTTTAAATAAGCAAAGTAAGCCTTTACTGCTTTCAGGTTGCCTTCTCAAAGAGACCTACCTTGTACTGACATTCTAGTTTCAATCAGGGCTTTACAAGCCAGATTTTACCCAAAATGCTCGCAGTGAACAACATAAACAAGTATCACTGATGTTCTTAAAAATAAAAGACTCTGAACAGTTACAAGCCAAAAACTGGTACATTGGCAACTTTCCAATTAGCATGCTTGCATAAAGAGGTCAGTCTGGGGAGGGAATCAAACCATTATATGGACAATGAAATCCAAATACTTACCAGTGAGACTTGGCTTTCATGACCCACAGCGATTTGGTTTTCAAAGCTTATTTTCATAATTACTTTATGTCTTGCTATAAACAAAAATCCTCCCTCACTTACAGAACCTTGAAAGGTTTTACCTGCCTGTTAAAAGAGCATGGCCAGACAGGGTGGGAGGGTGTTAAGGAGAACAGGAACAGATCCCAAGGTTTCACAGAATATTTCAGCTTTCACTGCTTGTCTAGTTTTGTTGTTACTGTCGTTGTTTTCACCCCCCTTTTTTTTTTTTTTTTTTTAAACAAGTATATGCACACACAGACTCCATTTATTTGTCTGTCATTAAACTGCCTGTGATTACACTGGGAATTATTAAGTAGGCGTTACAGCAGGAAGAACCCAGCAAAAGCCCACCTGATTTTATGTTCTTACTAAATGATGGTTTTGCCATCCTCACCATGCTTGTGCGCCTCAAGTGAGCTTACTGGCTGGTACTGACTTTTCAATTATGTCTGTTCTTTTTTTGGCCCAGAACAAAAATACGAGCAAGGTCTTTTAGAAGTGAGGTGTTTAAAACCTGTCACATTATTACCGGCTGCCTACAGAATCTCTTCCAACTTGTAACTAACAAACTAAACACCATCTTTCTTCTTTCCAGCTGCAGAGATGATTGATTCCCTGGACTTTTTTTTAAAGAGGTTTCATTTTATGTTTTAACTTAGAATTAAGAAAATTTATTTTAAAAGTACACTAAATCTACACTGTGTAACTACATTATCTGGAGTGTAAGGACAGAATTATGGCCTCAGGTGTAACAGTTTTCCTAGCTGCAGAGTTTATACTATGAACTGTTGAAAACTCCAGGCCTGATCAGCAAATCAGAAATTTCTGCATGTTCTTTCCTTCCTTTAATCTCTGAGGAATTCCTCTTAGGTTTTAAGTTGTGTGTATCCTTAAACAAGCTGCTGGATCAGGACAAGAGCATCCAGCACTTTGTAGTGTGATGGCCCTCAATATTTTGTATTTCTAACTCATGTCAAACTGCGTGTGTGTTTTTAAAGCAATACGTATACATGTTATTCCAAATGACAATACATTTACAGACATGGAGATGAATCAAAATATTCCTGAGCTGTTAAATGCAAATGCCGTATCCTTCTGCTGTAGTGTATGTCAGAGTGAAGAAAAACAAAATACAGCAAATAAGAGATCAGTTCTCTTTTAAACTGCAACATAAAATGTGAAAAGGGAGATTTTACTTCTTTTCTCCTATTTACTTAAAAAAAAAAAAAAAAGTTCCTGTGCTAACAGCATTTACACCGTGTACTCTTTTGTATTCTTTTTGTGTATGTTGTAAGTCTGTGCTTTATTCCCAGTACATTCGGGTATATAATATAGAGTTGCCATTTTTTTTTCAACCTTTTTACTGCAGTTCCATTTGATATACATGGATTTGTGAAATCCTTTTTTAAATGTACCATCTGCATGGATCCAACAAAACATTTTTCCAGTCCCTGCAGCTTTTTGTTACAGTTTTTAATCATGTATATAGTTATATGTTATTAAAAAAGTAAAAGGATATTTTCTATGAAGTTTTTTCCATTAAAAGGGTTTAGAGAAAGACTTTAGACTGTGAGACTCCTTTATTGTTGACAGAGCTATAAAAATATTAAAAAAAAATATTTTCTTAGCAAAAGATCTGCTCTCACAGTAGCTTTATTTTCCTTTGCAAAAGTGAATGAAGTAAAAGGCCAGTTACATTTTTCTGGAATATTATTGCAGCTGTATGGAAAACACTTGTGAATTGCAGATCTAGGTCATAGCCAAAGTTCATCCTCACCCTCATGGTCATAAAGTTTAGCTATTGGGGAAGGTCTGAAATCATCAGAACCAGTGGGGCACCCTCACAAACTGCTGCATCACAGCTTGAGTTTTGGATAATGTTTAAAAAAATCATGATGCCTTTTCTTTCTCTAGTAGATGAGTCAGAGATGATTAAATTAACACTCAGATCTTTTATGGAGTGATATTCTACTTGTCTTTCATTTCAAAATGCTAAAAGAGATTGAAAAGACAAACTGAATGTTATTTAACAGCCAATAAAATTCACGTGGCCAGGCACTATACAACTCTCCCTCAAACAATCCCTTTATTCCAGGGTTACTTTCATTGCCAAGAACAGCATTCCTCTTTTGAAATGGTGCCTATTTAGATAAAGTAACTAACCAGTTAATAAGGCCAAGCTACTTCATTGTATGGCAAGCGATGGTTATACCTCAGCGTCACAGAATAATACTGTTGGTTTAATCAACACTCTACAGGCAATCACAATAGATAAAGTAACTTGACTAAAACAGATGGTATAAAAGAGAAGAAAAGTTAATGACAGGAGTGAAATTGCATTCTCAATAAGGAGTACTGTTCCTGAAAGTGTAGGATATCAGAAATATATTAAGCAGAGTTTCATTTCTATTTAACTAGTGGCACAGACAACACTCTGTCATGGGACTGTGAATGGACAATTACCAGCTTCCATATTCCCCATCTCTCTGGCCTGTTTGCCACCTGTCTTACCAGTCCAAGCTGTCACATAGGCACAAGCAATGGAATCCTTTTCTGAAAGCAAAATGAATGAAGGAAGGTTGTTCTGGAACCCAGTGAAAACAAGGAGTGCTGTCATCTAATGAAATGAGCAAAGTTCAGTCCATAGTAAACAAGCACTCTGTGGAGCCCCAACCAGTCAAAGTAAATGTATCAATAAATGTGTATATAGATATAGTAAAGGGAGAGCTTGGAACTAATTGTGCATTTATTCTGGGAAGAGGATGTGAAGAAAGGCAAAAAGAATTCCAGTTCTGTGGCCTTCAGACAAAGCAATGGATATTGATACTACTTGAATAGCATTCATGCATTTATGAAAGAACGCTCTTTCTCTTTGTCCCCACAGAGGCCATGGTGAAAAAACTTGCCTTGCATATGCAGAGGCACTGTGTTCCAGTGCCCTCTTATTTCTCCGTTCTATCCTGGAAAACAGAGAACTTGTAATAACACTGAATTCAGGACACCAATTCAGCTAGAGAGGAAGTCAAACACAAGCAATACACTGTAGTGATTACTTATGCCTCTCTGCATGGTCACACCTAGAGCTCTGGAGAGCTACATTTACAACCACCCTACATTTGCATCCATACATCTCCGTTTACTGCATGCCAAGTCCATCAACACAGGAAGTTATTTTTCTCATGACAACTTCATACCACAATGACTGATATTCACAGTGCTATATCTACCAGGATGCAGGAAAAGCCTCTGTGGCTATTAGATGCCATCATCATTCCCAATCCATTCAAACAGACTTCTCTCAGTACATTAGACTACAGCTGCATAAAATGCATCTTTCTTCCTTGTCCTTATTAAACATATAGTCGATTCTTTCTGTATCTTCACTGTTCCTTCTGTGTCCACTGACAGTGCACAGGTATCAGGGAAATACGTGTGGCTCTGCAAGAAAGCTCAGGAACTTCTGAAGCAAAGTGGCAGACTCTAGCATGCGTGAAGTTGGGTGACTTACAAGGATAGATTAGGCTGATGTGAGAGTAGCGGTATAATATCATGTGACTAAAGTGTGGCTAGAATATGCTACTACTAGGGCTTGGAGTTCCACTTTCCTCTTCCACACGGTACGATGCAGAGTGCTGGGATGCTGGTTTCAGTAAGCACTTGCCTGATTTTCTCAGAGAACCGGAACTGACACACTGGAATTCCCAGTTAACACAAGCAACAGATTATTACAGCTGGCTGCACTGCAAGTTCAGTTGTTTCAGTGGTGAAGAGCACTTTAAGCTGTCTGTGTAGCCACAGCTGCTACGCTGGGGTAGTGCTCAGTGCCAAGTGCTTGGTTATCTACAATCGAGGCCTAGAACCCTCGCTAAAAGCCAACCTCATTGCCCTAGCACAGGTATTCTAGAGCCTAATTGCACTGTAAAGACAACTAATTTTTCTGATATCAACAAATTTAAACCCACTCAAATCACTATTGAAAAGAGGGGCTGCACCCATGGATCTACTGCTTCTCTACTCTGAACATTTGCACTGTTACTTTTCATGGGTTTATAGGATGAGTTTCATCAAACAGCAGAGGCACATACATTTTTGGCTGTGCCTGCAAGTGCCAGGAAGCACTCCAGTGAACATTATTTCACCTGATTTCAAGTGACATCAATAAATGCATTATAGAAGGTCCCTGCCATCAGCTTTAACACCCCAAAGTCTCCAATGCCCAGGAAGGCTGGACATCTGCCGGGACAATTTACCTAAGGATTGATGAAGTTTGCATTGCTGATGTTCCCCAGTGCATTATTGTAACTATTCCTTGTATTATCATTTAATTCTAGAATTTAACATCTGTTTTTATCTGCTTGGAGTCTCTCGATGAGACCTGCTAAATAATCCTGGATTGTGCAACCACAACAGCAATAGACTGTAAGAAAAGCTCCAGCTGCAGAGGTTGCCACGGAGGCTGTGCACACAGCAGGCTGAAGTAACCCAAAAGGGTGCTTGTGAAATGTTTGTGCTGCTGGCAGGCAGCACATTGCCAGGACAGATCACACATCATGCATTTGCACATCAAATGAAGCTGCACTGGTCTGAGAGCATGGGAAAGGCCTGTCTTGAACGGCATGTGTCCTACTTCCTAAACATGTATATTTTACACTTTACACTTGGTTACCAGCCAGATTGAAAGTACCGCAAGTTCCCCAAAGCTTGTCGTTTTGCCTTTGAAGTAGAACTGTTTGGATAATGTTTCCTTTGGCAATTTATCTATGTAACAAAGCAGGAACTTAGCTGCACTGGTCTCTCAACAATCCACCACTAGCTTTTGTTGAAGTATTCATGCATTTATGTATATGCACTCACACACAATTTGATCATTTTTCATGACCTTGCTTAGCCCTCTCCTCCTCCCTTATGGTTCCTCATGATGAGGTTGGTGTAACTTGTGCTAATATTAACTCGCTTCATTTTGGGGTTTTTCCCTGCTCTTTGTACGCCTGGCTGAGTTCCCATTTCCTACACAGCAGCTTAATTAGCAAGACATTTCTCTGCAGCTCTCTCCTGCTGCCCAATAAAAAGAAAATGTGTTTGTACTGTTTCTCCTGGCAAAAGGGCTCCAGCTTATGGTCCTCTGGTTTTCTCCGACTCTCCTGGACCACAAGATGGGACATAGAGCTGGATCCCTTGTGAAGCTTCTGCTGTTTCCTGCTTTCTATTGGTCCAAAACCCTTTGGCACTTAACATCCTATCACAAAGCACAGCTAGTGCCTGGCAAGAGAGGCATCCTTATAGTTTTTAATTTTGAACTTCACAAATGCTCAAGTTTCTGGGAAGGATGCTGAAAGGAAAGTACTCCTCGCTCCCATCACAAAACTGCAGATTAAGGATGACGGCTAAAGTGTTCCCCTTGTATTTGATGGTTCTGCCACTAGTCAGAACTCCCAGCTCATTCATTCACTGTGACAGTGTGGCTCTCACTCAGAGCTGGCTAGTGACATGCCCTATCCCCACGCTGTACAGCTACGGGGACTAAGCAGATAGCCTTTATTCAAATCAAGCATTTCAAAAAGTCCAGAAAAGTCACCAAATACTCTTCAGCCTTATTTTTCCAGCATCAAGTGCATATTCTCTTTTAAATACAACTTGGCTGTGAAACCAAGGAGAAAAAACACATTGTCTCCAAATAAATGGGCATTTGTAAAGCTACCAGTCTGTGGTTCCTGAGTAGCCTGGAGCTCCTGAGCAGTACAAGGAAAGCTCCTACATTACGATGTCGTGTTGCACCAGAATTGCCTTATCACAGGGGCTGCCACATCTGACGAAAGGGAGGAGGCAAGTCTAGGGAGGCTGCTGAGAGCACCATGCCCCTTCTGTCCTGGCATGAATCACCTCCCTCGATGTGCTGGTCACACTGCTTTTGGTGCAGCCCAGGATATGGTTGGCTTTCTGGGCTGCAAGTGCACACTGCCAGCTCATGTTGAGCTTCTTGCCCACCAACCTCCCCAAGTCCTTCTCCTCAGGGCTGCTCTCAATCCATTCTCCACATAGCCTGTATCTATGCTTGGGATTGCCACGACCTTGCACTTGGCCTTGCTGAACTTCATGAGGTTTGCATGGGCCCAATTCTCAAGCCCATCAAGGTCCCTGTGGATGGCATCCCCTCCCTCCAGCGTGCCAACCACACCACACAGCTTGGTGTCGTCAGCAAACCTGATGAGGGTGCACTTGATCCCACTGTCCATGTCACCAACAAAGATGATAAACAGCACCAGTCCAAATACCTACCCCTGACGAACACCACTCATCACTGGTCTCCACCTGGACATCGAGCCATTGACCACAACTCTCTGAGTGTGACCATTCAGCCTATTCTTTATCCACCAAGTGGTCCATCCATCAGATCTAACTCTCTCCAATTAAGAGACAAGCATGTTATGCAAGGTTTCAAATGCTTTGCACAAGTCCAGGTAGATGACATCAGCTGCTTTTCCCTTATCCACCTTTTCTCCTGCATCTCCAGCAACTTTATAGCCAAGGCTCTGGGCAAATATTTTAAGTTATTTTCATATTCCATTATAACAGACACAAAAAATATGACGACAAAATCACCGCAGATTTCACTGTTTCTCAGTGTTTCAAGTCACCTTACAGCTCTTTCCTATGAAAATGCCAAACCTGCTTTTTTCCCTATAGTGAACTGTGCATGTATTATAGAAGGGCTGGTGCAAAGTTCTGCTAAAAGACAAGGTTGCTGGTTCATTTCTATTTTAAAAACTCATAGAACATCCTGAGCTCTTTCTCAGGGTTTTGGCAAAGAGGCTCTTCTAACTAACTGTGTTCATAGGTAGAACAGCAACAAATGGCTCAATTATTTGTTTTTACAATGTCCTCTCTGGGAAGACTAATTACCAGCTCGCCTTTTAGTGTGCAGTTTCAAACATTTGGGGCCCCACTCTTTCTCAGGCAAAATTCATACTATAGACTACAGAATCTGTCTGGGTGGGGACATTTTGCTGAAAGTTTCTAAAAGCTTTAGGATTATGGGCCAAGAGATTTTATGATGCTTCTAGAATTTTGAAAAATTAAGTAGGAAAACCCCACACTTTTCTCTGTATTATTTGTCTCTTCGGGGTAGTAATATAGTTACCAAACCAAAATCACTGCAAATGCTGTTCTCAGCTGCTTTGTCCACAACGCTCAGAAGAGCAAAGGTAGATTTTTAGTTGTGAAAGCTGTGTTCAGCAGCAAGAACCACACTGTACAGAGCAATGCAGTGCACTGAGCCACCAGCAAATTCTGCTTGACAAAGTAAAACAAACTGATGGGCTTGTCTTCCTTTTATACAAAGTTTTAGGACAATCAACTTTTCTTCCTCACTATTCTCCATAATGGACTTCTTTCTCCCTTCTTAATTCCTACTCCTCTTGGAGTAAATGGTGCCACTCTAAAAGGTTCTGGCTGAGGCAAAGCACTGAATGTTTAACTTTACTGTGCATATAGTCTCCTAGTATTTTCCAGCTTTGCCATTAACCACTGGGCAGGTTGGGCAGTAGCTCCTCATTAGACTATGTTCCTAGGTGATTTAGACTGCAGAACCAAGGCAGCAAATGTAACTGACTTTCCAGACTGTGTTGGGTTTGCATGGCAAGGTTTTGGTAGCAGGGGTGAGGGTGGCTACAGAGGTGGCTTCCGTGAGAAGCTGCTTGAAGCTTCCCCTGTGACTGATGGAGGAAACACCAGTTGGCTCCAAGACGGACCCACCGCTGGCCAAGGCCAAGCCAATCAGTGCCTCTTTGATAACATATTTAAGAAGGGAAAAAACAGAGACAGCTTTTGCAGCTGGAGAGAGGAGTGAGAAGATGTAAGAAACTCTGCAGACACCAAGGTCAGTGCAGGAGGGGGAGGAGGTGCTCCAGGCACTAGAGTAGAGTCCCCTGCAGCACGTGGTGAAGACCATGGTGAAGCAGGCTGTCCCCCTGCAGCCCATGGAGGAAGGATGAGGGGGTGCAGCGATTCCACCTGCAGCCCATGGAGGACCCCACACCAGAGCAGGTGGAAGCACCTGAAGGAGGCTGTGGTCCCGTGGGAAGCCTGCTCCTGGCAGGACCTGTGGAGCCATGGAAAGAGAAGTCTACACCAGAGCAGGTTTGCTGGCAGGACTTGTGACCTTGTGGGGGACCCATGCTGGAGCAATCTGCTCCTGAAGTTCTGCACCCTGTGGGAGAGACCTACGCTGAAGCAGTTCATGAAGAACTGTAGCCCGTGGGAAGGACTCACGTTGGAGAAGTTCGTGAAAGACTGTCTCCCCGTCCCCCTGCGCTGCTGAGGGGGAAGAAGGTTTGAAGCCAGGAGTGAAGTTGAGCCGGGGAAGATGGGAGGGGTGGGGGGAGGTGTTTTAAGATTTGGTTTTATTTCTCATTCCTCTACTCTGTTTTGCTTGGTAATAAATTAGATGAATTTCCTCTCTCTAAGTTCAGTCTGTTTTGCTCGTCATGATAATAAGTGAGTGATTTCTCCCTGTCCTTATCTCGACCCACAAAGCTCTTCGTTATACTTTCTCTCCCCTGTCTAGTGAATGAGGGGAGTGGTAGAGCGGCTCTGGTGGGCACCCAGCCCCCAGCCAGGGTCAACCCACCACATAGACCCATCACAGTAGCCAGTGTTCAGTAAGTCATTATTAATCTCATCTGCACCAGCCTATCTTAACCAGTCCAACATATGTTTTTTCCAATTATAGGTATCAAACTTTACAGCAAATAATTTTGTAATCTTTTTTTATCAGGAAATTAAGCAGCAGCAACAGTACTATATGTTCAGAATTCATTATTCAAGCTTGGTTTATACCCTTTAAAATAAAAATAAACAATCAAAAAGACTTGCTAGGTTTCTATCCGCAATGGAGTCTTTCCCTGCTTTGAATGTTATTAAAGCTCTGGAAGACATGCTTGTTTACTTTAGCTTAAGTCACAAACCATCTCACATTGTAATCACAGAAAAATTAGTATTTGACCAACTGCAGATGCTGCTAGGCAGAGAGAAAAATTGATAAACCAGGATGAAATTTATGGAAGGGAAGGGGTAGTGGAAGTAGGTGACTTAAATGGGCTTTCACTTCCATTTTCCCCCACAGTCTTTAGCACACCCCATAAAGCCCCATGCCTCACTCCCAGTCATACACTTGATCACATCTGCACAGCTCCTCTTCTACAACCCTCTGCAATTGTCCTTTAAGTGGCATTATTTTAGAAATCTAAATGGAAAGCTTCCTCTGTATATAAGAAATCAGACTCCATAAACCTCGCACAATATTCAGAATTTCCAGAATCCATACATAATCCAAACTCATGAATTTGCTTCAGCTGCTTATTTACGACAGGGATGTTCAAGTTCAGACCTGGAAAGAAACTTGTCCTCTCTTCATGAGACTGCACATAAGGGCACTTCACATGGAATATATTTACTACACAAATAGACTTTGGATGGTCTACAAACCAAAGTTACAAGAACTGAGGGAGTTACAGTTACAAGGTAAGCATCCATTTTGAAACTGTTCTAATAAAACCAAGTTATTTCAGCTGCAATGGCCTGCAGGGACAACAATATTTGCTTTATTTTGTATCATCTTTGTCAATCCTCCTTCATGGCACAAAAAAAGAAAAAGGTGTTAATTGATCACCCGATTATTTGCATGCAGATGATCAAAACCATGGCCCCACTGTCCTCTACAAACATCATAGACTTGCTCTAGGCCTTGAAGATTTTAAAAGTAAAATGAAAAGACAGGAAAAAAAGAAAGTAATTATTACAATTTTACAGACAAGGAGCTGATTGAGAGAAACAAATGCAGCAACTCATCCCAAGATTACAGCAGAAAATCTGCTGTAAAGGCTAGAACCAAGCACAGATCTCCTGACTCCCAGCACAGTGTCCTACTTGGTACAGGTTTTTTCCTGAGCCATGTTACTTGCCTATAAACACTGTAATTATACCCTTGTAAAGGAAAAATTAATACATGCAAACATATACACAGAGAACTGATGAGACTCTTACAGAGGAATTCTGTTTGTCTAAAGATCTGTAGGAATAGAATTTAAATTTTCACTTCTGACAAACTGAGACGAGGAAAACTCTTGAAATTCTTTGGAATTAATGATATTTCAACACCTTAGGTAGGGGGGTCTGATTTTTCTTGTTACAAATAGCCACAACAGCCATTCATTTCTACATATTTAGACTCCATGTAGGATCTCTCAGCTAATAAAAAATACCATCAACTTTCACTGGGGTTTGACCGTAGACAAATGAGCTTTTCAGCACTTGTATCAGTTTACTGTGGTTTTGGTGTGTTGTTTCCTGTTTCTCCACAGCCAAGTGGCAAGCCCCATACTTAGATATGCCTGTAAGTTATTTACTTATTTATTTATTTTTACCCAGGCATTCAGGCTGCAGGGTTTTTATTTGGATGCATATAGTTCAATCCCTTGCATTCCCTTTCTCTCCCCATTCCTGCATTTTCTGCCCACAAAAGGAGGTGAGCTTGCAGAGAACCTAAGCACTGTTCATACCTGCTGAGTTCACTGGGAACTGACAGTGTTCAGCACCTCTGAAAACCTAGGATATATAGGTATTTAGGTATATGTGAGGCTTTAACTAAAGAAAGCAATTAGGCATCAGTTTGTGGCTGGCTGTGCTTAACACCAATTTTAGTTGCCTAACTAAAAACCTTTGAAAAATTGAGTCTAGAGATGGATCACTTACAAGAGATTTCTAACAGAGGTCCAGCCAGCATAAGTAGCGGCACACAGGTTAGAGCTCTAGGTTGAGGTGAGCTGTTCTCTAGACTGTTGACTAGAATCCTTCAGACAGAAATAGGAGATCAGACCCACAGAGCAGATGTTAGCACCTCCAGCATAGACATAGGGACTTAGGGTGAGATTCATCCTGCCCAGGTTCCTAATTTAGGAATCTTATTTGAAAATTACATCCTTATCTCGATTTATTCAAATTATATTAAATGCTTTATTTTTTAAACTCAAAACAATGATTTGATGGCAAAGTTACATAACTATGTATGCAACGTGATGGAACCTTCAGGGAACCCTGATGAGAGCCTCTTACTAATGCTGTTGTTAAATCCTGAGGATTCAAAACATCAAGGTGCCAATATACAACTACACTGTAACAATCACAACCATGCCTCAACAATGTGAAAACTAAAAAAAAAATCCTCCCAAACCCCCAACACCTAAAACTCCATGCTTTTAAGTAAAAGGAAGCTATAATTTTAGAAAAAAAACATACACAGAGAGAAAATACATAAGCAGTAGTTCATTTCCAGTTCTTGATAATCATCATCCTAAATGCCAATGATTTTGTAAACTGATCAGATAATTAATAATGATACATTTTTCCCTAAACTCTTACTGCTTATTCTTTTGGTTCCTTATTCACCTAAGCACTTACATAGTGTGATTTACAACAGACAGTCTGTATGTTATTTTTCTCTGCTCTTTTATTACTAGTCTCAGTCTAATACTGAACAAACTGCATATAGTGACACTTAGCTGCTTGCTCTTAGCTCCTGGTATTTTCTTTTTACAGTGCAATGCCCTCCTAGAAGGCACCAGGTACTGCAGATAGTTCAGCTGCCTTCACAACTACAATAATATGCTCGAGCCAGTGCAAACAAGTGATGAAAAGCAATTTGTGTTCTTCCCAAGGGTGGAGAACATCCCCCCAGCCAGACTCTCAACTTGTTTCTTCCCAAGGAGAACAACTTGCAAGGTCACTTTTGAACCCTTACTTCCCATGGGCTGGCCACAGTCCACCCAGCAGCACTAAGGGAAAAGAAAATTAACCTCTGAATTATCTTTGCTCATATACAGAGTACATGAACTAGCAAACAGCAATATATAACACTAATTACTTGCAGCTTCACTTGCAAGGATTGAAAGATTCTCCTAAATAATCTGAAAAGGTACATGGCTAGTACTGAATTCTTGTGACGTTATTTGAAACCTTAAATAAGATGGTAGCATATCAATGTATAAGTCATGTACAATTTCCAAATGCACAAGCCTCAATTATATTCTTAATGTTTCTACAGGAGCTGCTGGTGATTCACATCCAAATAAATAATTCAGAAATTGGTTTAACTAGAAGAAAAACACCACCATCTAACTAGATAACATCTATACTTCTTGCTTTTTAAAGCATTATGGAAATAGAGAACACTAGAATACATTAATTAGTGTAACAAAGGATTTGACAGGATTAGTACTATGACAATTCTTTAGTTATTAATCAAGATTCTTTATGTGGCCATCACTGTTTGACCACCTAATATCTACATTTGTTATTCTGACGTATATGAATAGCATTTTTTTATTATGATTCTCTTCTTTCAGCAGCCAAAATACGTATCTCTGAGTTGGCCACTAACAGGATTTGGACTTTTAGCAGTTTTTCAAAATAGTGAGGATTTTAATAATAGATTACCCAAATAAAAGTCAACCTGTATTTCAAGTATATAACTAGACACAAGCAGAAAAAAATTTCAAAGAAGGCATACAAGTCAGATGCATTAAGAAATAGTTTTAACTTCTGCAAAACGTTTAACATCTCTGAACTGTCATCAAGGCTTAATATCCAAGTACACCTCATTCCCTGTTCATTGCCTTGCTTCATTCCCATTCTGAATGTTTCATAGTTCAGTGCACCGGCTAATTTTTTCTTGTCATGACTGTCTCAGTCCAGCTGACTCTGGTTAGAAATCTGTTCTTGTGGCAGCCCAACCCATTTTCCACACCAAAGAATGGTGACAAGCAACCAGATTTCTTAAAGGCCAGACCAATGCTCTTTCTGATCTTTTCAGGCATTACTTGCTCATAACATAGAACAAAACACTTTAATACCAGCCTTTTGCAATTAAATCAAGATTCTTACCCAACAGCCTAAAGAACCTCAAAAACCTTATCATCTTTTCCCTTAAATATCTATACACCAATGTAAAAAAAAATAATTCCAAACCAGAGTGCATCACTGCACATAGAAATAGACATGAGGATACACATAAAACAGATGCTAGTTATTCCATACTACCGGAAGGTTCTCAGACTGTACATGGTCTGGAATGGTCTGCAGGGAGACTTTTATACCACCTACAAAACATCACTGCTGTGAGATTTTCTAGCATCTTTCAAGCAGATAAACAGCTTCTGCAGTGTTATAAAGGGCCATGCTTAGGGTAATTTGGACTGGATTAGACTGAATTTGTGCAGCTACTATACACAATAAAAATAACAAAAAGTTTTCTTGCACCTACTTAAAATTTAGTCTTAATGCCCATGGCCTTCCACAGCATCTATAGCAATTATGAACCAAAGGTTGGGCCTTCCAGTAGGTGACATCTGTTGTCCCAGTGATGTGTACCACAACAAATAAGGGCACAACACTACAGAAAACATGTGACAGTGGTAAAGAAAAACAAACAAACAAAACACAGGAGGGAGAAGAGATGAGAAAAGACATCAATTTTTTCTGAGCAGGGCAGAACAAATGTTTGACTGAAAAGCTTCAGGTCCAGCTGGGAGAAGGCCAAGACTAATTTAACCTTTGGTCAAATGGTTGGGAGTTAACTAGTTTCCTTTTTCCTCTTACATCACTCCCAGAGATTTTGACAAAAATAATATGGCCCCGATTACATGACATTACAGACTCTCATAATGCACTGGGGAGGATAGTGTTGAAACCCGTTGGAGACAAATTAATCCCAGCAAAGCAACAGCTGTAAGTTCGCTATAAACAGGGAAAACAACTACAGTGTTTGCATTATATACTTATATGATTTTAATATAACTTATTAAGGGGATTGGATTACTGAATTTTTTTAACAGGTCTGACAGTCTCGTATCATCATGAAAATATCAGTTGTCGGGTTGCATATAGTTGCTATTAAAACACTTAACCACTCAGTACATCCTTTTAAAAAGCTAAAGCAGACCCAGGTATAAGACAATTTATCTTGCTTTCAGAAAACGTATGCAGTCAGAGAATATATGACCTACAAGGTTTTTTTAAATATGCTGGAACGGATCACCACTTCTGTCACCGTTTGCCTCATACAACCCCTGTGACTGATCAGGTGTCAAGCACCTGCTCAGCCTGCCTGCCCTGCTGACTCCGAGCCCCCTGTGCCCTGGCACACTGTTCCACAAACTGCCGTGAGAAGCCCCCAGGGGTCTATCACAGAAAGCTTCTTCAGCCTTTGCAGTTTAACAAAAAAAGAATTCCCTAGTTGAAGGAAACACAGCCCTCCAGTTTCCTTTCCAGTTACTTTATATACATACCCCTATTCTAGTACTCTTACCAATGCTGACATGGTATCAAACACATGCTGTTCTCCTCTGCTATAAAACCACTCTGGTTGTAGCCCACATGCTTATTTGGGAAAAAGATGAACCGACCTGAAGGCAGATTCCAGTTTAAACGCCTCTCTGTAAGCAAACCATGCACCCCTTCCAGGTTTTTGGAGGTGCACGCACTGCCAGTGAGTCAAGGGCAAAGCTCTGTCACCTGCACCCTCCTCTGCCATGGTGGAGGGTGGCCCTACAAGGCCACATGTGCTCCAAGCCCACTAACAGGCTCCAGAGAGCAACAAAGTGGTGCTTCAGTTGGGCTAGATTGTAAAGGATGGGTTTAACCCTCACCAAATGTTCCCCACTCATTCACACCTCATGCTTCCAGAGCACTGCCTTAACGCCAGGTGTGAGCCCCACACACCAAGGCGATGGCACCGGGCAGAGGCGATGCTTCCAGCACAGGAAGGGCACAGGACAGGCGAAAGGGAGGTTTACCTGGGCCAGTTCTGGACGCAGCCAGCAGATGAAAACAGGCGCTGCGAGGCCGCCCTAGGTGAGAGCTGTCCCCAGCCACGACGCCGGCGAGCCTGGAGCCAGGCCGACCCCTTCCCCGCAGCCGCGCACAGGGAGCAGCCTGTGGAGAAGAACAGGGACGGCCCCGGGCCTCGCGGCGCTGCTGGCCCGGCGGCCGCACCCTCGCGCCCCCTCACTGCGGGGGAGCGGGAACCTTCTGGAACCTTCGGGGCTGCCCCTGGCCGCCAGGGCCACAGTGGGAAAGTGCGACCGGCGAGCTCGCGCTGCCCAACCGCGGCCCCATCGTCAGCGGCCCCAAGAGCCGTTACCCCGGCGGCGGAAACCTGCGCGTAGCCCTGCCCTCCTCGTGCCGCTTCGCCCGGCGGCCCGGCCCCAGGCACCGGCTGCGCGGCAGCTCTCCCCCTGCAGCTGCACGGTGCCCCTGCAGGAAAGCCTTGGACGAAATACAGTGCTTTCCTGTGATAAAGCAGCAAAAACTACCTCCTTACGTTTATAGCAGCCAGTGGAAAGCTGTGCAGTAACCGAGAAGTGTAGAGACCTCTTGCTATGAGGAGAGAGGGAGAGGATTTTTTTTTCCAAACTGAGAAAATACACTCATATGGACAAGTATTTTTAGGTGCTTTGTGTAGCTACTTTGAGAACAGGAGCTGTTCGGGTTTTATTTTCCCTTACTTGGTTCAGATTGCATTTCTGCTTTCACGTTTGGAAGAGTAAATATAGATGTTCATGGTAACTGTGAAATATGACAATACATTCATTTTTAGGAACTTTTTTTTTTTTTTTTAGAACTGTTGTTATATATGGTAAGGTTAATTTTATCAGATTCGATTTAACTTCTGATTGCAATTTGTAATGCTGTAATAGACTAGATAATAATGTCATGACTGTAACAAATATAATATCACAAATATTGCTGTGAAATTTAGTGCATACTGCAACTTATTAATTTCATGAAAGGTATAAAGTAGTTTAATGAAAAATTCCATAACTTTTGAATAAACACCATTTTTCACTTAAAATTATTCAGGTGAGACAACATAGGACTGGTGTACTGTTATGTTCCTGTATGTTTTTACCCACTTTATATGTATACATCACAAAAATATATGGATTTCTTGACAGATTTTAGGAATACATTACAGGAGCTATACCTTGACAAATGCTGTATCATTACATTGTATGTAATCTATAGGGGTTTAAAAACGTCAAAAATCCACAGGGGTTTAAAAAACATGCTTTCCTCCTACAGAAATTTTAACATAATACAATAAAACGTGCAAACTTGAGAACAAGTAATTAGTAAAAGCAGTGAAAGCTTGCACACTATGTTGAAAGCTGAACACTACCCACAAACTTAAAAACTGCAAATGCATAGGCATGTCTCTGGCTGGGCAGTCTTCACTTCAGGTTTGGGCTGGGCTGCTGCCCATCTCAGGGCTGCTGCGTTGTGCCAGATACCAGAGTTTTCCCCTGGTAACTCAGGCAGGTTCCTAAACCCCACAGCTTCCAATAGCCTCTGCAATGTTGGAGGGGGCAGAGGAGGTTGCGCAGTGGCACTGGAGCACGCTGCCCCCACAATACCCAAGACACATCCAGCTGTCTTTGTGGAGAGGACAAAGAGGACTGAAAGAGTATCTGTTGCTGTGTAATTCCCATTCACACAGTTCACAAAGTCACAGCACTGGTCTAACATGAAATCAGAAAGATGGACGGTGCTTCCAGTCCACATACACTGCTGTGTGTGTAGTGAACATGTAGGTGCCTGCTGTGCCTTGCTGGGAACGGGGCTCTGGCAGTCAGGTGCTGCGCAGGGGCTGCTGCCATGGTCAGCAGGCAGAGCCTTCCGGTATTTAGTGAGGACAGGAAAGTGATGCTGTTGGGGGGACGTGTTGTTTACAGAAGGTCAGATAAGCAATTATGGGTGTTCCTGTGGAGAGCATAGCTGTCACTTCTTACGAGATGCAAAGTGTGTCTCAAAGACAAGAGTCTCCACTGCTATGCAAGGTGTATGTTGATGTTATTCTTCTGAATGATCTTTCAAGATCTGAATTGGAAAGGCATCTCTACATATGGTGGAAGAAACAATAAGGAGATCTGACATGTAACAAGGCCATAATAGAGCACTTTCTTTGAAATATAATTGTTCTGCATGTATGCAAAAGATATATGAGTCTGCTGGGAAATAAACAAGGTTTTGCAAGGATCATTCCAAACCTAGAAAGGAAAAATGCTCTTGCTTCATAGATGCCTTATTAATTCTATATATTTTCATGTGTTTTCTAAAGAAAGTTTACAGTCTATTTAAAGTGTATGGGCTGTGCCGGGGAGGGGGGGGGGACGGGACACAAAAAATCTAAATAGCATAGTATTACATTCTCCTTATTTGCTATGAGCAATAGTATAGAATATGCATCTAGGAACTACCTGTATGCCTTGCAGAGTTATGCCATCTTTTCAGTCGTACATTATGAGAGCTGTAATCTCAAGCAGGCACTAAGTAAATGAGACAGACTCATTTAAATGTGGCCCACAGTGCAATAATTACAGGGTTTTTGGCCTGAGACTGACCCTAGTACCATGCTACTGTGAAGGGCATACTCTTGGCTATCCATCAGCATCTAAACAAATAAGTACCATTTGATCAGCTTTGCTCTAGAATGGCAAATAAAGAGACTGGCCTGTTTTGGTATAAGGAATAAGGTAAAGGAATACAGGATGGTAGCAAGGAGACTGCTAAAGTAACCTGCAGCATAACAGGCAGTCTACATGAATGTCAACCCACGCTAATGCTGCTCCAAAAATTCACTGTTTTCAAACAGGGCACTAGAATATGCACACTGTCCCACCCATTAGCATGCAAAACTAATTACTTGAAGAAAACCAGGGATCAATCACCCATGGCACTCATGGCCAAAAAGCATCAGCACATGGAGCAATTGTGAATACCATGTGGCTGAGAGCTGAAAGTCACAAAAGCTGAAGAGAGGTATCCACGGAAAGTAGCAGCTTCCAGCTTCTGCTGAGTTCAGCTCCACGTGGAGTCACCATACCACCCATCAGCTGGGCAGTCTGGAAATCAGCAGGAGCTGGAAGTGCTGCCTTGCCAAAAGAAAGGTGTTGCAGTTAGCTCTGATCTACTTGCACACTTCACCTCTAATTTTAGAAGGAAATATCCAGTTTGGCACTGGACCCCAAAATAAGGTACTGGCCACTTGTAAAATATTGCTGACCCCAGCAGTGTAACATGTTGTTAAGCCAGTTCCTCAACCTAATGGAGTAATTTTGGTAAAGTTGCTTGTTAAAAATATTGGGACCATACTTTTCTAGTAATTGCATGAAGAAACTCTTAGTGTTGTTTAGAGGATAGGGTGGTAAGGGGAAACTAACTAACACAGTCAATTTAGAGGAGCAACGAGATTAGAGTTTGAGGCACTGTTATATTTCTGCCTTACTAAGGATTACAATATGGAAACAAATCTCTTCCTAGGACTGACTAGTCAAGATCTGTTGGGTGAAGGAAGGGGGAGATAGCTGAGGTTGGTCTCCTGAGTTTCTGCAGTAAAAGCCCTTTGTGTGATCCTGCTTTTAATAGAACATTCTAAAAACCTAAAAATAACAGTTTATAAAAGTCAGTATGCAGCCTCACTGCATATAAATGCACACACATGTATACATGTGTATTACTGAAAGATATATTTTTACTTAACCTCTGAATGAGAGCCATGCTGGTAGGCAGACTTCTCAAATGTCTTCCATTTCATGGTACACTTTTATGGTGGGAAGTTATTGACATCAGAAAGGAAGAATAATGAAACTGAGGTCACAGAGTTATTTACACTGGCGGGTGGATCCCACAGCATTCCTGTATTATTCGATTGTTTTGATGACCCTCTTTTTGGGATTCTGTCACACATTACATCTGATATTTGGATCTTGGTAAGTTGAAAGGGACACTCAGAGGTTTGTTTGGTTACTGTTACCAGTGAGTTAACAAGGTTAAAAAGTCCGTCCCTGTTCAAGCCAATGGCACAATTCCCAATGACTTCAGGAAGTTTCCAAACCCCCTGCCCCTAAGTGCTAACAAGCTGAACAAAAGAAGGAGCCCTGTAGATACCAAACTGAGTAGGGGACCAAGGAAGGAACACCGAGAGAAATCTGATTAAATTATTGAGAGGGGGAAAGAGAAGAAATAGTCAGCAGTATGCAAGTTCCTTTAAAAGGGAAGCTTTATTTTTAATTTTGCTGTTGAAATGGAAATTTGGGAATTACTACCTTAAAGGCTATTGTTTAGAGTTGGGAACTGACAGTCTACTGCTACATAAACCAATAAAAGAAACAGAACACGAAAAGTCCTGTTTAGATCTCATAAATGCCCCTGTCCTGAGATGAGCCTTTCCTTTGCTTTCAGACAGTTACTGTTAAGCCGTTAACCTTCACGGATAGTGTACCCCAGTCTGGCCAGCAGGAATTAAGAACACAGGCCACAGTAATTGGAAAAAGCAGACTAGTGACACATTAGCAACAAGGATGTGTAAGTATGGCTGTGAATAACATGGCTCTGATCCTAGTGCAGAAGCTAAGGGCTTCATTACATTTAATTACTTCCGGCTTTAAATCAAGGCCTGCTTCAAAATGAGGGTGGCTTCTATTAAACTAAATTACTTTCCCCTCAAGCTCGTATGGAAAAGTACAGTACCAAAGGAAGACAGCTGCTATTAAAAGCAGTATGGAAAAGGTGCTACTGCCAATCTAGAGATGGTTTGTAACTGGGAGCAGCTCATAAATGAAGTTTTATATGGTATCTGTCTTTAATATTTTATGAGGGAGAAACATTTGTATTTGGCTCAGTTTCTCTCTGCCTGTTTCTTTTTGCTGCTCATTGTGCTGCTCTGAACTGCTACATAATGACCTTTCTTAATACAGAAGTTACACATCAGCATACTGATTCTTTTTCCTGTGGGTTTCCCCCCTCGTAGGGTGGGTATAGGGAGTGACGGTATGATACTCAGCAACACGAGACTTCCCAGAAACAGAGTGTACTCGGAGATGCGGGCAGGTTTGGATAACCATGTGTTTGAGCATAGATTTCAAACATAAACACATTAAGTGACAGAAGAAACCCTCTCCCACAAAGGTCACAACACTTACATCCTGACCTACCCGGATGACAGTCCCAATTAGTACTGATTCAAAAAAGCAGTAAGAAGCAAAACACCAGCAACAGCCCTCAATAAAATAATCTGCTGTGGGATACCCCAGATTCCTAGTGGACAAGCTGAAATGAAAACAAGGGATGGGTTACTCAAATCAAACCAAATACGAAGTGAACCCAAATCTTCTGACAGTTTTTTTTAATCCCTGTTGTGTTTCTGGCTCTCAGTCATATTCAGCATCTGCTCTCTATCCTTGATCACTATCCGAATGTTTGTTCCATGCACTTAATTTCATTCTCTTTCATTTTACAGCCTGCATGGTTCATTTGTTCATTCTTTGATTTGCCCTCACATTTTCTCAGGTTTTCATCTCTTTCTGCTTCTTTTTTCCTGTCTCCTGGTTTTATTGTCTCTTTCTCTCTCTTTTTTGCCTTAGCCTATACAGCCCTAAATTTCCCTTCCCTATTTCCCTGTTGCCTTCCTGTCACCATTTGTTTTCTATCACCCTGCTTTTCTGCTGGCTGATGTTGGAAATATTTCAGGAATTTCTAATTCACAGTGCCATGAGAACTGTTATCTTCGCATTTTCACTAGTGAAAGTGCTCTCGCACGGTGAAGACGATGACAGAGCAAGCCTGGGACAGAGAGGCTTCAGATGGACTCTTCCCTGGCCCACTTTGCCTCTGGAGTGGTATGCTCCAGTGTGGAATGTGTGAGAGGAAGCTAGGTCCATGGGGAGTGTGCTGGCTGGGGGCAGGGAATGCGTATTGAGAAACCTCAAATTCCACACAACAGAAATGAATACAGGAGAAACTGAAATACAAGAGAGAAGCAGGATGAGGGACCAGCTGGAGAAGGGTGGGGGGAAAGCAGGAAAAAAAAATACACCCACCACCACCACACCCTTGTCTTCAAGTTTTTCTTCTGTGCAGGTGCAGATGAGCAGCAGTGCCAGCCCTTGCTAATATTCACTTGCTCTGAGTAGTAATACTAAGAAAGCCTCCGACCTCAATCTATCCATTATTTCTTTCCTTGAGCAGGGTTAGGGGTCACCTTTAAAATAACAACTGCAAACGAAAAGCAATTACATGCAATAAAAAATGATCAGTGACCAAAAGAGCCAGCAAATACATGGACTGCTGGTGACTTGTCATTGTAGTATGACAATATGCCAACTCAAAGTCACCGCAGAGAGAAAAATAAATAAATGGATAAGTGACTGCATTCCTGTATCTAGAGATGTCTCAGAAAAGACCATCAAAGGTTAAACCACCTACTTTGTTATTGCTTCTGCTGCTCCTGCTATTGTTACTTGTATTCTGGTATCACCAAGAGGCCTCAACCAAGATGGAGGCCGCTGTGTTTGGCACAAGATAAATATGCACAGGAAGACAAAGTTCCTGTTTTAAAAGCTTAAAGCTTAATGGATAAGATGAGCAAGAAGTTGAAGAAAAACGGAGATAAAGGTAAATGAAATGACTCAGAGTCATAGCAGGTCAGAGAGCTCCAATCCTATGTTTCATAGTTGCAAGGAGTTGAATAGGAAGAAATTGAGGATATTGTGTATACTATTATGTTTATTGTTTAGAAATAGTAAAATTCCACAAGCTCTTCCATCCACAGCGATGGAAGCTTCTTCTGTATATGCATATAAAAATTATTTCAAGTTTGCTGTTTGCTAGGTTGGTCCTTCACATCCCCACCATACTGTATGTTTATCATGGATAAACATACACGATATTCATTACCATTTACAGGTCACGTGTAGATGGTGATAAGATCAGGATATGTTCAGCTAATACAGAACATCTTTGTCTTGTCTAGTTCTCTTCCTTCTCCCATTCAATTTCTGCACTGGCTTTAATTAAGCTCTCACAGTCTCAAGAGTTGCCAGAACTGTCATGCTGATACAGAAAAGGTGACCTCAATCACCAGTTAGGACCCAAGAGCTCCTTGGACTCAGACATCATCTCTGCTTTAACTTCACATTCCACAAATATTACTGCAACCAGTTTGCTAAAATGCTACCCCCAAATGTGTGCAACCTCATTAACTCATCATAGGTCTTCCAGCCAAACCTGTGCATGAAAATCTGGTTTATGCATGCTTTATTAACCACTTTCCAGTACAGATGCAAAAAAGTTACTGTGCAGCTAAAATTCAAACAGTAAAGCAAGCGAGTAGCTAGTAAAGGAAAGCAAAACGTCTATACAATGCAACAGCAGTCATTGTGCCAAACAGCAGCAGCACAACATAATGCTCAAACCCAGTGTCTTAAAATCTTCAGAAACATTTTACTGAAGTGCTATAACACTGTAAGACAGTGCAAAGATGTCCCTAACTGCAGACTACAGACATACCAGGATGGGGCTCATGGATGAAGTACTGCCAATCACCACCATCTACATTTTTCAGAACTTCAGACCTTAAAAAAATTGCAGAATCACCCCAGTGGTAGTCCAGTGACAGCAGTTACTCCCAAGACTTCTGGATGGATGTACTGTGGCTGGTAACATTGCAAGACACTCATAATTAACTATAAGTTTTTTTCATACTGGCTCAACAGGACACAGTGGTACCATGTTGGAGAAATGGCTATCCATTAAACTGACAAGTATTGAAAAGACTTTCAGCACAATTCACTACTATCTAACATTTTCCCCCTAAATAACAGAGAATAGTAAGCAAAAGCATGTCTGTAGTCATTACCTTTCCATACTGAAAAGGCTGCTCCTTGTCAAGATCACAGAGTCAAGGGTACTTGCCAAGTACCCCTGAGCTGACCAGCTGCCAGTCACGCAGTCTTCCAAGCACCATGCAAGCTCCAGGCAGAAGACCTGTGACTATGGCAGACAACCCATTAGTCTTTGTCCTCATGATTTCCCTTGAAGTCCTATTAACTGGTTAGCAATGTCTGACTGTTACTGCACCATTGACTCCTGTCTTCAAAGTATCAACCAAAGTAGCATGTTTATCTGAAGTGGTTGAATGGTTTAAGATGGCCAATTGGAAATGAAACAAAGAGTTACAAAACCCTGACATGGGAAATGAGGAGTTTTCTGAAACCATGACAGAAACAAGCAAGGGGAGGTACTTCCATTGCATGTACCTCTCAGAATGACGCATTTCTGAGTGCCTATTTTAAAACTATTTGGTTCCAACCTATAAAGATCGAAAGCCAATAATACCCACCAGCAATCAGCTGAGAAAACAATTAGGACAAGACAGAGTAGGTTAATCATTGTGGCCTATTTAAAGCATTTAGAAAACAGAGGTGATCCTTTATTCTCAGTAGTCCTCAGGCATGTCACTATAAAATCCCTTAAGGAGAATGATCAAGTTTAAGGTACTTAATAAGCCTCTTAGATTCTGTTCCAAATATTTTAACTTCATTTGTAATCATTAAGCACTGATGGCCTCAGGATGCAAAAAAATAGAGAAGGAAAGTCAGGAAAGGAGTCAGATCTGAATCAAAATATGCCTGACCACAAAAATACTTCATTGTTACTTTCTAAGCTTTAGAAAAAATAAACCAACTCTGTTGTAAATATCAGAATGGAACTTCTACATCAGATGGTGTTCAAAATACTGCATAGCTAAAGCAGATGTGGATACCCCAGACAAATGGAAACTTACAGAAAAGTATCTGTGGTTTATTGTGGATCACAAACTGAATACAAGTTTTGTAAATACAAGAGTGCAGAAACAGAAGCACAAGCAAGAAGACATGTTTACAGAGTACAACTACAGGTTGGAGATAGCAAAGAGAAAATAATGAGGCTGACCAGTGATTCTGAAAGCATGATCACAGGAAGACTTAATGAACTAGAGGTATACAGCCCAGTGAAAACACTTTAGAAAGTGATGGGGAGTGGAAAGGTTAAGAACGCTAACAACCTCCAAACATGTAAAAAGCTATACAAAAAGGACTGGAAGAGTCTGACCTTCATAAATTTAAACTGTGGCACTGGAAATTCAGATAAGGCATTAGGAAAAGTCCTTCTAATGTTAAAATATTATACTGCACTAGATCACCTGAAAACCTATGGTGTTGTCATCACTGGACATCTTTAAGAATAGTTAAACATCTATTGGGAATGACTGAGGTAGACTGCATCACTCCTTTGGGCAAGGAGATAGTCTGGATGCTTGGTCAGCATAATGATTTTTCACATTTTTCACAGTAACTGGTCAGTCACCTGGCATGCCTTATATAGAACTCCCTTGTCTGGATAGGGAAACAACACTGGACTTCTGGTAATGCTCATATTCAAATCACCCAGTTGCCAGACATTCAAATTAGAGAATGGGTTTGGAAGAGCAAAAAATAGAAGTTATTGACATGTCTTGAATAATCTTGGTAATCTAGAGTCTAAAAAAAACCAGAAAATCAATTCAACAGCAAAGGACAGATTGCATTTGGGGGTGTCCTCAAATCACTTCCCATATTGAGAAATCACAGCCATAATTTTCTGTGCAACTGACACAGTTTTGAAATAGTGAGGCCACCTTCATGTTAGCTCATGTATTATCTCTTTTCATGTTGTCTGATGCAAAATTACTCTTGACTTTTCCTGTGGAGAGGGAAAGGCTCTCCCCACAAGGCTTACAGGCAAAAACACAAAAGAGGTTGACAGGATTTTTAAACTAATGCTCTTGATTACCTCTCATGTTAGGTTCAAAACATTATCTTCCTTGTTCAACATGTCAATCTGTTTGACTTTTGTAACAAAAATATAGTCAGACCTGCGCATATTGCATTTCAGAAAAGTCATTTTTTTGAAACATCTGTTTGGAAGTGTTAAGGTTCTGCTGAAAAACCTCACACAGATGTGGGCAGTATGCCATATTCCAAACAACAATAGAATCTCCAAACATCCTCCCAGGACATCCTTAAATAAAATTCCCAAAGAAGAATGAAATCAAAAGTTTTTAAGCAAAAATTTGTTTTGCTAAGCTGCCCGTGGTCCCATATCTGTACATGGTACCTTATCTGCGCTAAGCTGCACAGGGTGCTGTATCTGTCCAGCAGCATGGAAGACCAAGTCAGCTGCCACTTTCTGGCAGTGCCACGCCTTGCACTATTGCATTTAGTTCCATTAACATGGTCCCACAGTATGTCTTCCACTACCCCATGTCTATTGATCCCTAGCACATTAGGTAAAGGAGAAGAAAGAGAGAGGAAAAAACACCACAGAACTCAGACCAGTATGTGTTTCTTATTTCTTCCCTTTTCACCATTACAGTACCCTGCATGTGCTGAATATTTGCCAGGATTCTCCACCCAAACTTATTGCTCTCTATTCTCCCATATTTTTCAACACTTCTCTTGGGATTCTCATCCCATTGTTTCTTTCAAATTTCATTTTCTTTTCTCTTTTTTCTCTCAAGCATTCTTTACTTTCCCCTCTATTTTCCACAGTCCCTCTCACCCCTGCAAGAAAGAAAAAAAAAAAAAAAAAAAAAAAAAAAAAAAAAAAAAAACAGAATTTTAAAAAAAAAAAAAAAAAAAAAGGAATGAAATGAACTGCATTTTAACAATGAGAGTAACAGTGAAACAATGCTCTTGAGATCCCATCTGTTGCCAACACATCTCCCAAGACAGCAAATGATGGGCATTCCTGGCTAAATAAAGAGAATTTCCCACACCCATTAAAGATCTACACAGCAAACACTGTTGCTTAAGTATTTACTTTTTATGGCATACAAGAAAACTACCTGGAATTGTAAATACCAATGACATATTGTTCACATCTCTACCAAACATGTGGTCAGTGGCCATATGGATAACTTCTGGGTGTGAAACGTCCTTTCTCTTTTTTACAGTGCTGCAATATCCTTGTGCCAGAAGCTTTTTTAAAAGTTTAATTGCATAATTCTACCTCCAGTGGGTGAAATTAAATTCTATTTACAAACAAAACCCACATCCCTTCCTACCCCAAAAATCTACCAAAGCAAACTGTGACTCAGGTCTTACATCTAACCCGATAAAGAGTTTGGTTTGTTTGTTTTGTTCTGTTTGGGGTTTTTTTGTTGTTGTTTTTTTTTTTTAAATTCATTCAAACTTTCACTGATTAAGATTTTCACAATTCTTGATCTGAAACAGCAACATTTCTGCACACCATTTATATCCTCCATCTAATTCACAAAGAATAACAAGTATTTAGAATATTATTGCCTTGGATTTCTAGGGTGGACTTATCAAAAACATCACACTAGCATAACACTTCTCAAAGTCATATAGTTTACTAAGGACTTAAATGGTAACATAGTGAAGCTACAGCAGAGCATCTTCAAAGTGCCATTTCTCATTAACTTGCTAATGAATTCTCCATTAAAAAAGGAAAAGAGACAGACTTTTTAAGAGATACTGTGCAAGTTCTTAAGAATTTTCTGGGGAGTTGCCTTGACATCCCTACTGTTTCAGCTTTAGGTCTGTGCTCTAGAGAAATGCAGTTTCCATATGGTTAAGCAACTGTTTCTCACCAGCACATCTCCAAAACCAAGTTATTTTGTATCTCCTTTTTCATTAGAGTCATATCCCAGATGGTGCTTCATAACAATAGGTGTTACTGTGAAATTACTGAGGCTTCAGAAATGTAAAACCACATGAGAAAATCTGAGGCAAAGATGGAAAATGATGTAAATTAATATCATTTTATTTGCATCAGTGCTGAAAGACCTTTTGAAAATGGGTGGAAATCCACGATCCAGAGAAATGAAATGAGGAAAAGACAAATATGGAAGACTGTAAGAGTGGATAACAGGCTTCTATTAAGAGAACAGAGGAAAGAAGGGAGAAAAAGACGTCCATGCCGAAGGCTGGAGTGATCCTAAAGCAATTTTAAAATCAAGCAATGCTTTTTTTGAAGCAGCTTGTGAGTTGAGTGGGGAAGCATTTGAGTTGTTTGAGGACGTGGGCGATGTGGTTATGCTGTCTTGCATATGAGAGAATCTAGACAGTGCTGCTCTACACAAGCTAGAATTTGAAGGAGGGGAAGCATAGAAAGCCACATAGAAAGAAACTGCATTAGAAAAGGTGTGAAGACAAAACCAACCACAGATAGGACTATGGCTAAAGTAAATACGAATTCTAGCATACATGTCTGATGTGGTAGAAGTATGATAGGTACTGAGAGGAGGAATTAATTCAGAGTTCAAATAGAATGCCAAGCTTGTATGTAGTGGAAGTAATCAGAACACCTGAGCAGTCAAGGGAGGCAGATGATATGGAGTCATGTTAAGGAAGTTGCTCTGCTTTTGAGGGATATTTAGCTGAAGAAATTAGCCAAAAGATTTTTATCAAAGGATCTGAACACATTTACAGTTGAACCTCATTAGGATGAAAACAATGTCACTAAAGCCATGACAATCTAAGGCACAGTTCATAGGCAAGGCTAGTGTCTTTATTATATATAACTGATATACACCTCACTGATGTAATTGAAAAATAAAGTATTTCAAACAGCAGATTTCCTCTTCACATCCCATACTAATACAACACAGTCCATGTTTTAGAATAAGAGTAAAGATAAGATGTCTGAGAGACAGAAATTAGTGGAAAAGACATAGGCCTAGACAGCATAAAGGTACATAACTTAGCAGAGAGCATTATCATTACATGCAGAAAAGGAAGGGGAGATAGCTGTCTGGATGATGTTCGTAAAACCTTGGAAGGCGGAGGACAGATGAAACAGCTCAGAAGGGTGAATGTATTTGAAAGCAGGTTATATGTACTATCATTATCTTCTATATAATAAAACCCTTAACTGAAAATTATGGAGCATAAAAAGAAGATTGATGCCAAACTATAATGTATCTCTCCAGCCTGAGTCCAGACATCTCTGGAAGCTCAGGATTTGATCTTTACATCCAGAAAATGTTATTTCCAAATAACATTCTCTCTCTTCAGTGATGAAATATCACAATAGGTTATTGCTGATTTGATCATCTGGTACTGTGATAAACTACTTTCAAGAAGTAATACAAAACCTAGCTTCTGCCTACATATAGTATGCTGGTTTTACTAATCCATTACTCAGCAGATGCATAGTGGTATTGCACAAACTGCTCGCGTCTCTTCTAAGTATTTAAATAACCATAGCCAGAAGTAAAAAGTCTGAGTTTCCTCATATGAGGAGGAAACAGGGAAAGCATGACAGGAGGAAATGGTCACACCTGTTTAGCAATGCCTGACTGATAAAATGGTGTGAACACATTTGTAAAGGAGCTAAAATGCCTGAAGGATTTCACGTTGTGGTTACATTTATGCCTCCTTGTCCATTCTAGCGAAGTAACAGTCTCTCACATTTCTAAAATACTGCCATAAAGAGGCAGGAAGCACATGTAGCAGGTACAGCTTCATACTCCTTCCCAGTTGGAATTTGTTAAATAACTTTTGCCTTTTCCATTTTACATTCCATGTCCCCTTTCATATATTCATCTTGCAGTCTGTTCCCTTATCTGGCCGCAGTTGTGGAAAGGATTTGTACCTTGCTGCACATGCAAATACTCAGTCTCATATGCAAATCAAGGACAGTGGACATTTTCCTACTGTTCGCTGAGTGGGGAGAGTAGGCATAGATTCTATAAACAATTCTGAAGGATTATAAATAGTCTCTGCTTCTGTTCCATGTGACAGAACTCAAGTCAGCAAGACCCAGTTAGCCTTATGCCTTCCATCTCCTCTCTCTCTATCAGATAAAAAAATCCACAACCAATTTGCTACTTGAAAAAAGGACATAAAGAGTACAATTCTGTCCCAGATGATGAGACCTGAATTCATAGCCTTTACTCTTTAGCAACAGTGATCATTAATACTACTTCAATTATGCTTGATGATAATGAAGATATAATTAACATAAAGATCCATTATGTTTTATTGATGTTAAGTGTATGTTGATTATAAATGGGACAGGATGTATTTACTTGAGCTTCACTCTTCGAGGAAGGTTGTGAAATCAGAATCCAGTCCTGCATTGAGAATAAAACCTGCACCTTTTATAATTGTAATAGTATCCAGATGTTCCTCTGTAACATGGATGCAGGTGGTGAAAGCAGTAAACCAGTATGGAGCAGATGTGCTCTTAGCACAGGTGGGACTTGCTCCCAGTGCTACAGTGAATTTTGCACTCACTGACGTAACAAAAGAAGAGTCCAGAAGATATAAAAGTGTTGCAAAAAATGATGTAAAAATTTAAAAAGCTGTTTCCATTTTGGTGCCACACCTTGATTGTTGAGATTTTAGAAAATCTAGCGAGCAAAATAAACAGGGCTTTTTTAAACTCCAACTACAAAATTCCAAAGAGGCCAGGTAGCTGGCAAAAAGCTATGAGCAACTGAGCATGCTCAGGTACAGAAATCCTGGAGGGTGTAGTACTTCATACTTTGTGGGATGTGTGTAATGTGCATCAGCTGCAGAGACTGTTTCTGCCTCGTACCACCAAATAAATAATCACTACTACTGTGTTTTGACTGTATATTAATTACCTGACACCTGAAATTATGCTCTTTATTGTTCTATTGTGGTAGATTAGGGAAGACTGATTTGACTGTCAGCAAGCTAAGCCAATCAGCCTGATTCCCAATTTATCTAAATAAATTTATCTAAATCTATAAATTTATCTAAATAAATCTAACAAGTCTTCACTGTCATGTAGAACAGACTCTTTCTGAAATTTTCCATAAAGGCTGAACACTACTTGTATTTCTCTGTCATTATGTAACACATACTCCCAGAATACATACACCAATTAGGCCTTCTAGTCTATACCAGTCTAAATAAGGATAAACTGTGCCCCAAAAGTACATACATTGAAAGACAGACAATTGGATATGGAGACACAAGATGCACTTGGAAACTGAGAATATAATCACCTCAAGAGCACCCCTATAGGCTACTCACTGGCATGTTTTCTGTAGACAAGCAAGGGAAAGTATTAGAGATGGTGTAGAAGGAAAGGAATGAGACAACATTGCGAATGCCTGTGGAGTGCCTGCCAAGTGTAGGAGGCAGCATCAGAGGATATTTGACAGATGATGTTATCAGGGATCTAGATATTAGAGACAGAATTTGTCCTGTGGATACAGAAAGGCTAGGCTGCAAGAGACTGTGAAAGTAAAATCTGAGACAGTTAGAAAGTAGGAACCACTTGAGGGATGTCCTGTCTTACCTGGAGGATAAGAAAGGAGCCCACAAGCCACACTCTGAGTGGATCTGAATGGTGCAAGACCAGGTATCAGAACAGGGGGAAGAAAACATCGTATAGTAAATGAGCATGGTATGCCTATACAGTGACCTTGGCTTGCAAAACCCTCCCAGCAGTTTGGTTACCAATGCACAGATTTCTGTTGGGTTAGTTTTCATTATCTCCAAGTCATTCTTTATACTAGATGCTCAGGGACACCACCCAAAATAGGTGCTTTATAGACAAATAATAAAGAGCCTGGTTCCTATCCCAGAGACCTTGCAGTCTAGACGAAAACATCTCTGCTATTCCTATCATACCAACCTGAATCTGGCTGTTCACATTTGGAGCCCAGATGAGAGTAAGATTTCTGAGGCACGTCCCATGACTACTTCCCCTCTGAGTTGAGTAATCAAGTTATAAACCATACCATGATGGGCTTGGCAATTAAACATTCTCTAGCTCATCTGAAGAGATTGCTATGGTAACAATTTCCATACAAGTTCTATTGTTGGTCCCTTTTCTTCTACCCTTCTTTATTTAGCAACAGTCATTCTTTATCTTCTCTTTAACCATACAAGGTGGTTATCCTGATAGCAGCAGATGTATGTAGTCTAAGAATACTGCTGTATAAGGAAAATGTTACGGCTATGATACGTCTGGATCAAAGAGATTAAGATACCACATTAATTCCCTGTATGAATGAGAAGCTTCATGATGGCATGCTGAAAAAATTAAGTGAGACAACACAATACATTATTAAGCAACCTCCAAACAAGTATTTTGGGGGACAATCACATGACAGCAGTGTCCTTCCAGACTCCAGTTGCATAATTGTTTTGACATTGATAGGACCTAATAGCTTGATGGCTGCAAGATATCTATAATGGCTGCAGTGCACTGTGGCCACATCTGAGTTAGCTTTACATTAGCTAACAGGAATACCAACTACTGGTCTAAAGTTAGCCGCTTTAAAACTTCCAGACTTGGGCCATACATTAAGATTCATCCCACTCACAGATGAAGAAAACCGTATGGGGCAGAAGCACAGTTATCATTGACTGCTGCACAGCAACATTGCACAAAAAGATCAGAAGATAACAATGAATACTGTGTGCACTTGAAACAGCCTGTTGCATGAACTAGGCTGATTATAAACTTGAACAGAAATAACTCCTCTAACAGTTTGGACAAAGTACTTCTGCAAAGAGGGCAAAATCTTGACATTACATCTCATCCAAAAGACAGGTGGAAAAAAATCTTTTTATATCTTGAAGTTTGAAAGACCATCATTTTTACATTTTCTACTGTACTCACCTTTACCATGACCATAAAGCATGCACATTTCATGGAATGAAAGTTCTTACACATTTCCATAATAAGTCAACTTATCACATTGAGAGACAGGAGTAAACATCATAGTCTAAAGGTACTAGTCATAAATTATTCCTATAGTTTCAAACTTTTCCTGCTACCAGCAGAAGTTAGCCTCACAAGAGGAAGGTCTATGCTGATGTGAACAGTTTGGGGTTTTTTTTTTTAAGACCATTATGGGGCAAACCTGACAGCTGTAGTGACTTAGCTGTTTCTTCTCTTTCATGCTTTTGGGTTAAGATGAAGGAGAGATAAGAAAACAGTTTGGAGTCCCAGAAAAGTGAGACAATTGAAGAAGGAACAAACAACTGGGAAAAGGCAAAAATTGCTCGCTTTGAGATCTGTGGATGGTCAGATCTGTGCAGAGATAAGTATTATGAAGGAATGGAGAAGAGGAAATGACTGTTTGATAAAAGACTCCCACCTGTTCTAAGCATCAACAAATTCACCCTTCCAAAAGAATCAGTCCATGAGGAAGGTAAGGAGATTTTCTGCATATATCTTTGTAGGTAGTCTGGATATGATAAGTCACACACCACTGAAGAAAATGGATACTCAAGGTTCAATTTACTTGTGTTAATAGCATGAAAATTTGTGATAGGAGTGAGCCAGCAACAGCAATGCACTGAGTTGCAAGAACACAAGCACCACCGCTGCATCATAAAGGATGGCCAAATCTCAGATTATTCCATTAACTAGAGCTGACTACAACACCTGAAAAGTCACTGAAATTCTGGCCCAGAAAATCAGGTTCCAGTAGCATAAGTACTAAGGTCCTAACTGTGTAAAAGACTACAGCTAATCAGTCTAGTCATGTTTTGATATTTTCACCTATAAGGCAGCCACAGAAGGCAGAAGTACATGAAAATCTTAAGATAAAAGTTGTCTGTGGCTTCATAAAGATACAAAGAGTTGTAATACAGGTTTAGCTTAACTTGGAACAATTAACTGTTACACTGCAAAACATGAGACAGTTTGGTTCAAGAATGCTGGAAGTCAGAGTTGGCATTAGTGAAGACCCACAGACTTATTTTTCATGTTATAACCATATATACAAAACAGCATATTTACTGTATTATTGTTTCCATCATAGCTAGATATGAACTCAGTTGCAATGCAAGATATTTACTTTAAAACTTTATCACAAGTACCCTCCAAATCCTTTTTTTTTCTAAACTAAAGCAACAACTGAGCAGTGTAGATCTATTTTTCAACTCTCAATAGGATTTTAGCAGTAAGAAAAATTCACCTATTCCACTAATTTTTTGAGGCTGAGTTTCAGCTCAGTGTGAATGTGAACATATACAATATGAGGGAAACCAATAGAACAATGATAATGCAACTTGACCTGTGTGCTGTTGCCAAAAGAAAATTACAGCATTTCTTACCCTTGTTACTGCATTGACATTGCCTGCCTGCCTAAAATAAGCACTAAAAGCAGAGCACATACACACTGAATCTGTTCTTTCTATCCAGATAGATAAAAGCTATCTAAAGGATATGAATCTTGCAGGAATTTTATGAGCTTCAGTATTGCCTCATTTCACATCTGTTTTGTTTATACTTTATAGCCAAAGCTTCAGGTACTGTCTACTGCCTTCTGTGGAGGATGATGCCTTTGTGTCATTGCACCTGTTGTGAATTTTGCTTTTATTGTTTGGGCGTAAGGGATTGTTTTTAATGGTTAGTTGGCTCCATGTCAACAATACCCAATGAAATCTCAGGGAAATGTAGGGAAGATGCTAAGAAAAAGACTGTGGTGAAAGTGGAGAATACCTAAAGGGATGCTGTTCGGATGTACGTGCTTCCTCCAATTGTTCCATGTCTGGCTCTTTAGTGTTGCCACCTAGCCCTCTCCTTATCATTTATCTTTCACATGGGCTTTTTTCAGTTACAGCTGCTCTTCCTCCCCATAAAAGATACATTAATAACATAGAAATGCCAAATCCCTGCTCTCTTCTGACTGATGTGCATTTTGCAGAACATAAACAGCTGGAGTTTCAAGCTCTTGTGTTCTGGATTATGTGGCTGGGAGATGAGGGAGTGAGGAGGAAACCACCCTAAATTTACTGTTTAGTTTTTATACATAGAGGAATCTAGGGAAACAATTAAAATGGTCTTAGTCGTGGTGTGTAAGAGCTAATACCCATTATGCCATATGCAGTTAGCAGTGAGTAAAGGTCACAGTGTCAAATAACACCACATTACCACATTCCTCGTATTATAAGAATGGCTGACATAAGGGGCAATATTTGTCAGTATATCTTTATTTAAACGATTTACACAAGGGATATGTTTGGTCAGAAGTGAATTAGCATCAGTTCTGAGGACTCCTTAGAGCAACTTTTGAAATAATAAACTTTTCTCACAGGTAATTACTTTATATCAAACTGAAATGTAATTGAGATTTAAGTTTCTCTCAGGAGAACCCAGATACTAAAGTAGTCAAATCATTAATAATCAAATTCTTTCCTTACTGCAACATACATGGGGTTTCAATTTAAGGAAGAAGTGAATGTTTTCGTATGGACCCTGTTATGCCATTTGATACTTGTACCTATTTGATGCATCTATGATTTTCATAAAAGAAAGATTCATGATTTAACTAAGAATCTTAATGCTATTAAGCCATACAGAGAAATGTCAGTGGGCGTCAAACACAGAGCAGCGTTTCTATTCTGTCAGAAATGCCTCTTCTCCAAGTCAATCTCACCTTACTAAAAGACTGGACCTTCCTCAGAAGCCTTTTCCTGGTAGTGACCCCAAAGATGTTGGCCTGCTCATCTTCCCTCATGCTCTTTTGTGGGGCATGAACCACAGATTATCACTCTCCCTTCCTGTCCATCAGCTGCCCTCTTGCGAGTGGCACCTTATCCCACCCTGAGCCTCTGGTAGGAAGAGGGATGCACAGTATCAGTAGAAGTGGGCAAAAAGGGGACAGAGTCCACTTCCCACTTTCACGGTCTTCCCTTTGCCGGAGCATGGCAGCCAGGAAGGGTTGGCAAAAGAGATAGCAGAGACACAATGGGGCTTCACTTTGCTGAGCAGGACCAATCTGGATGCCACACACAGTGTGGCACCTGGCTGGGCACAAAACAAGTATCACAGAATCCACACCTAGTAACTGATATTTCTTTAGTTCTGCTTCTATTAGAAATCACTACATTATCCTATTGGTCCATTTCAGTCATTATTTCTGTGCCAATAGCCAAAAGACAATGCTAATAATCTGCTCAGAGAAAGTATTTACAGAAAGGTAGGACAAAGCTGTCTAAGTGGGAGAGATGTCAAGCTGAAATGTTGCATTTCTAGTGTATTTACATTGCCATTGTCTGTGTTTTCAAGCAGTATAATGAAGTTTGTGCATTTTATGAGAATGAGAAGAAGTTGTCACAACATCTCACCCAAATTAATAAATGCTTTTATTTGCTTTGAAAATAAAAACATTGGTGTACTCCAATAGTTTACTCTAAAGCATTTCATATTTTATATCACAACGTTAAGGAAAATAAGAGGTTTCTTGAAGAGTCCTGCTTGGGAGGGGACTCTGTCCTATGCTTTCCAGTTCTCACAGCACAATAAACTCTTCAGCAATGCCTTCCAAGCTCTTTCCATTTTTCACTCCTATACCAAAATTTCCTGTAACCAGACCTTCTTCAGGAACTCTCCTTTTACTGTGACAGAACTGATTGTACACTACTTGGCTTCTTCCTAATAAATGCCACCTCTCTTGTTAGACAGTTTCAGCTTCTCATTTCTCCCTGTTTTTTACCACATGCAACACCAACTACCTCTCCTACTGTCCACTGTAAAAACTGGCAAGCCATTGCTTCAGGCTAGAGATCTTCAAATCCACTTTCCTCAGAGCCAAAGATGCCCTCCCTAGCAAAAAAGGTACAAGTACAATGAAATCTTTTGTAAAACAATTCACAAATAATCTCTCATTCACATCCGTCTTTTATTGAAACACAAAACCTAGCATAGTTAAACTGACTTCTACTTCCACAGCCCTACTTCTGGACAAGTTTCAAGTTGTTCTTTTCCCTTCCTAGCTAATACTTGTGAAGGAAAAGTACTGATTTCTTTGTAGCTTTAATTTGAAGTTTCTTGACTTCATCCCTTTCCTATACATTTGAAGTAAATAAAAGCGAGAGTTGGTATACCTTTCTAATGCTCCTATAATTCAAAATACCCTCCACTTATCACCCATCTCATGTCTTACAACACTAAGCACTAAATGTGATGGTATTTTATTCCATTTCTTGTTTTGTAACTAAACACAGAATTTCATAAAAGATCCATTTTACTGATCTTTTCATCTAAATAGAGCACCTAAAAATCTGTTTTAAAGGTAAGCCCCAATTCCAGAGAGCACCTTAAGCTCATATAAAATACAGTTTACATGCATGCTAAGATCCTTTCTTGGATGAGGGCTAAAATTTGTTAGGTATGACTGAACTGTAGCTCTAATACACTTTTGTTATCCACAGGTCTATTTCATCACTATTATGTACAAAAACAGCATTAAAGTGTTTATGTGAAGACTTGGGGAATACTTATTAGAAGCAGAAACAGTGCATCCTAGAAATTTCTGTAGAGAGTACATTTGCTGTAGCACAAGTGATAAAGCTATTACCAACAGCCAAGTTTCCTTCCAACTTTTCATTTCTGAGTAATTTCTGCAATGAAGACAGAAGTGTAATAGACATGAAGGAATGTGGCAATCCATTTGTTTTATTTCTACGAAATTATTGCTGATTGCAGGTTTGGAGGATGTGTGGGTGAAGTTTGCTGATTTATTTCCGTTTGGTCAGGAATGCTTTTTTAAAACACCTTTAACCTTTTTCTTCCAAACAGTTAATTTGGGTCACTACTTTTGCACTGAAGCTTTGATTGTTAGAGGAAATACTTCTGCATACTTTTGCTCTGCTGTAAGAGAGGCAATATGTTGTGGGCTGTATGCCAACAGATTTTAACCAGAAACTTAGGGAAAGGAGACAGATTAGATTGTGGTGGTCTTATAATCAGGGTTTCTCAGTATTCTTTTCTTGCTAAGAACAAGTATTCACCACTATGTGGTTCTATGTCATACAGACAGCGTATCCATAGTAAAAGGGCAAACTAAACCCCCTCAGCTGCATTCCTCTATTCTCTGATAAGCGTTCTATAATAATTTTATCCCAGAAGAACTTCTTTAAAGTGTCCAAACAAATAATATACTTAAGATCTTCAGTGAGTTCTGAACTATTTTTCAGCTGTCTGCATGCGAGAATCTTATTCAATACAGGGAGTTATTGAACAAAGACCTCGAAGTTTATGAAGAGGAGGAAAAGCCTAACTTCTATTCAAACATTTACAAACATTGTTCATTTTAAAAGCTGGTGGTCAAGGAACAAAGAGAAACAAGATCTATTTGATCATAGCATCTATCTGCCTGCCATTGCACATTTGCCTCCAGTAGCAAATTTTCTAGTTGTTTGGGCAATCTAGCTTTAACCACTTAAGACACAGATCAAATAGATCCTCCACCAACTCTCTAGGGAAACTACTCAACCACTTAATAAATGTCCGTGATACTTTCCTGATACTACTGGTATCAGGAAAAGTCTTCCCTTTCTAAAGTCTTCCCTTTCTGTGAAACAGTCAGCGATTGCGCGCTCTTATGCTGTGCATTGCTTTCTCCTTAGCAGCTGCTGGTGCCAGAGCAGGATCAGTTGATGTGGTGACTCACCTAGTTAGCATCTGGGCCTGTCCAGATCTGAGAGTGTGCGAATGCCCTGGTCAAGAAAATGTATTAACACAGTGGGTGTTCCAGGGAGCTGTAAAGGAAGGGTGAGCCGTGCACCCCATAGGTGGGAACTCAAGAGTTTTTAAAATATGTAGCAGGCTAGCCAGATGCACTGTTTTTGTGATACTACAGCTGGGGAGGGACATTCCTCTCTTCTGTTGACACTGTGACAAACGTACTGCAAAACCTGACTGCCTCCATATACCATCTTTACTTGAAACACGAACATGCAAGTGAAAACATAGCCTACTGTCAGATTGCTTCAGTCAAGAGTGCAAAGCAACTTATGTCTTAGGCAATGCAATAAACAGGCAGAGCATGAACCCACAAAATCATTGATGCATCTTTAGACAGAGGGAGTGTTAGTAACCACTGACTTTCATTTTATATCCTAATGTCTGAAATTTCTAATAAGATGCTGCTTGTTTCAGTGTTGGTTTTGTCTGGTTTTTTTAAAAACTCTTTTCAAGTTTAGAGAGACTTGATTTTGTAATTTTTAATTGCTTAGATGATCTTAAATGAATGCACAGAAGCAGCAGCAGCACACTAAAGGCTTTAATATTTAAATAACTTCCTATATAAGTGAAACTTTTAGGGTTTATACCCATGTTTCCCAAAGCCATGTTAGTGCAGTACTGAGCCCATGGAAAAAATCTCCCAATTAAGCTTGAAACTGATTTGCAGAACAGGACACAGAACACTGCAGAGTGTTTTTTTCTCGATCTCATCATCTCTTCAGTGCTTCTGCTGTGTAGAAAACTGGAATTTGTTACTAAAGAAAGAGTCTCAGGAACCTGCAGAAGGAACCTCTTTCTCTTGAGGGACAATGAGTAAATGATGGGCACCCACATGACACAGTAACTTCGGCTTTTGGTTAACATGTCCATAACAAATGCATGCAGGACTAACTGAGGAGGCAGCTTGCTGGGGCGGTGCAGGGGGGTGGGGGTGAGGGGAGGCAGGGCGGGAAATGCAGGGCTAGCAAGACAAATCATTTAAATCAGTTTCCCACCTCAAAAAAACCATCAGGTCACAATTTAAGTTTCCATGTGAAAAGTAGCCCTGTAATGCTGGCACATGAAAAACAATGGTTGAAGAGCTTTGTCCTGCAAGTTAAGTCATTTTCTACTCAATTCATAATCTCAAGGGTTACCTCAGGAACAGTAGCAAAAAGCAATGGCAGTGTCATGCCTCACTTAGGGAGACCTGAACTATGAACTTCTGACAGTCACTTAACTTCTCTTACTCTAATTACTCCCATTCAGACACCCTCATTTGAGAATACAAATATACATAATACAGATGGCACACAAATTATATACAAATATATATATATAGTACAGATGGGTATAGATATAACTCTTAAGTATGAATAAGTGTCTCAAACTAAGAAACGTAGTAGCTAATTAGGTTACAGTCTGCTCAAGAGGTACTACCATCACTAATGCATTTAGGTTGGATTTAAGTATATGGAACTCAACTGAACACATTGGATCGCACACTCAAAGGGATCTCCACTGATCAGCTTTCCATAGGATCAGACGCACTGCTTCACATTTAACTATCTCCATCCTGTCCTTGTTTACCTCTCTTAAAAGTCACCCTTGCATGGATTCTCTTCAGGAGAGGAGGCATAATGGAAAGACTTCTCATCAAGGATTAAAGTGGAATTGTTGGTTGGCTTTTAAAAAAGGTAGAGGATAAATCTGAATGGCTACAGATTAGCAAGCATTTCTTCCATACTGAGCAAGTGAATTGACACTGTAAGAGAGACTACAATGGCATGCACAGACAGAAATGATAGAAGGAAGAGTAAGCTGACTCTTAGAAATAGAACTCAAACTAAGAACTTTTCACAAGACACTAGAAAAGACTCTTCAGGACTCTCAGCTCTGACATAAAAAGAGAAAAGATCCTTTCCTTTAAAAGAGAGAAAGCAAAAAGTAGAGATTAAATGGTCATTTTGCACAAGTTGCAGCAGAAGTTAGTCCCAAACGGCTAGGATCAGTACCATTTAACTTATTCCAAATTACGCAGAAAACAGAGAGAATAGTAAAAAGGCGTAGACTACTGACAGCACAGAAATCAGGATAAACAAAATTTAAAATACCTATGAAGAGCTGAAAAAGTGTTTGTGACATGACACTGAATGATTGAGCAATAAAGTAACAGGAGAAATTCAGTGCTGGTAAGTGCAAGGAAATGCAGAAAAGTTAAAACCAACCTTAATTATATATGTTAATCAATAGGATCTAAATTTGTTCTTATCTGTCAGTAAAGAGATTTCTCAGTCACTGTTTTTCAAAACCTGTTCATATCAACTCAATGCTCAATAAAAATTAAAGAAAATGGATTGGTACTAGTCATCAGGAACAAAAGTGAGAACAAAGAAAGGATCATCATACCTCAGAAAATATTACATGTGCAGCCTAAATGGACAACGTTGAGAACAGGCCAGGTATCTGTTAATTATTACATACATTATGGTAGAAATGTGCATTAATTTATTGTTATGAAGACAATAGATTATGATGGAGAAAGAAATAATTGGTCTGTAATGATGAAAATTATCCATGCTGGCAAAATCACACTTTTGACTGTTCTACCACTTTGTCATTTTTGGCACAACACTAACTTGTGGGAAACAGAGTCATGGCAAAGTATTGTATATCTCTTTCACCCCAAATGAGACCTACTGCATAAATATGTAGGTTTATTAATCCATTCAGAGCAAGAAGTGATTATGAAGAAAATAATTTGGTAGGAGTAGTAGATTAATTTCATTTTATTGTGTTCCAAAGCAGGATAATTTCAATCACCATTTCAGTGCAAAACTGAAGAACAATTTCTCTAGCCATTCCTGCCTGCTTGCTTTACTGAACTGTGGTAAAGACATTTGAAAGTGTCAATGGGGATGTGCTTTTCTGCAGTCATCACTATTTTGTATCTCCTACCCCTAAAGCAAAGATATAAATATATTTTCAGCTTCTTACTCTTTCCATCCCTTCCACAGATAATTTTTCCCTTGCCAAAGCTTTTCTGAGGACAAATGGTGCCTTCCAGACCTCCTCAGAACATCAGTCTAAGTGAGAGTATTTTGCTATCAGTGTTTAGCATATTGATTAAATTGTTTTTAGATAAAAGCTGTGAAGGAGAAGATGTTTCTTTCTTCTGTTCCTCAGCAGGGATCTCAGCAGTTTCTCATCACCTCCAGACTACACGCTGAATAGAGGTGTGGGGCCAAGTTGTCTGCAAACACCAACAGCTGTGCTTGGTACAGCTAGCAACCCAAGCCATGTCATCTCAGCACTGCCCTCCAGGTATGTTATTTACTTTTAGTGGGATAAACACCAGAAGGAAAAAGCTTATGGAAGAAGTTCTCTACAATACAGTAGGAAATATTATCCTATTAGTTCATTGTTCTTCAGCTATCCTGTAGAGTGGATACTAATGATATTCTACCTAAACTATTTACCAAAACACATTCAAAACCTACAAGGAGAAATGAGGTTCAACTTGTCATCTCTAGTACATATAGGTTTGCAAGAGTCCTTTTTAAAGAAATGTATAAATTTTACTCCTACCCTATTCTAAAGGCTCTTCAGAAAGGAACAGAAAATCCAGGATTCAGAATGATTAAAAATATCATTCAGGAATAACAATTTCTAGTTTCATTTCTCATTTTGGCGATAGACATGGCCCTACTTTCCAGTCTTTACCACAGTTACAGTTCTGGTAACCAACTCTCCAAGAGTTTTTGAAGGATTAGGCAACTTAACAGCCTTGTGAATAGGGACTTGCAGCATTTCATGTTCTTCAGCATCAAACTCTTCCAGCATTTTTCAAGCATTTTTAGCATAAAACCTGAAAAATTATTTTTCTCTGTGGAAAAAGTCTCTACCCTGTTACTCACATGAATCCGTGAAACAGTTTTGTAGTGTCATTTATCAGCCATGTACTGTTTTAGGTCAAAGAGCACACAGGTATTCATACAGCCACTGTTGGATTTCAAGATTGCTCTGGAGCACTTACTACACTGACTCAACTGTGATGTGTCTGCCCTGCAACAGCAAGGCCTGACATGCTGGTAACTTGCCAACACCAGCTCCATCAAACTAGTCTGGCACAACAGCAGTGAAATCATGAGAAGGCAGACCATCAGCTTGATGCTAGGTGGGGGCCCAGAGCATTATGCAGGTTTTCTCAGGCTTAGCTGAAATTTTAGTGGAGCTTCAGTTCACGCTATTGGCTCTGACAGATTGTATCTTGTTGGGGGAAGATTGCAATGATGGGGACAACATACCAGAAAGCAAATTACAGAAGCTGGTGTAGACCACTACATTGTAAAAGCTCTCCTGCTGGTAGGAGTATTTCTCACAGCTAGTAATGAAGCAGAGTCATTCAGAACCCAACTCTCCAGTCCTTCCCTGACATGCTGATATACAGCAGTGCACATTCTAATTGGATTAATGGAAGTAAAGTAACAAAGCAAACCCAAGCTACCTCTCCCGATTCAAAGCTTGCTGTTTGTTTCATAAGAAGATGCAAAACCAGAAGCACAAAGTGTTCTCTTTAAAAGCTAGGACGCAGCTGAGCAGCACTTTCTGACAAATTCAGGTACCATGGGAACAAGGCCATGAAGTATGTGATGCAGATCCATATGGTCTAACACTTTCATTTCTTCTCATGAAAGAAGTGATTTTTTTTAATGTCATTGGAATAATGAAGAATAGTTGCAATCTCGGGGTTGACAACTACTCTTCAGTGTCATGCTGCTTTTAAGTTAACATCTTTAGAAGAAATGCAGGCATAGTCATGTCCTCAGCAAGCACATGAAAGAATATCACCAAAGAACCAGAAGTTCACTAACTAAACACATGGTTCAGAAGCTGACCATTTGCTTGCAAGCATATGTAACATTTGTTTAAATTCCCATGCTATTGAGATGATTAACAAATAGCTTATTTGCCCTTTTCCCCATGTCATAATAGCTCAAGTAATAAAAAATCCTTTACAAAGTTTAAAGAAAAATTCCCCAAACTTTTATAGAAAAATGTTGAATCCCCAAAATTGGAAACTACTAATTTGAGAGGCATCATATCAAAATAGGACATGTTGCATTGAGTATAGTTGCTAAAAAGGTATATGCCCAGGAATAGCCACTTTGCAAACTAGACCACATTTTTCTTCAGCTCTTTACAGCTGGTGTCATAATGAAAATTCCACAGAAGCAACAATCCAGAAGGTAGTCAAGCAACATACGAACCAACACACAAAATGTCATCCAACATCATCACATCATGCATTAAAAAGAAGTTAAAATCAATTGTAGCAGGTCTTTTTCTGGTAGCCTAATATTCCCTTAATCCCAGTTAACCACTTAAACATACTGATGTGCAATTGTTTCCCTTTACTATTTCATATTCATACAAAATTAAGTATTTTTGGAGTGTGGAGATGTAATCTGTTTGAGATTCTTCCTCATTTGCCCATCAAAATACTAGCTCACCAATGTAGCAGAAGTTATCTATTACTATTGCACTTTTCAAAGAAAACCCATGTGAACTGCAGCTGGCATACACAATCCAACCCGCTACACACAAAACAGCAGTGTTTACCTACCCTATATTTGAATTTTGCTTTTGTATTTGCACCTGCATGAATTCTATCCATGTATATACTATGTGCTTTTTATGAAACTATTGTTTTTCTTTTGCATTCTCTGTATGATCCAACTCAGATCTATCTGTCCACAAAAATATCTCATGCAGTTAATCAGAGGCTGCATCAGGACTTGTGAAAAGCATGTTGCCTTTGGATCTGCCAGTGTTCTGCTAAACCACAATAACCTTTAATCAAAATATCACGAGAGGAAAAAGGCCTGCAAATCAAATAATTGTTTTGCTTTGCAATTTAAATGGCACATAAGTAGAATGTATGGATTATTCTGAGGCATTTTGAATAGACTGAGAAGCAACATCAGTGAAACTTCTCCAGTAGGAGGAGTTGATGTTCTGATCAATTTTTGTTATATTTTCAGGTCAAGTTTTCAATGAAGACCACTGAAATAAATTGGATTCTTAGGAAATTTGCATTATGCATTTTCTGAAAAGTCAGGACTCTGCAAGATATTTTGAAATAGTCACTCAAGAACTGAAGCACAGAAAGCCATAATAATTTTTGGAAGGCCTGATCATGAGTTATCCCACCTGATGTGAAATGGTAAGAGAATACAAAATAACTTGACACTCATTCTAGTCACTTGGAGCTTGGAAAAGTTCTAAAGGACATATATAAAGATCAGTTTAAGAATGGATTGAAAAACAAAAAATACTTCAAATGGATTTTGAAATTTTCAAAACTATTTTGATGTCAAAGCGAATAGTTTTTCATTTACTTTTAACAACTCATTTAAAATTTGTATTAAAAATTATTCTGACATTTGGGTTTTATACTCCTATTTCTCTCTTTGGTTTTGAAAAAAGGAAGAGGAAAGCAGGGAGGACAAAATGTGGAAAATGCTCTTGTCTGTTGGTATTGTTCTACAGAAGAGAAAATACCCGCATGCAATTCACTGAAAGACAGAGAGAAAGAAATGTGTATGCACCTGTCCTAACAGTTACACTTTGTATGTACAGTTGTCTGAGGATGAAAAATCTCTAATCAAAACACTTGCACTTCTTTAAACCTTTAAGATTTACATTGGCTATGCAGATAATTATCCCATGGGGTGAATTTATCTATTTGTCTGTAGACTGACAATAACCTTGTACCTAATTAGCTAAAAATCCAAGTTCTGTCTGGATTTATTTCATTTCATTAGCAGTGCAATTAAGGTATGGCACTTTGTGAAGGCAACAGCTTACAGTATGGCTAGCATCATATCCAGCTGCTTTGACTTGCCCAGTCTATGTGAGGAGCTACTCATTTTCATCCGGTTCAGGAGGGTCAGCTTTCAGAACAGACTAATCCTAGACTCAAAGAACTCAATCCTTTCTGCAACTTTATGCAGCTTACCTTCTGAAACATGAAACCACATGGTACCCACATGCAACTTTAATATTGCTTGAGAAATTTTTATTCCCAAAGTAACTCATACTGATGTCTCACTTCCTCTTAGGATTAGAAAGTTAATAAAGCCAATTGTGGCTCTATACAACTCACAATCGTGAGCATTGCTATGTCATTACCAATAGAAATTACATGTTGAGTAATACTTAGACATTACAAACTCTTCATAGAAATATCTTTCATAAGACTTCAATCATTTGAATTGTCCCGGCAGCACTGCTTTGCCAGTCGTAAGTTTTTTCTTTAGGAGCAACTCAGCAATGTATTTTCTCATGTGCCACAAGAAAAAAATTTTCTTAAGCTCATTTTTCCCATCAGTAATTTGGACCTAATCTTCCAAAATCTTCCTCAGATATATACAGATATAGATTCCATCTAAAGAGTCACTTGTCAACAGGAATACTTGTGAGTAAAGGATCTCAACTTCTTTATTAAACTCATCCAGTTCAACACTAGATACCGCAAGTACCATGCATTTGAATTTCCTCCATATTTCACCTTAAAAAAAAAATCTGAAGGACAGAGGCTTCTCTTTCACCATACTAACAGATTCTATCATTCGAAAGGTGAGGTTATTGAGAAGAAACTGCAGAACCCAGCATTACTAAGCCATTTGTTTTGTTAACTACCTGTCAATGTTGCAAAGTGATAATCTAGCTGAGGTACATACATTCACAGTCTTCTTGAATAAACACTGTACTTTCCCACCCTGAACTTCTAAAGATAGAGTTCAAAAGAAAAAGCCAAGTTCATTTTCATATGCTGAAGCAGGCAGTAATTAACAACCTTTAGTTAAACAGAAAGGGGTTTATTCCTGATTTGTCAGTTTACTTGTCAATATATTTGAGCAACTAAATAATTGAACTGATGTGTCTGTCCATAATGCTAAATCTGAAACTCCACATTAAAATAGAAGTTATGCCTTTAAATGAGATGTGGTGTGAAACACATTTACCATCCCTATTAGTATTTTCCAAAACGTTATTCAAAAAGGGAAAGGTATATCTCCATACCAAAGCAGCTAAGTTATTACAATGGAGAACACAATTGATAAATTCAGTGTTCTGCTGAGCCTTAAATAAATTTTATCATTTTATGCAGTACTGTAGCGCATTCACTATTCAAACAGTGAAGTTTTTCACTCCTTACTAGGTGTTGCAAAAGCAACAGCATAACTTTTTTGCATCTTCAAATTTGAGCCCAAAGGTAACAATGCACATATCAAGCCTTCCATCATCCTAATGGCAGAACACTGGAAATTAGGATAATTTATAAATGCTTTGCAAGCAATCACTGTTTCTCTGGTGCGATTGCCCAAGAATTAACACAAACTATTGTAAAAGTACTTTGAGTGTAGTATCTACTGGAATACTCCAGTTAGCATTGGAGAAGATGTTGCAACCATGTCAAAGTAGATAGATTTCAATTTGTGGCAGTAATGTTGCTGTTAATTGTGGTGAGCAAGGCAGCGCTCCTGGAATGAAGCAATACCCTTATACACTTTATCAGATGAAATGATAAAGCTGGGAAGGACAGACAAGATTTCAAGCATGTAGGTCAATCTATTGATGTGATATCTGACTGACTCACTGGTATTTTTCAGCAGAGTGCCAGTGGAACTAAACATCTCTTTTAGTTACAAAAAAGCTGACTCAAGAAATTTGCTATTTTACCACATAGGTGTGTCTAAGGCAAATCTTTGAAGTAAAGTCTTGGCAGAGAGTGTGTGTCATTTAGGTTCCTTATCTGTCAGATACGCTGCAGTTCTGGTATTTCACCACACTTCCATTTGATTAACCCTTCTTTGTCTTATTTGTCCATTCAGTTTTTCCACATATCTTAAGTGACTTTTGTGTTCTAAAGAAGCTATTTTTGCTGCATCTTAGCGTGAATGGCATTCCTCATGGAGCCCTTTAAGAAGCAGAACTCCAGGTAATAACATTGCTTGCAGCTTTCAAAGAGGCAATGGAACTGTAGAAATGCAGTTTCAGGATTGAGAATGCTAGTTCTTTACTCAAATGGCCTTGAAAGACATTTTATATCTGATCTCACAGATGCAATGAACAGGATGAGAGTTCAAGGGCGCAAAAACTCAACATGAGTGCTGTTACTCCAGTGCCAAGAGATACAGAAGTCAGCAGTCCTGTTCTGGCTGCAGCTGATTCAAGTGAAGAGGTTACTGGCACCAGCTGCTTCCCAGCATATCCAATGTCACTGCCCCATTACTTGCTTCCTAATCTAGTTCAGTTAAAATGACTAGGTTAGCTTAAACACTTTAAAAATATAACTTTTTTCTCAGATAGTCTAGAGAGCATTCACACACAAAGTTATCGTGGCAGATGTCTAGGGAGTGGGGAAAAAAAACAGAAGAGAGAGCCCCTGGGCAGTAACCTGTTCACCCTACAAAGCTGCAATCAGAACAGAATGTGTGACTTTATTGTATCTTCACATTATGGTTCCCTAGATAGTACTGAGTATTGTTTCCTTTGTCCATAGAAACAATGGCATGTATACCTCCACATGAAAAAGTTATTTGCCGGAGTTACTTGACAGTATTGTATTAATCAGAGTTGGGGGTAGCAATTAAATCGTGGAATCAACAGAAAAGCACAATGAGTGCATGCAATGTAGATAATGAAGGAAGTGGATATGACAAACAAGCTAAGGGAAGGGCAAGTTGTAATAGGTACCAAAGGACACCAGAGGGATTGTAATGGAAATTGTCCAGAGAGAATTGAGCTGACATGAGACTGACAACAGCTGATAATTCCCTAAGGGAAGAACCTTGTGCAAGTCTGCAAAGATGGTAGGTCCTCAGGAGAGATGGACTTCTTGTAATCTGAGCATTAACCACAAGAAATATTTGGTCAATGCCACCAACATCTGAATGTCTGGACTAGAGGAAAGATGTTGAGAGAGAAGGAAGAACACTTGTAGAAAGCACAGTCTCTTCTTTAAAGAAATGTAGGAATAAAGAAACTGCAAAGCCTGAACAGGTAAATAAATGTGAGGAAGAATTCAGGGACCAGTTTTAATTTCTTTTCAGTGCAACAGTTCCACAAGCACTGAAGATCCTGTATCATCAGTACTGTATAAGTGATGTCATCCATCCACATGCCAAGAGATGACAACATCTGATCTAGAAAGGGGCAGTGTTGTTATTCTGCCAAAATATTTGTTTCTCCAGTTCTAACTAGAAGTTTGAAGAGACCCTAGATTAAGTCCCTCTGTGTCATCAATGCTGTGAAACAAAACTTTAAAGCCCAAAAGACCACCTGCTGGGCAGTGCAGGATAGGCCTGCTGGAGGAGCAAAGGAGGGAGGTCATATAGCACAAGAGCCTTTATAGGATCATCCTGGCCATCACAACCTGTAGCAGTCCAGAATACAAGATGCTCTGGAGGAAAGCTCTGTATCCCCAGTCTGCCTCCAGCTGATTATAGAATCCGTGAAGATGACTGCTTTGAGGCCTTTTGTGCTGTCCCCCTAGTTATTTGCCTTGAAAAGTAAGAAATACTTTCCCCCCACTTTTAAATTAAGAACAAAATAAAACAGCATAATCAAGTTAGAAATAAATTCTGACTTATACTGTGACTCTAGCCATACAAACCCTCTGCACGATATTGAGTTACACAACAGCCTCAATCCACAAAAAATAATTTACAGGCATTACATCATCCAATCAGACCCAGAGGCAAGAACATTGTTACCTAACAACTTCAGACAGCTGATTAACCACTTTTTGCAGGGTGTCAATTACACTACACCCTGCTTGTTCATAACTATGTTGTTGACAGCACAACATAGCAAGAGAAAAGCGTGCTACCCCCCACATACACACCCCATGTACACATGCTAATGCTACTGCCAGAATGATGTGTTTAATTTGTCTTGAACTCAGCTAGAAGTACTTAGAAACCTTCAGAAAGTAAATAAAATAAACAAGCACAGCAACATAATGGCACATCTGGGGTTGCTATGTGATGGTATAGTGAAATTTTAAATTTCTTCATATTATGTCACTTGTTTGGGGAAACAGAAGGGTTTAGGAGGAGCAAAGATGACCTTTATGAAAGGAGCCATTCACCCTTGACAATGCCACTTTGAGATTCAAGAATCGCACTATGGAAAAGTGTATATTCTTAAAGTCTTGTTTTATTCAATTTCCTTCACATTTTTCTGCTCATCTTTAAGGTACATTACTGGTGCTGAGGAATTCAAAGCGATCTTTTCCGTTTGACACAGAACTGATAATGCATACTTTCCTTATAACCTCTCCTTTCCATGTGCCTGCTGGAAATTGTTTTTCATTGTTCATAAATCCAAGGCGTGTTTACACTGGAATACAGGAAAAGCTAAAGGAGAATGCTAGTGTGTAAGCCATAGTGGCTTTTTTTGGCTTTTGCTGTGAAGTGATAAATGATGCTTGGTCCCCCATGGGTTAGAGGGCACCAAACTTCAAATAACTACAACATCCGATAACAAAGTTTTTCTCCATCATTTGCAATCAAAACACCAAGAACACAGCCCTCTGGACCTCTCATCCTTCATGTTCAATTGTAAATCCTGATTAAATAGCTTGCAGGTGTCAGGATTAGAGTATATTCATTGGGAGCCTAAACATAGCACCAGCTGGGTTCCTCATTTGCCAGTTGTAGTTGCTTCTTTGTTTTGAAACTGTTGACAGTACAACTAAAAATATTCCTTTGGGTAGAGACAGAGTTAAATAACAAGCGGGATGAGTAAGAGAACAGCTGTAGATATTTTTCTGTGTTTAACATACCTGCCTTGTTGATTTATAGTAAGCCCTGCATATAATGTACGTTCTGTGTAATCCAAAACATTTAACCTTTCGAGCTGGGGCTGTGATAAAGCTATCAAACACAGGAAAGGGTCTTGACAAGTCCTGTATTACCAGCCTTTTTCTCAAAGGAAAAGTGAAATATAGTTTCACCTCCCTTTTAGTATACAACAACAAGCAGTATTATGCCTTATCAGTTGCTACCAACTGAACTGTATGCCAGACACCTACATAAACAACACTGTGGAGATGGAGAAGATGTAACTTTGGCAAGTTCTCAAAATCCTGCTCTAGTGAGTGTCCAGTTGGTTTGAGCATGGCTTCCTTGAAGGGAAAAGAAGTTCAGCTCTTCTTTTAACAATAAAACCCAAGTGAGTAAGTGCTTAAAGAACAGAGAGGCCATTTTCACAATTAGTCCTTTGCACAAAAGCAAGCAGCATCTGCCAGCATGCAAGATCATCAGTTCAAATCAAATCCTTTTATTATGATTTTTTAGTGTAACAGTACTCCACTGCCAGTACTGTTGTCTTAGGATGTGACACCAGTGTTGCAACGCATTTCTATCATTGAAGAATTTCTATTGGTTTTGCTATTTTGTCCAAAGCCATGTTCTCTTTGTAATTAAGTTCTGGCTCCCTAAAAATCCCTAAAGTTTTCAAATAGTTATTCATTTTTACTTCCTGTCCCAAACTCTTGAGTCAAACACTACTATGTTGTAATCCCAAAGGCCACTTCATTTCAGTGGGCAGTGAACCAAGTCATACGGAATAGAGGTAAAGAGAGACACATATGTGTACAAAAGACATTACTACTTTCCCTATAAAAGAGCAGAGGGAAAAATCTGAAAAATGTAATAGTCTTTTTATTACATGGCACTGAAGCAAAAAATATTTTTGAGGGTTTCAGATAATCAGTCCAAGATAAGCTTAAACAAAATATTGACTACTTTACACATCTGTATTTATGAGGGGGGCGGATCATGAGTAGACATGGGCCAAATGGTCCCAAAGCAATTTGCACAGTAGTGAGGCACTCACCTCACTCATGACTAATTGAACTCACTTTTCCCAACATCAGGTCTCAGGAGAAATTCAAAGCACACTATAGCGTCTATCTTTAATACTGAGATTTTAACAAGTTAGCTTGCAATGCTGCTAGAGTTTTAAAGGCAAGTTTTTCCCAGTAAAGAATATAATGAGAAAATATCGGCACTTAAGAGGATGCCACAGGGTTAATGCCAGGTTTTAAAAGACTTCAAAATGGATTTTACCCAGTTCACATGTCAGGAGGCACAGCACGGAATCAATTTACAGCAGGAGCCAAAGATCACAAATTTTAGGGGAGCCTGGGGACTGATTCCCCCAATCGGTGCCGTGGGGTGCACAGATGAAAGAGCAAACTTGTTTTTTTTCTTTAATAGTGACAGCATATTCTGAAATTACGCACAGCAGGCAGGAGAAACCTGCATAGATTTCAAAAGATACTGCAGGTTTGTGTGCTGAAGCACACATTTAAGGTCCTAGCTAATGTGCTAGCCTTTCACCTCTGGAGGCCTGGGCTCAGATTTATCTAAGGTAAAATGAAGGAGAAATTGGGACTTGTATCTTCTTAACCCTTATTGGCCTTTAATCCACATCACAGAAGTAAAAACCAGTTATCAAACTTTGGATCAAACTCTACTTACTTTTACTATTCTGAAGTCAACCTGAAGTAATTAATCTAAACACACAGTTCTGGGATTCCACTGATTTAAACTGGACTTGCAGAATGAAAAGTTAAATTCGGTTCTTGTTTATATTATTGGAAACCTAGATCCGTCCCAGTGTTCAGGGAAACCATGTAGAGAAATTAAGTGTAAGACATGAGAGAACAAGACACCTACCCAGACTGGAAAGCAGACTTTGCTCAGGTCCAGAATATTTGCTCACAGCCTGCTTGGAAGATGCCATGTTCTCTATTTCTCGTCATGCACAAATGCTGTGTTAAGTATATCTTCTAAAAACAAGTGCATACATTTGGCTTTTACTAATGCTGTTCTAGATAGAATTAGAGTTCCAGATGTGCCAAGTAATTTCAAATGCACCAAGATAATCCTTTCTCCTGAAAGTATAGAGCATTACAAAGAAAACAAACAATTCTCAACAAACAAACAAACAAAAAACCCAAAAACTAAAAAGTAGCTATTTGCATGGAGACTATCCTGACAGAGTGGTTATCTAGCATCCATCCACTGAAGAAATGAGTTCTTAAAACAGGGAAAGAGAGCTCAGAAGCCCTATTGGATTATCCAGATCTGTAGTTTTTAGGGCTTCTGTAGGATTGTTCCTACACAGTCATATTTCCAAGTGTTTTTCTTAATCTCATTTCGGAATTTCCAAGCAAAAAAGTACTCACCACTTCTGCAGCTCAGTTATTCTCACTTTTAAGAATGTTCTTCCCCAGGCATTCATTCCCTCTCCTAATTTTCACTCTACCCACATGAATCAAACAATTTATGTGAAAATGTTCCCTTCTAGACCTATCAACTACAAATCCAAAGTTATATCTAACTCTGTGTACTTTTATGCCAATTCTTATTACGTGCAAGATCTATGTTTCTAAGATTTGCACTGCATAGGGTGTATCACATGAGTGGGTGTATTACACAGTACTTTTCATCTAAAAGAGCCATTTCTCTTGCAGCATGCTCTGAGGATAATGATATATTTACCCTGATGTGCGACAGAAAGCTAGTCTGCATTCGTAGGTCTTATATACAGAGTATTCTCTCTCAAACCTTCTGTGCTGTGAGATCTGCCAGCTGAAGCAACCACACCTAACCTTTAGGCTGACCAATCTCTACCCTACATCAAGGTCAAATGAACCTTGTCTCCAAAGTGGCAGAAAGAGCTATGAATTTTTTTTTTTTTTTAAATATCTGAATAGCTTTACTTAAGCTGATTTGGAGGGGAAAAAAATCTGAATTTCCTCTGCAACCATTACTTTTTAAGTACCTCTGAAATTTAACTTTAAACAATGCATGTAGCATTAAGCCTAAAATACCTCAATAATATTCTTTCCAGCTTGGTTGCAGAAATATTTTGTAGGAAAACACGATAGTCACCATTTCTCTTTACTCATCAGGAATATTCCTCTTTTCCATGAAGGTTCTTTGAATAAATTCTGTTGATAATGAACTTATTAAGCTCTCAGCAGATTGAGACATTGTTATTAGAATCCTTTTTATAACCACCAAGCCAAAAAACTTGCCGTGTATATTCACTGGAGTCTCCCTTCCCCCTACTCACTCTTTCCAACCTCATTCAGTAATCATGGGTATAAAAAAGTCTATCATACACAGCTGTTTCAATATTGCTGGCTAAGAAGTCTGACACGAACATACAAGTTCGAAGTTTGGCAGTTGTTTGTGTTGGACGTGTCTAACAATGTTTTGTCTGTACTTCGAGTGACAAACTGGTTTCAGAAACAGGTTTAACATGACAACATAAATAGCAATGAAAAAGGCCACCTCAGTAAGGTAAATGTCACACACACATTATCAGAGCTCACACACAGGGAAAAATACGTCAAAACAGAATAATTAGACAACAGAAAGGAGTCAGTTATGCCCAACCACTTATGCTAACAGAAAAGATGCGTTACACAATCCCACACAAAGGGGAAAAAAACCCCACCTGTGCAAAATACGACATATTACAATCTGACACAGTAGACAAGCCTCTAATACAGAAATATGTAGAAAGAAATACATTAGATGAAGGACTGAACACAAAATGACAAACTATAGCTTTGCACTGGGAGAGGCAGTCATGAAAAAGATAGATTTTGCTAAAACTCTTTCTTGCTCTGGCTCATTTTCTTTGTTTTAAAAAAATATTTTTTAAAAAATATATCCATTTTAGCTCATTTGAGATCCTCAAGTTTCTTCTAAACAGGACAGGACAGGTGAGTGAAGCAAGGAAAACAGTGCAACCTTCCTGAGCTACAACTCACAAGAGGACAACCTGTGCCACACTGCATAGCAAACAGTACGGTCAGAACATACAGAAAACAGAAACTTTCTTTTTATAGGTTTCCTGCAGCTATCAACAACCAAATAACTTGAATGTCATCTCCTATGATCAGATACAGTATATGTTCATTCATTCACACAAAGATGAAGTGATGTATGTGAGACATTACTTTGTAACCAGAGTAAAATAACCAGAAGCTTTTCTTCAATACAGTTCTATGCCTATATATAAAGAAGTGCATTTCCCCAAATGCCAATGTCTTCATTCTGTTCTAATTCAATAAGTGAGGATAGAAACTATGTGAAAAACGTGATTAAATTTTATTTTAATTGGTGTTTTCATTTTGTTTTCTCATTGACATAAACTGAGTGTATTTCATATTCTTTCCTGGAAAGACAAGTAACGTGATCTGTTCTTACTGAACTGCATACATATAATATATGCAAGTTGTGTGTGTATATGTGTACATGTAAACAGAGAAATAAAAACACCCTGCATGTCTTATATAAGCAGTTGGCTAAGCAAATAATTTGCAATTTGAAGCTTAGATTTCATCATTAAAATACTGTCAATGTCATGAAAGTAATTTCAGGCAGCTTAAGTATGATAGACAGTCTTGTGTCCAGAGTTGTCTGGATTTTGTTTGTCAAAAGCTACTTGAAATATATCTTGATCTATCTGTAAAGGCTAGAACAACGGTGTTTCAAGATAAACTATGGAACAACCTTCAACTCAACTTATTTTAAAGGGGACTTGCTTGGTTTCTAGCAAAGAGCAAGATTAGCCTGAAGTATGGCCCACACAAGCAAAGTATAAAGGCATTAATTTAAGTACTTGAATGGGGCTTCTGAGATTCCTAATCAACTCGTTGCTCCTGTTCATTCATTCATTTTGAAGATACATGCATTTTTTTCATGGCTGATACTCAACACCACCTATGACAGTATTTTAGCTCTACCACATGCAGATGTTAAATCTGCGTAAGGCACTTAGCAATGTGCACCCTGCGTTCCATGCCTCACAATTTGCACCTCACTTCTGTATCCAAATAACAACAGAGTTGTTTGTTGAAAGTAAAGTATGCTAGCAGGAAACAGCATCAATTAAAAGATGCATTGTCAAAAAACAAAACAAAAAAACAACAAAAGAATCAAACAGTGACCTATAAGTGATACTGCCTGCAACCATTAGGTTGTCACTGATTTCTTATGCCAGCTAAAGCAAGAAAACTGGAAAACTGGGAATCAGTTGCTCATGGCAAACAGCACTCAACAGAGATCAAAATCACTATTCAACAGGAATCTAAAAAAGCTACCAGAAATGCCAATTTATACATTTTAGAAAGTATTTGGCGTGGTATTGTAGTTTAATGCCACCAAAACCACCACTTTGCATAAAAAAAAGGATTATTTTTCAGCATACATTTTCATAGAGCATGTGAATTCCATAAACTTTTATTCATTAAGTAAAATAATTTGTGATCAAGACCTGCAAACTGAAATTAATACAGCTATCTTGGTGACATATGTCAATTTAGGTTTTTGTCTTAAATGGGCAAATTATTCCCAACCAATACAGGTAATTATTTTCTGAATGGGTTGCTGCCATATGTTCTACAAATTCTGCTTCAGTATTCCTAAATCTTTCCTAAAAGATGATGGGACTCCTACAAATTCTTCCTAGTCATAAAAAACAACCTTCCTATACAATCTCAAATATTTAAATCAGCAAGAACTAATTATGAAATGATGTTTCACAGAACTTTATGCCTGATCTACCATTAAGTATTTTCATCAAATATTATGGCTAATTTTATTCTAAGTAATAAAAAGCTCTTTCATATACTGAAATTTGAAATGACCACATTTTTCAGCAAATGAAACATCTTGTCAATGAAATTTAAGCAACCTCAGGAGTACCATAGAGGTTTGACTAAATAACGATCAGATGAAAAATTAGTTGGTTAAGTCTTACCAAGGATGTCCACACATTAGAGTTAAGTCTGCACTGAAATGCTGCATAAACATATACTTCTTTAGGTTTGTGGGGTTTTGGTTTTTTTCTTTGTTTTTTTTTAAAGTGAGTGTTTTTCATTTGGAGATTATATCATGAACAGATGTAGGACAATGTTAATAGTCCCTTCTGGAAACATTAATCACAAGGTTTTACTTATTATTTGGTGTCAGCATTTAAAAGTTAAAGCACTTCCAGAACTGTCACCATTGAAATATTCCTTTTGCTTAAAGCTAAATTATGAAACAGTAATTTATTTTACAGTCCCAGCATCTTTCTTAAGGCATATATAAGAAGGAAAATGGCAGGCAATGCCCTGTTCTCACGGCAACAGCGTAGACTGACAGGAGTAAGCCTGTTTCCACTTTAGGAAGAGGACTGAAAACCCAACTTCACCAAACTTTTTAAATGTTTGAGCAAAATCAAGCCTCCACAAAACAGATTTTCATTGCCGGCATGATACTAGCATGATGCTTTCAAAGCTGGCTTTCCCATTCTCAGCTCACTGAGGAAACGTTAACCAGAATCAAAATAAAAGCTGGCTAGGGCCTTGTTGCCAAAAAAGACCTCAACCTCTCTTCCATATATATTCCCACATGTAAAACATTGTGCAGGTGAAGCAGACTGCTACTACTTCAAAATACTTGTTAACATATGTGCGGAAATGTCCCACTAACTGTATTCAAAACACCTAAGAAACTAACCAAAACAAGTCCACATCCTTCTATTTCCAGATAATCACCTTGTTGGTTACTTCAATGTCCTGGAACTCAGGAACTCAGCATTATTCTTCCAGTTCAAGATTTGCTATGTATCACCCTGGACACATTCAGCAAAGAGCTCACATTTGCTTTTGTATTTTGGCTATTGGGGGAAAAAAACAAAACAAAAACAAACAAAAATAGCCTGTCCTCAAAGCGTCAATGAAATTTAATCAAAGACAGCAGCACAGTCTCAACATCCCCAAAAAACATTCTCTATTCACATTTGACCAAGATGAAAGTTATTAACTGCTTCACGTGAGATTCACCTAAGGTTTTAAAGCAAACAGATAAAAGAAAGACTATTCACTTGTTTAAATAGTGCTGTATTTGTCACCGTTTAGAGGCCAAGAACTTTTTCTATAACATCCTCCATCATCTCTTCCTTTTTAGAATATACAGGATGAACATCAAATAAACTTCTGCTGGAAATGCCTGTCTCTCTCCACTGTCTCTAGACTTGAACCAGCTTCAAGCAAGCACCAAGTTTTTAGAGTGCTAAAGGGATGTGTAATGAATCCTGAAGACCATTTAGCTATTCTCACATCTTTAGTTCTGAAATTTCAGCCTCAATCCTCCTCTGCCTAACTTCACTAACTAGTCCTTTAGATCTTGTTTGGCATTGCTGGAGAGCAATAGCTAAGGGCTGAAGTAAAGATGGAACTGCTTTTGCTTCCATGTCTAGTAAAACAGAACACATATTGCAGTCTGTATGGAAAAGCGGCTTAAGCCTGCTCCCTAGCAAACTGATTTTCTATTTAGTTTCCACAGTATAATTTTCAAAAATGTCTATGTGAAAATGCAAGCACGTGCACCAAGGATTATTTTGACACATGGTATCCATCACTTGGATTTCCTAATTTTCCAAAATAAACTGTTTTGTCAGTTTCTCTATGCATGTGAATTTTTGAGTAAAGGCAATGTGTAATGTTACAAAACACATTCATGTGCTGACCTTTCACAAAACTGAAATTGTTAGTAAAGCTAGGCTGATGGGAAGCACTCCATTTTCATTTTGGCCACAAGACTAAACCACCCAAATTTGAAAAGAGAAGCTGACCGGCACTAGCTTGTGGCCTAATTCTGCCACCTCACATGAGCGATCTGACTGTGGACGCAGCGTTAATGGAAGTTACTTGCACAACAAAATGTTTGTATATGTAGATCCTTTCAGAAAATTTATCTGCATATGACATGCACAAACCAGGCCTATGCAAAAAACAGCAACTAACTACAGCTTATTTCCAGATCCAACTCCGGAGGATCTATATTCCTTTAGTTTGGCACAGGTATTTCTGCAGCGCACACATACAGCCAAGTTTTGTATATTCCTTCCTATTTCTATAATCACAGCTTAACCCCTATATTTACACAATATCCCCTATTACTTCCAATTCACAGGGTATTTACACATGTTCAGTTTACTGACACACTGAATTCTTTCTTACTTGACAAGACTTTTTCATTTTTTTAATGTTTTGTATACCCAGTTAAATACTACACCAGATTTGAATGTATTTGGAAACCAAAAATCCAACCTTTATATATAACCACCAGTGGCTATGGGACTCCATGAAACTTAGCAGTGGAAAGAGTAGTTACCAATACAAGTCACTTAAAGCTGCAGTATGTTCCCCTACCCAGCCACAGAAAAATGTAGCTACAATTCCTCACTTTGCTTGAGTCTCTCTTCTGGAAAGGGTTTATACCAAGGCACGCTTTTTCAAGAGAATTTGCGTGTGACCAGTTTATATGCATTCTACTGTAACCAAACCTCACCTTTTTGCACAAAAGCTTTTTCAGCACTCATGCATGCTGTCTCTATATGAAAGAGCTCACAATAACACAGTTTTTTAAGCAGTACAATCTAAATTTTAAATACACTGAGTTAAAACTAACTTTTCTACAGTTCAGGCTGGTCTCCTAGGGGGAGGAAGCTTACACAATCACATGCTTTTTCCATCTGCCATTAAATTTTGAACCCATTCACTCATTTCAACTAAATGTAATGAAGGCAAAACAGCTACAACTCTGAGACCTGTTTTGTTATGGCAAACTCCTAAGAAGTCAGCCTTGTTCCTTGTCCTTTCATTTCCACCAAAGGCAGGAAGAAGCTTCAAAGAAGCAACAGCAGTCACCATCTTCAAAGCACCAGACAACAGCAAATCTGTTTCATCAGGTTTCTGTTCCCCAGATCAACCTTCAGTTCCCATTCCTCAGATACAGCACAGGTCCTGTCCTCCAACTCCTCAAGGCAATGAAATCTAGTTTTGCCTGCAATGCTGAAAAGCCACTGGCAGTGGGTAATCCTGGTACCTCTCCATGAATTACATTAGCAGAGTAAAAATTCCTGCTTTGTGGATTCCTAACTTCCACTTTCCTACAGCTGTGGTGTTCAGAACATCCAAAATACTCTGAGAGTCTGAAAACACATCTCTGTCTCAGCTTCTGGTACCCAACTCCAGACAACACCACGGGAACTATCAAGGATCATCATCAATTTAAGTCCCTGTTTAGAGAGTACTTCTGAAAACACAGTTACAGACAAAATAGTAACAGTGAGCAGCTTTTAACTAAGAATCTTTCACAGAGCTAAATGAAACCCTTACAATGTCCTTCTGGCGTGGTCTGGAGCTGCACTCATCCTGTGGCTGCATGACCTGAGCTGTGCACAGCCATTACTACCGGAGATCTTCACTAATCCCATACCTTATTGCACCTTCCAACTCCAATTCTTTTGAAAGATGTAAAGGAATACTTCCCCTCCCTATTTCCCTCCCTCCCCCCACCCCTGCCTCGTATAAAAATCCACATATTCCAAAAATCCAGATGTAAAAACAAAAAAACAAAAACAAAAACAAAAAAAAAACCCCCACAAACAAAAAAAACAACCAACCAACCAAAAGACAAACAAAAAAAACAAAACAAAACAAAACCAAAACTTTTCTTCCCCTTGAAGCACTGCTCCTGCCTTAAACAATATCAAGTAAAAGCATTTCTGTAACAGGGGAATAGTAATTTATCTTCTTACAAGTATCTGTATATAGAAATAATGAAATGATTCTTAAACTGTATAGTCAGTCTTTGTAGCAGAAGGAAGTTCATTCGGGAAGGACACAGAACTTCCCACCCACACAGCCCCATTGTGCACCCATCAAGGACTTCTGACTTTGTACTTATTGTATTACATGACTCAGTAATGGGGGTTAGTGTTTTCAGTTGGCAGTTTCTGGCAGGATCCCCAAAGTAATTTTCAATTAAAAAGTTAAATGCCAGTACTTGTCAAATGTGAAGACGTAAAGTGCCGTAACAATATGAAATAGCTTCCTTATAATTAAATTAATTTCATCAGGTATTTAAGTAGGGGTTGCAAATATTATGCCTTTGGGTAACTTGAAGAAATATCTAAATGAAGTGCAATCATGTTCTGTCACTACTGTGTCTCAACTGGAATACAAGCCTGGCCTTCAAATCCTTTCAACTGAACGATTCAAATACATGTAGGTCCAACAAACATTTGAATATTTTTGTTTCCATTCATAGCCTGTTTTTGTTAAATTAGCCATGTTGTTAAAAAAAATAATAATTTTTGTTTCCAGTACTAGTCTGTTTTTTCCTCCCCAATATGTGAACTATCTATAAATGAAGAAATAATGCTTCCAGATAATCACACAAAGAATCAACAATTTTGACTAAAAAGAAGCAGTACTGAATAAATGAAACACCCCCACCCCCGGTTAACTTTCCTCTAGTCAAACTGTTAAATAGTAGAATTATTTCTCTTTTATAGGTCCATAGAAAAAGGCTTGGGAAATAGAACCCATGAAACAAGGAAAACACAAGAAATGATACATAACTTCTGGGAACGGAAGGCTCACTTACCTCCAGCGAACTTGAGAATGAGGCTTTCATAATCTTCAAGATGTATATGACTGGGCCTCTAATTCTTATATCTAATTTGATTGAGGAGCGTGAATTATGAAAATATATGAAAGTATATTTAGGCAGCATTTTGAATTAGTCTGGACCTGTGGCGAAGGCTCTAGCCTGGATTCAGAGGATGAACTAACATGACTTTCATAAGTTTCCCTGGTTCTAATACTCTTGCAAGCACTTAACTTCTACATGTTTCAGTTTCTTCAGGTGTAAAGAGACAATAATGATGCTTATCCTAATTTGAAGTGCACTTAGACATCTGTTGATGAAAACATTTCATAGTTATTTTTAATTTAATTAATTTTCAAATCTGTTCAGTAAAATAAGACTCTCAAATGCTGCTCCTGTTACATTCGGAAGTCAATGCAAAGATCCTATGCCTGAATCATTGTTTGAAGTGTTGCATGATTTAAAATAAAATGTGTGTTATTAACACTTTGACTAAGCAAAGTCTTACAAATGAACTCAATGCAAGTGATAGGATTATCCTTCTATTTAAAGTTAAGCATATACACAACTTACGTGTTTAAATGCAGAAGTTCAGCTGGGCTGCGAGAAACATACTGCATACAGAAACAAACCAAGAATAAATCTTAATTTTCCTGGGCAGATGTAGGTGACAACCCACCCCAACCCCCAGCCTTGTAACTTGTCCTCCATTCATCAGCTGGTGTGTTTATTTTTGCTTTATGTGATGTGACTAGCTGAACTTAGGCAATGAAAACTTTTTAATCAAGTGAAGATCTTTTTTGGAGAGAAAACAAAAAAAGGACCTGCTCCACTTCTCAGAATGCAAGGTCAAGAGTTATATACACACACATTTAGAGCCTAGTTTCATTTAGTAAACTTTACAACTAAGAAAAGGAAACATTTCTTCACACAACCAGTAAAACCCACTGCTACATAGAGTTACTGAAATAAATAATGTTTTGGCAGTAACAGAAACAGAACTAGGTAAGTATATTTCCATCCATAATCTATGTACTTATGCAGATTATAACTGTATCAGATCACACAGCCCACATGAGTAAATTAGAGGGAAGTTACTTCCATCTGATGCACAGCACTACTCTTAGTCCCAGACAAAGCATTGCAGAAATGTGTTTTTTACACACTTACCTACCACCAGAGTACCAAAGTTTTCAACCAGTAGATAGATGAGCAGTCCTGTATTTCAGTACCTAGAACACAGAATCAGAAATTAGTCTCATACTAACAGGAGTTGTCCCTCTGGCCTCACATTGTAAGATAGAACTGCAGTAAAGAGTAACAATAACTTGGAGTGAAACACATATGTCACTATGGAGTAAGAGAGGTGGAAAGGTAGCAGGGATTTTTGAAGGATTAACTCAGTGCACCTCAATTTTATCAACTTCAGTGAAGGGCATTACCTTACATTCATCACAGAACAAAAATGCAAGACTGAAAACAGTCCTACCTCTGCTAAGTAGTTCCCTAGAGACATGGCTTTCACAAAATCTCTGAGCTCTTTCTTTGTACTCCTGGGAAATGCCCTGGGGAACCATGGGATATGTGGTCTTGACTTGATAGTGCTAGCAGCATTTATAAGTGGTGGAAATTAGTTATTCCTACGTTCCAAGAAATGAATAAGAATATAGGGAGAAAAAAGAGAAACTACTGATTTGTTCCTAATTTGTTATTAATTTTCCTTGTTTATTTCCCTTCATTCTTTCTCTATAGAAACAGAATATGCTTGTTTCTTTTCTGCTTTCCAGACTTGGTTAGAGAAATACAGTCAGTTTATATGAGGCTTAGAAGACAAACAAGTCACAGAAGAAAGGAATGAAGCATCCATCAGTAGGCATCCATTAGAAGCATCCATCAGAAGCATCCAGCAGCAAACTTAAAGGATATAGGGCAGTGAAGTTGCCCGTATGGCTTCATCAGTGCAAGGCACAGCTGTAGACCAAACATTGCACTATCTTTAAAATGATGAAAGGAAACAAGTCAAAACTATAGGTAGCCTTTTCTATTTCACCTCTATTTCTTCCTATGCATGCCTGAGACTACTTGTTTTTTTTTTTTTTAAGCAAAATAAGAAATCACAGCTAGGTTTTATTTCTCCCTTCCAGTGGAACAGTAAGCTTGCTTTGTCCATTCATGCCTCATAGTAACTTATTTTGGTACCTGCCTGTCCTTAAACACGTGAAGTACACCAGCAGCTGCCAAACTGAAGATAAAACTATTTTTCCTTTTACTGTTTTGTCAGACCATTCTAAAATAAGAGAGAACACTACCTGCATCAGGAGAAAAAGCTGGGGAAAGAAGGAAGCAAGTAAATATGAGAAACTGAGGGAAAGTGGAAAAATATGAACTGTTATAATCTTTAGTTTGGGCCTGATGAGAGAAGGAGAGAGTGGGAGACAAAGAGAAGCTTAAACTTAGGAAAGGAAGAGTAGTTTAGCGAATATTTACCAAGACCAGAAATGAGGTGTTTTGGTTTGGTGTTTTTGTTGGGTTTTTTAAAGGGGAAGAAAAAAAAAAAAAAGAAGAAGATTCAAGTAAGGATATCTTTTTGGCTTAGTAAAGTAACTCTTTCAGAATTCAATGGGTTAGATTTAGAGCTTTTGGATTAAAATAGCTTTACTGGAGTTAAGAGCAGAGTCAGCTGCTTAGTCAAGAAGGAAATTTCCATTCAGGAAATTCATAATCGCAGCCTTCAGTACCAATCAAGAGGAGAGGATGGGATTGTTTGGTTTTTGTTTTTTTTTAAATTTCACAGAAAGTCAGTAGAAGGAAGGGCTGATTACCCAACATAGGTATAAACTGTGGGGTGCATCAACCCTAACAGCACTACGTCCACAGTTTGATCTAAACCATCAATAAAGAAGCCACAGTTAGTGATAAGGTCACATTCAAAACTGCTAAATTCTTTATGACCTTTTCATGTCATAGGACTATGGCACTAGAAAAAGATTTTTAAGCACTAGTCTGCAACTAGTGCTTAAAATGCTTTATCAAGCCATTCAAAATAATACAGTTATTTTCATATTACATGCAGATGGCTACAGCTTTCTCATTAAGATACAATCAACTTACATTAATTTAAAAATAAGTTTTAAAGTTATAGCCAGCTTTATCAAACTCTCACTGTATTTTCAAATGTATAGATTCCACTCACTTATTTTGTCAGGTTCAGATAGCTTAGTTCCATATCTAGTCAAACTTGATTCCTTCTGGGAAGCCTAAACAACTGTATATTTAGCTCTCTGGGTTTATTTTGCTAACAGATATGCTATTTAGTTTTAATCCTTCTACTACAATGTCCATTTTCTGGAGAAATGAAATTCAGTGAATCTACCATTATCTTTAAGCACCAAAGGTAAGATAATATTAAGCCCAACAGAGGATAAAATGCAGCCTTAGGGAAATCAGCAATGTCAGATATTAACTCAGCATCAGAAATTATATGGGTTCTGGTCTCTGCATCTTGAAAAAGCAATAGTAGAATTAGAGAATACAGAGAGAGAACAGCTAAAGTGATCAATGGTTTGCAACAGCTGACTTACAAGAAGAGACCAAAAAGTCTAAGTATTACCAATCTGGAAATAAGATCAAGGGAGAATACAATCAGGATTCCCAAAATGATGAAGGAAGTGGCAAAAATGAATGTAGAAATTTCGTTCACAAAAATCCTGCAATTTTCAGGCTATTAGGAGGTGCTGAATGAATATGTAATACAAAACAGTTAAAGTACTTCTTTACATAATGGGCAGTATAATTCCTGACCTTGCTGTCACAGGAGGTGGCAAGGACAGAGTATACCAGCAGGTTCAGAAGGAGTTTATACAAATTCATGGACAATAGGTCCATATGTGGATAATATACAATGATTATTGCTGGGCTGTACACACTGATATCACTAAATAACAACTGCAGATGCTGGAGAATCTAAGGAGAATGGACCACAGCAAGTGGCTGTGCTCATGTGCACTACCTATAGAGTGTCTCCTGTTGCAATGGTTGGAGCCACAGAGCTCCTCTGATCCAGTAAGGCATTTCTTATCTTCTTATTTAGATCACCTTAAGAAAACAGTCACCTTATTTAACTATTCACTAAGGAAATGTTACCTGACCTATACAGCAAAAACTTCAAGATAGCTGCACACAGGTCAGATTATTTGTGAAACATGCAGTCAAATTAGGATACTAGAGGAAAGCTATGTGGAACTGTTAGAACACATTAGCCTGCAGTGCATACAGATTAGGAATGCATAAATAAAAGAACAATATTTCTGTATTTAATTTGGAAGATCCAATCAACAGTGTTACTCATGTTTATCTGCAGTAAAGTGCACTAATATATATATACGAAGAGGTTTTCTTTTCAAAATTCAGTAATTGTCCCAGCTGCAGAAGTCATATAAAATAAAAGCTTCACATGGAAAACTGTTACGGTGTCAAACCAGTATGCAAACTTTGAGAGTTCTACAATTATTTTTTTTAAGACATAACATTGAGAAAAACACCACCATCCTTCCTGTGAGTAATGAACATAGCAAGTTGCCTAAACAAAAGCCCTTCTTTCAAGAGTAGTTTTCCTAAAACCACAAGGAGCATAGAAATATATCTTAAGTAATGCATCTTAAGTTTTTCAGGATATATTACAAACACAGCTGCACAAACGTTAGCATATGAAAAAAAAAGGATTTTAGCCAATTAGAATCATAGAATCATCATTTAAAAGCCCTTTGGTGTCATTTTTTGTTTCAGTCAGAACAACTTAAATTTCAATTGCAACTATTCTGGACTATTTATTTTATGGTAATCCACTTTCCAAAAGTTTGAATCTACTTTATTTTCATTGAAAAAGATGTTTCTAAAATGAAACATCTGGCTAAAAGAAGAGGAAGAGTTTTGGCATTGCTGAGCTTTAAAAATCCTACATATATGAACCTATAGTGACATGCACATCAAAAGGAGAAAAATTAAGGAGAAAAGCTGTCACAGGCTTAATCCTGCCAGCAGGACAATTGTTTTTATTCTGAAATAGAAGTATTACAGCAGCTTTTAGAGGATTTCAAAAGTACAACTTATCTTGACCAGAGAACATAAAACACTGATTGACGTCTATATAAATTTCCACACAGCATATTTATTTTCATACTCTGCTGTGTTCTATTGTTATGAATGGGAAATACTTATGAAAGATTCTTCTTTGAATACCGTGTCATTCTGCTTAGACCACGAATATGTTGACAATTTTATCAATAAGATTTTGGCCATGTATAAGTTAAAAGAGTCCTTTTAATGAGAAGAAGATTATTCAGGTTTCAAGATACCTTCCTTTGCTGGGCACTCAGAGATGGAAGCAGATAAGGGACTTTAGAAAAGGTATTTCTGAGCAAGTTATAAACACAAGTTAAACTGGGAATGAAAAATATTTTCTTTATTAGGAAGCAAAAATGTCTGGTCCATCTAAATGCATTAGGTGGAATAAATACACCATTTGTACTGCTAATTGGAGAAAAATGAATGTTACAAAAAATAAATTATAACAGAGCATATGAAAATCTGGAAATCCATGAAATTTGGAATAAATGTTGGCACTGTGGAGCAGCTTCCAGCTCTGTACACTGATTTACTAGTCTTTCAGAGGGGTAATGACACATGACCTTTAGGTGCAGCCTTAATGCCTTCCCTTCCAAAACCATAAGGATTTGTTAAATTTTGTGGCCTTCTAGAAAGGGTAGTTTTCCCTACAGCATCAAGGTTTGATCTACTGCAGTGAAAATATCTTAAGGCACTACCAATTCTCAAGTTTGACGACTGAATCAATAATAAAGTCTCATGCAATTTTCACACACTCCTTAAAACATTGCCATCCAAGTGCTAACCAAAGAGGAGTATCTTCAGATCAAGCAAAAAATTATGAGCTCCTCCATAAGACTTTTGGGTCACACCATCAGCTTCATCCACAGAAAAGCGTACTGTACTATTCCTTTAATAAACCGATTCAGCTCTGTAATAAAACTAGTTAGTTATTCTGTCCCACTGTACTTGTTTCAGAACCTAGCTCTTCTGTTAGTTAGAAATCTAAACTGCGGCTCAAATTTCCTCAAGGTCAGTTTATATCCATTTGCTTGTGTTTAACTGTTGTCTTTTAAATAGTACTGCTTTTCTGGTATTTTCTCCCATGGATATATTTGTAAGTCACATCTCAGATTTCATTCTGCTAGGCTAAATAAACCATTGCCAATTTAGTTTCTTCTTACAGATAAGCTTATCATTCCCATGATCCCAGCAACTCTTCTGTGGATTTGCTGTGGCTTGAGTTGCCCTGTTTTTAACAAGGAAAATTGGAGTTGTACATGGTATTCAGATACAGCTTTATGAAGCCTTTTTGGGCACAAATACTTCCTTATTTCAACTGAGAAGACTTGGTCAATTTCAAATTCTGTTTGCCCTTTTCTGCCTGGAAGGTATGGCTGGCTACTAGCTATCCAGAGACCACCTAATATACTCAGATCTGTCTCTTCCTCCATTGTTTCCAAACTATGGGCTTCCAGGTTATATCAGAAATTGTCAGTGATCCTGACCTTGCACTTTTTTCCATTAACTTTCAGCCCGCTCCTATTACTTCAAACCTAGAGATCATCCACTTCTTCCTGTAAGATATTCTTGTCCTTTCTGCATTAGCAATGGGTCCCAACTATATGCCATCATCAAATTTCCTCAACATTCTCTCTCTTTTTATGCCACAGTAATTAATAAAAGTATAAAATATATCCAGCCCCCTGACTGATTGCCAGGGAACTTCACTTGTAACCTTCCTTCCTGCCCAGTACTCCCCCTCTCAACAGAACCCACTCTCCTCTCTCCAGGCAGTTCCTTACTTGCAGTGCCTGTACAATCCCCACCTCCTACAGTCTAACACTAGGAGTTCCCTTTTGCTCTCTAGCAAATGCTGCAAAACATCTAGAACAGATATACTTTTCTTAACAAGCTATTGTTTTAAATATCCATTTAATGGGCTTCGATGAACTTTGGCAAGCACATTTCACATGTTGTCACTTTTTTTTTAATCTCCACCTTTCATTATATTTCATCTTTAACACTTGTTCTCAAGCCTTGAAATCACATTATATCCACTACAGGAGGGAGTAGGAAGTAGCACACTCAGATTTAGATCAGATTAGATCAGATTTAGAAGCTGAATTGCACCTAGTTCTGAAGAAAAATTTTAAATAATTTTTCTTCCTCATTGCTTTGCTGCCAATGGATTGGAGGACAGAGTGAATTACACAGAGATTCAGTACTTTCTAATTCTAGATCATTTGTTTGAGATCTTTACTAGAAAGGGATGACAGATACGAAAAAGCTTCTACACAGTGGGAAACATTTTAGTTGAAAAGAGATAACTTGAAGGAAATACAGTTGAACAGGGAATGAGTAGTCATTATTTTTCACAATAAAAGAATAGGAGTACCACATAAAATGGCATAAAACAAGCACAAGAAAGAATTTGTTGTCGTAGAACTGGTGCTGTTTAACATCTTTGTCGGTGACATGGACAGTGGGACTGAGAGCACCCTCAACAAGTCTGCTAATGACACCAAACTGTGTGGTGTGGTCATCATGCTGGAGGGACCTTGACAGGCTTGAGAGGTGGGCCTGTGCAAATGCCATGAAGTTCAGCAAGGCCAAGTGCAAGGTCCTGCACATGGGTTGGGGCAATCCCACGCACAAATACAGGCTGGGCGAAGAACAGATTGAGAGCAGCCCTGAGGCGAAGGACTTGGGGGTGTTGGCAGATGAATAAGCTTAACATGAGCCAGCAATGTGCACTTGCAGCCCAGAAAGCCAGCTGTATCCTGGGCTGCATCAAAAGAAACATGACCGGCAGGTTGAGGGAGGTGATTCTGCCCCTCTACTCTGCTCTTGTGAGACCCCACCTGGAGTACTGCATCCAGCTCTGGGGTCCCCAGTACCTAAAGGGGCCTACAAGAAAGCTGGAGAGAGACAAGGGCATGTAGTGATAGGACAAGGGGTAATGGCTTTAAGTTGAAGGAGGGTACATGTACATTAGAGATTAGAAAGAAATTCTTCTCTGTGAGGGTGGTGAGGCACTGGAACAGGTTTCCCAGAGAAGTTGTGGATGCCCCTTCCCTGGAAGTGTTCCAGGCCAGGTTGGATGGGGCTTTAGGCAACCTGGTCGAGTAGCGGGTGTCCCTGCCCATGGCAAGGGCGTGGAACTAGATGATCTTTAAGGTTCCTTCTGACCCAAACCATTCAATGATATGTGGAAGTCAAAAGTAAGAATGTCTTATGAAAGGGATTTGATCAGTTCAAGAAAGATAGATATGCCCCCTTCTTTTAAACACTATAACCCAGCACAAGAGATGCTTATGCTGCCAATTTCCAAAATTTGAGAGGGTCTATACCTGACCTTATAAGAAAAGGCTACTCTTTGTACTTCATTACATTAATATCTGGCCTCACACTGTGATTTTTGCTGTAAAACATGATCGGGTGGAACATCTAATACAGCTAATTTATTTAATGATCTCCAATTATATCATTCATGGTGTTGAACAGAACTCAGGCCCCTTCATCAATACATAGGAAATATCCCTTAGAAATTAATGGAACATATTTCCATATTATATTCACCCACCCACACAAAATTCCCCAAGACTGTAAAATCCTATTTTATCATGCTTCTCAACAGTTTACTCAGCTCTCTGCTGAACTGAACTTGGTCCCACATCCCTCTTACACAGCACAGAATGTATTTCTTCCCTTTAACTTTTACATTATTTGAAAGTGTGTCATAACAAAACATAAATAACTAGTCATGTATTGAAAACCATGAAGGTCAATTTTACATGAAACCTTAGCGCTTTGATGTACTCAAGTAAAGCATCTTGTGTCCAATACAAATTCTATTTGACAGTATACCTATAAGATGCAGCACACTCTAGAGAGTTCAAACTCAGCCAAAAATATATTTCCTGCTGAAGCATAAGACAAAGTCACAGCCCCCAGAAGGAGGCTGTGGGTGGAAGAGAGATGGGGGCTGAATAATTTTTCTCCCAAAATCAAGGAATTGTTTTGGCATCTTCTTTGCTGAGGTAATTTTGTGTCTACATAGATAATAATAAATAAATACATTGTAATCAGTGTGGATTTATGAGGCAACTGAAGCTATTTGGGCTCTTGCAGAAAGCAACTCTGGGAAAACAAGCTGGCAAATTTTTTGCCCAACTAAAACAAGCCTAAATATAATTTCCCTTATTCATCTATACTTTAAAAAACAACAACAAAAAACCAAAACCACCAACCACAGCTGGAATTAAACCCACAGCTACATCATGTGCCCACTTTGCAGACTTCAGAAGGAGCACCCACAGACTGGTTACAACACTTACAAAGCAAATCCTACCCCAACTGATTCTCACACACCCTTGGCAACCAGTTCTTTTCCTGCTTATTTTTCTGTCTTAAATTAATGTTCCAAATCCTGCACCACTAGCTACACCCTGCTGATTTTGTGTGATACTTATGAACACAATACAATCATTACAGGGTTTCTCCAGATGAGCCACCACAGAAATAAAGCTCACATTTTATTTTATTTTGTTTTTCCTGAAAGGAAAAATTCTTGATGTGGCATCTTAACTTGGATATCTATTGACTGGTGTAGCAAGCTGTCTCTGCCTCCAAGATCCCAGCTGTTTCTTCTACAGATACTAAATTTTTTGGATTTTCTATAGGAAAAGACCAAGGTTCAAAATATTAGGAAATAATACCATGATACTGCCTGAAGTAGGCCTTATAAGGTCAATTCACCCTGGCATATCACTTAATGAATACTGTGATTTGCTGAAGTGATTTTCAAACTCTCATTAAAATAAATGTTGTTTTTTCCTTAGTAATGCCTTTCCCACCACAAGAACAGATTACCGGAAGCTACTAATGGTGCTATTTCAGTCCTAAGTTCCCACTCATCTACAGCTTTGGCATATAAAATGACACAGAGACTTGCCTTGGGACCTCTACCAGTGTGCTATACAAGAAACACGTACCTCAGGCTTCACACCATTTTATTGCCAGCTTTTTGCCATTTCGTCTGTACATTTACTTAGGTAGACTTATTTAAATCAGAAAAGGCACAGTATGTTGCTTTTCCATTTTTAAGTTCTCCAAAGCACTCAAGTTCTTGTCCTTGTACCTAAGCCTTCCACAAATGAGACAAGGAATTAGACACAGGGAATCCCAGCCATCTCAGTTATGAATGCAAAGCTTTTAAATGGTCAATGAATTGAATTTGTCCTGCCCCCAAACATAAAGTACTGAAAACAGCCAGATCTTTCACATACAGTGAAAATAAAGTTTTGGCTGATTTAGCAGGGAGAACTCAACAAATGGAATAAACAGGATAAAAACTTTTGTAGCAATAATGGCAGACTTATAGAACTCCACATTCAAAGCTGACAAAAAGATATTCTTAAGAAAAAAAAAAAAAAATCTTGCATCTTCCCTAGGGATGGTGGCACATGTCTAAGGATATCCACAAACAAGACCCAAAAATTAATCCCTATTTGCTTGCTGAACATGGCATTTCTCTGTTGCTAATGTTACAATCAGAGCATCCAGTTTACTTAACAGAAAGTGCTTTAAATTATCTTAGCAATACATCTGAATATTAACTATCACAACTACTACTTGAGGCTCACATTGTGAATGGGAGTGAGGATGTGGACCTGAGTGCCTAAAGACCAAACAAGACCAGGACCCCTTCCTCTAGGTATTCCCAAAGCCTGCATGCACTAAAGCAGTTTAAGATGATAGTACAGACAAAGGGAGGGGACAGCACATACAAGCAAGCAGAATGAGCAACATGAGACCACTTACAGTCATGTTAGTTCTACACTTGTGTATTTAATTTTCATGGGTAAGATAGTATGTCACTACCAGGAGCCTAGCTAGCTGTAGTGAAAATGGGTTACCTTTAATTTTGCATTCTTGCTAAACAGAAGACCCAGCACACTACAAATGCCTGTTTGCCCACCTATGAGATTTTGCAAGGTTTTAAGAGCCAGGAACAATATATTGCACAACATGGGTTATGCTATGAAGTTCCAGCTTCCCTGAAGTCCACAGCAAAATTCTCATTGACTCGAGCAGAGCCAGGACTTCCTATCAGTTCCCAAGAGGTCAGCTGTGCTGAGAATTGTGAGCTGTGCACATTGCAAAGAGCAAGTATCACCAACCCTTCAGCTTGCACTCACTCTTCTTGTGATCGTTTTTGCATGTGGTGGTTTTAGTTTTGCATGCTTTACAGATCAAGAAGCCACCACAGCATTCTGGTTTTATTTATTTCATGCAATAACGAGGCACACTTAGTTTCTGTTTTCCAACCGAAAGTGCTGTAGGGATGGAAATTAGATAAAGCCTCATAATTCATCTGGTTTCCCACCCCCACCACCTAGTTCTCTTTGCAATTACCCATTTGTTGCAGGTCAGTTACTAAAACTTTTCCCTGCTGCAAATAAGCTTCAAACCTTGTTTCTTCAGCTTCAGTTACACATTATCAACAGAGCTTAAACTGTTATTGCCTTACTGATGCATGTTTGGAATCTGAAGACAAATTTAGATTTGGATGAATTGCTGTCTCCGTAAGGATAGTAGCTGGCCGTGGAAATACATCATGGTTCTTTGGCAGGACTGCTCCTGACAGCTACCACCATCAGACCCTGTGGCCTCCACAACCACACAGAAAAGAGGAGGAGACTAAGATGATCTGCATAAATCGATAGAACCTGAGCTGTAGGAAATTTTGCAAGTTTGGTTTGCACAGGTTCTCATGAATTTTTCCTTTGATTTTTCCATAGACATGTTTTTGCACCCCCTGAATTTCGCTTTGAGTTTCAGGTTTGAACAAGAATGTTAAAAGCTCAAACTGAAACCATCAGGTTTCATTTGCAAAACCATAAGTGGGCTTCAAGTCATTTGAAAGGTGCAAATTAAGGAATTTAAGTGAAACTTACAACAGACAGTTTTATATCTAAACAGCAAAACTTGAAAGTAGGCAAGTTTTGTGTGGTTCTGTAAGAAACATTTAATGAAGCAGTTCTCCTGGGCTTACTCTTGGTGTATGTGGAGAAATGTGCTCTCTGTACTTGCCTAAGATGTTGCAATATTTAATATGCCAGATTTTTTTTCTTTAAACCTCTGCTGAATATCTCTGCTCCTTACTCTCTCCAGAGCAGAACCAGAACCAAGATCTTTGGGCAATGAACTTTTATAATAATTCCCTAGAAACGTGTTCTTCTATTTTAGGACCTAAGGGGTTCCTTGCTCATGGTTATGCACCATCTGTCCTCATCTACAAAGACTAAAATGCCAAGGATGGCCTTCAGCTGTCAGCTCTGCTCCTCTGAACAGGGTGTTACAGGATGTCTCATTCAGCATTTGCAGTCACAGGAGAGGGGAGATTCTTTCGTTCAGAGCGGGGAATAGCCTCCACAGCTGCAGAACACAAGAGGCCCAGGGAACTTCCTAAGGCCAGCAGCTGTGGAAGCAAATTTTGGCTGGATTGGTCCATTATTGTTGATGTACATAAGGCCTCAAAATCAGTTTCAGGAAATAGTTCACATGCAGAAAGACTCATGGTCTTATTTTTCATGTTTAGCTATGCAACTGTATAATAGTTAAACTTTGCTTCGATGTTATGCTCAATATTGTTAGTATTAATAAAAACGTATGCCAGCTTTTCCAGTGAAATCATATTTAAAGGAAAACTCAAACCTGCCACCACCCTCCTTTTCAACTAAACTGATCCATCAGTGCAGTAATCACGACTTGAAAAAGTTGTCACAAGCACAAAGTTAAACTAAATTAGACATCTCTTCTTTCATACTGTAGCATGTATGAAGTTGGGAACACTGAATTTTTATTCTTACTGTGACTTAAGCACCAACTACTTTCCATCCTAAATTACCCAGCAGTAATACCATACCCAGCTGTACGCCCAACCTCATTGCAGAAGTTCATCTTTCAGAAGCTTCCTAGGAGACCTACACGAAGACAATGAAACCAAACGCAGTGTTCAGCACTACACTTTTTTAGTACTTCTGGCTCTGTCATTATGCACAGCGCTAAAGGACATTTCCTGTCACTCTGCTGCAAATTGCTTGAGTCTTCCTGTAAACTCTGGGCTAACTCATATTATTTTTGCACCTTGATTTCAACTCCTGTAGCACAGAGGCAACTCTTGCCTAACTTCACACAGATGTGTCTTTAACTCATGGCACTCTGATATTCTCAGATGTAAATTCAGAATGTTATTAGCAATACAGGTAACCCCAGAAAGGGCTAGGAAGACTTTTCCCCAACAGGTTCAGGCAGACACTAGACATGATCTTTCCATTTCCTTCCAGTGAGGTGAAGGTGAAGTGAGGTGACTGAGGTGAAGTGGCAAAGCCTGCCCCTCCAAATCAAATGTTCTGCAAAACAGCAGCAGATTCAGCATTCCCTACTTCATATCCTGCAGAGCAAGCCAAAACCTAAGAAACAAACTTGCTCAACAGTTGAACAACAGAGGCAGAAACAGATCCATTCAGCATGGAGAGCCAAAGGAGTCAGAGAGAGTGCAAGCCACCAGCTTTCTCCTGCTGGCTATGCAAGTAAGAAGGGAGCCCAGAACAATGGAGGCAGCAGAACCGGATTACACTGGCATTTGGTTTAGTTCCCAAATGGCTGCTAACAGATGCCTATAAGAAAAATTTGCTCTGCATTGCTGCTCCCTCATCACCCTGGAGCCACATTCCCCATGCTCAGTTTGGCAAACTGCTTTTCCTTGTCTGCTTCATCTACCCAGGCTGAGCCCCAGATATTGCTGGGCCCACGTAGGGGGCCCAAACTCCACTGGCTCCTCTGTGTTTTGGACCCATCCCTAGAACTGGTCGTTATTCCTTTGGCACTGCTTGCCTGCCAGAAAGCAGTCTGTCCCTGGGGGGTTATGAGAAAAGTACAGCTGAGAAAAGGATTGATGGGTCAACTGACAAGCAGAAAAGGATCAAAGACCACTTGATAAGCATAGGAACAGAGGATAGTAACACAGGAGAGGACACTGAAGGAAAGGACACCGAAAGGGACAGATCATGGAAAGGGACGGAGAATTTAGGGAACAAGAACATAAAGGGAATCCTATGAAAGGGTGGCTCCTAACCTATAACACATTGTAATGTTGCTTGTGACACAGGAAATTAAAATGTTCTGAGGAGGACACGGAAAACAAAATACGATGTTGCCCCAGTGTAATACTTGCTCAGTGGTGTTGTGGATAAGCCGACATAGGTTAGGGAACATAGCTCTTTGTCTCCCTTAACTAGAAGTTAAACTTACTGCACCTGATTCTCCTCCAAATTTTTTTTATTTTTATTTATTTATTTTTTGGTGTGGCTGCATCTCTGGTTAGAGGAATTTAGCTCTGGAGCTGGCCAGCTCGAGCTGGCTACAGCATGTGTAGGCACATTCTACAGCCAAGATAAAATGGTCACAGCCCATTTCCCTACAGACAAGCAAAGATCACACAAAATGTCCCCAGCACTGCCTGTGGCTAAAAAGGCCTCCAAAATTCTCAGTACTGCTGATTCTGGTGCTCTTGCCAATGAGATGGTGACAGGCGCACAGAGAGATGCTCACTGCTGCTTTCTGGGCTGATCCTGTTTCTGAGGGTATGATCTTAACTTCCAAAAGTGCAAATCTGTCATGCTTCATGAGTACCCAACATATCCTAAAAAATTAAAGATTCCTGCTGGAAATCAGATGAAGGAAAAGACCCTCTTGTGAGAACCAGAAGATAATGAAATTTCTTCATTTCTAACCAAATAAAAACTGGAATGTTTATTCTCTGGTCCCCATTTCATGTACATGATGATTTTGAAGTATTTCTATTTATTTTATAATATGTAGCAAAATGAACGCTCCTTATGCACAGAAATAAACAATCCTTTTTCTCCCTGCCATACATACACACAAAAAAAATTCTAGTAAGAAACTTCCTTCCACATCCTTCCTTTGTGGTTGTGAACTCCTCTGGGGCTGACACAACTCCCAGCAGAGCCAACAGAACACTTGCCATTTCTTTCAGTCAGAATATGATTGTGCTTCTTTCTTGTAGCAAGCAGAGAGTTAATTGAACAGAGTTGAAGACGTATTGTAGGAGACAGGAGTAAATCAAATTATATGAAAACATTCCCACGGTTTTGATTTACTTCACAGAAAGAAGCAAAATATTAGACATCTTATATTACTTCACGTTTGCCTGGAGGGCAAATGTGAGGTAAACGTTCAGAAAATTCTAAAAATGTAGCAATAAGCCCCTTCTACTAAATTCTGTATGAGTTCTGCATTACTGAGAATACAGTATTACTCTAAGATGCTGAATAGCGGTCTCTAATCCTGTCTCAGAGGCCAACAGATTCCACCGGTTTAAGACAGCCTTTTCATTTGCAAAAATGAAATTGGAAAACTAATTAAAATTGTAAACAGAAAGATTCTCAAAGCGGTAAACTGGACAAGTTTGTAGTGTTGCTGACATCTACTGAGAGAAAGCAAAATTGCACATCTTAGCAAAAGGATGAGGGAAGACTTGGCCCTTATTTGTTGATTGCCATTTTAGTTTTCAGCTGCATTTTATGCATGGTTGCATATTTATTTATCTTGTATCAATATTCACTTGCCTCATTTAAGGTCAGTGACTCAACAAAGATGTTATAAGGAACATTTAAGAGGAAATCTAAGGGACATTCAGGAGACAGCTGTATCCTTATATAAATACTGCAGACTTGCGGTCCAAAAGTCTGAATGCCCAGATTGACACATACAGCATCAGGTATATCAGGATGTACGCCTAAGTTCATACTGACTGCACATAAAGGCCTAGAACTGTGGCAGCTGAAGCCAAAAACCACATAGTACAAAATAATGGATTTAGGAAACCATGCTGCAGAAGTGATATTGAAAATTTATGTATCATTTGTTTCCTATAGAAAATAGATAATATAGCTAAATTATGGCAGAAATAAAAGTATCACCACTAAGAATATGATACTCAAAATTACCATTCAGAGATACTTTCTGATCTGCGTGTCTGTTGTCATGATGACATATGGCAGTTACACTATTCAGGCAGTTCAAGAAAAGTTTTTGCTGGTATCTCATGCCTTATAAAGTGTATTCTTTCCCTATGCTGAAGAGAGAAGAATCCATAGCCATCCTTACAGCCACAGAAAATAATCATTACTAAAAATCTCATGTTGAGGGACTTCATTCTACAAAGTTAAGAGGAAAGGTCTGTGTATCTCAGTTTGGGCAACAGCAAAACTAATTTATGGGGAGGAAAAAAAGAAGAAACAACATACAAGATTCTTATAGAGTTAGAATGAGTCAGGATGATAATGATTGTGAGCAGATTTGTGTTTCTCCACTTCTGGGCAGATTTCTCATCACTGAAGTTACACTGAATTTACAGGATTATAAATAAAAACTAATTTGGCCAATAAATATTTGTAACATAGGGCAACATTATCAATAAAGCAGCTTAATTAATTTGCTTTTTGTAATAAGAGAAACATCCACAGTCAAAATTAAATATCACATTACAAGATTTGATCTGTGATTAAGTTGTTATGAAATGCCCCTCTTACTTTGACAGGACAGGATTTCAGTGTCTGTATGGGCTTTTCACATCTGTTTCTTCAGATTCTGAAATGGATATAAATATAAGATAAGGTCTTGGGCTTACATATCTGATATATAAAATATCCCCAGTAGTCATTCTTGGTCACACAGGGCTAAACCCCAACTTTTTATACATTAGTAGGTCCAATGGATAAAGCCAACACACAGAGCTCCCGCTTAAGTTCTGCTTAAGTAAGTATTACGCACAGATTAAAACCTGCAGCACAGTGCTGAAAACCTTCTCTAACTGAAGGTACCTCATTTCTGTCTATGCTCCAGTTATCATCTTGAAGTTTTCTTGGTACCTATGGCTTAGCTTCTACATGCATTCTGACATGCCCCAATCTTGGGAGGGCTATACAACTCAGCACTTACTTCTCACTTCAGGGTCCATCAGGATTCACGCAGTCATCAACTTGTGTTTGGTCCAGTATACAGTCTCATTGCTCACACTGGCCTCCTCAGCAAAAGTAGTTGCAGCCTCGTCTGTCTTTCTGGAGTAGGACAAGGTGGGTTATGTAGCTTGTCCACCACAATAATCCTTAAAAGAGTGACTGGAACCTAATCTTTCCCTTCCACGTGTCAGATAGGTTAGAAACTCAGGTCATGTTCTCCCTCTCCCGGAGGCTTGCTAATCTGGGTAACAGCTTCCCCAGAGGAGATAAGCTTACACCAGTATAAAATAGTTTGCAGGCCTGTGGCTAATGAATTCTTCAGAGACATCCAAGATATAGACTGGAAGGGAATAGGCTCTCTGCAATAAAGGGATTTAATTCCATCTGAATTCTACAGTCACCTAATCACTGCTTGGTGTGATTTCAGAGAAATGACAGTCACTTAACTTCTGGAAAAAAATACCTAGGAACCTTTTCTCCTGTCAGGAACCAGACTACAAATCCAGAGTACCTTGAAGTACTTCCTTATTGGCTCTCTTTTGACTTTCTGGTGTGATCTGGACTTTGCATGGCTCTTTCAGAGTGGGGTTTGTCACATGTTGTATAAGAAGCCCTGGCACCTAACTTATGTCTGTGCCTTTCACTCTGTGCTCAGACTTCTAAAAACTGCACAGCACAGTGCTTAACACTAACATCTAAGTCTCAGAAAATCTCTTAATGAAATGTCATTTATACACTCATATCAATGCACTTTAAATTGGCATTTAGGAGGGTTCAGTATCTAGCAAAGCAAAATCCCATGGCCTGGTACTTGGATGGAGTTCTAACACAGTGTTATATTTAAAAACACACAGATCAAAAATAAAGATGAGGGAGCAGATATATTTGAACCACTGTTCCTGAACAGAAATAATTTCCTTATTCTATTATAAATCTATTTCTGATTTCCTAAAAAGAATGTTGAAATATTTGGCTTTCTAGAAATAACTTGGTTCCAAAGATGAGTCTCTGAAAAGCTCATTCTGGCTTGCACTCATTGAAACCAAGGCACTCAAATTAATATCAACATTTTGGCAATTCTAATAACAAAGACTGCCAAGAGTATGTTGTCTATCAAACTTACATGGAAGAAAGATGTTAGAATATTAAGAACAGATGTCACAGATATCTTCGAAAATACTCATGCTCCCTAAGTACTCTGCAAGGCAAGATGTACAAAAGCTCATGAAAGATGAAATAAATGCACTTTCTCCAAATGTATCCAAATGCCATATATGTATATAAATTTACTTATAAAAATACGTACATTTAAAGATGTCAGAAAGGAGAATTGTATCATAATTTGATAATGGCCTTGTATCTTAAAATTTAGAACTTTAACAGTTCAACAGCATATTAAAGACTACTTTTTACAGTCTGTTATTTAAACCATTTTGTTCTGTTTCAGAGAAAATGTACAAGGTTTTCCAGTTATTGAATATGCATTTATTTACTATTCTGACAAAGGAAGTTTACAAAAAACCTATTAGAAAATTGTCTACACAACTTGATGAAACTAATCTTTACATAAAAGCAACTTATTGTCTAAAATTAAAAGACCACTTGGAAAACCTAAATATCTTGAGAGTTTACTTGAACAGGCACAGAACATGCTTTCATCCTCTGCTCGACTATTGCCAATTCCAAACAGTAAAAATTAAGCCAGCTTCCAAACAGAAAATCATGGGGATTGGCTGATTTACTTATTTATTTGTAAACATAGGAAATATTGGATTTTTTTTTAATTGACAGAATTAAGAAAAGATTTTTACCTCTAGAGCTGATGTTTCCCGATTTCAGGCATAGAAAACCACCTTACACCTTACACAAATGAAGCAAATTTTCATATATGACAGATTCATGTGATGGAGTGTTAAAAAACAAACAAACAAGCAAGCCCCAAAACAAGCCCCCAAACCCCCAATGAATATTTTAAAGTTCACAATAAAATAATGGGCAATGACAACACTGTGTTTCTTATGGGATAATACTTTAAAATCAACAACCAAGAAACCCAGATATAGCAGTTTGAGCTAATGATTTTGATTTTTTTATTTTTCTTACTGAAATCAGCATTTCAGTAAGAAGTGGATCATGGGTCTATAAAATATGCCATGAACTTGCATTCACTTAAGCAAGCAGAGCTGAACGAGACATGTTTATTGGGAGTTTAAACCTGTGTGCATGCTAGACTAAAATTAAGATTTTTCTGAGGTGAAATAATATTTGATGTTCAAATGATTGTGCTGAACTCAGAAACGTGAAGTTGTGGATGATATAAGAGTAATATAATAACATAATTATAAAACAATACAATCATAATGTAATAATAGCAACAACAGTGACATTTCCTGTTCTTTAAAGTTTTTAAAACACTGCTCATTTCTTCTTACCGTATAATGCTGATCAGATCATAGCGACACAATACTGACAACTACAACAATTCTTGGCTAAGGGCAGGCTGAGGTACCCTCACAGCTTCGCAGGGTGCAGTCTCCCGAGCTCCAGCCCCGCCAGGGAGGCTGGCTCTCCTCCCACAGCACAGCCCTGAAAAACATGTTTTATTTCTGTGAGCACCAGCATGTGCGAGGGCTACATTGAAAAGGGATAGATTTAAGCCTGTTTTTGCGAAGTACACATTTACAGGCTTTGCTGAACTAGGCCTTAAACCATGACTTCTCTTGTTTTAAAATCATCCCCTTACAATTAACAGATGTGAAGGCAAACTTGGCATATACGGATGGCTTAATTTTTTCCCTTTGAATAACCTAGTTATATCCAGTTTCCGCAGCAATTGTAAGACTGTTTACATTGGTTTTTTTCATTTCCCTCTTTCAATAATATGAAGCAGACGTGGTGGGTCTGATTTACCTCAGGAGGCAGCGGGAGAGGAAGGGTGCTGCCGGCTCCTCCACGGAATGTGCTGAGGGGAGTGGAAGGGGGCGCTGCGGTCGGAGTTATTTATTTTGTTAATATCTTTGGACCCCAAGGGCCCCATTCTCGTCCTCCCTGGCTGGTCTCCAGACCCAGGCTGTCAGCCAGGGAGAGTATAATATCTTCAGGCTATGGCCCATTTAAAGTTTTTCCTCAGCTCTCACTGAGCTTTTCCTGCAGCTCAGGGGAGGCCACACCATCCCGCCTTACCATGCAACTGCCATGGCTGCCAGGCCCCCTGGGTGCCTCACAGGGCCGGGGCCCCTCAGGGCCTGTCCCCCATGCCCCTACAGAGCCTGGGAGTCACTCACTCGAGCCTCCTGGCACACAACGCCGTGAGGCCGGCTCCTTCCTGAACAACCCAAGACCCAAGCTGCAGCTCAGTGACCATCCTGATTTCTGTCACCTCAGGTTTTTCCACCCCCTCACAAACAAAATCCCTGGCCAGCACTTGAGGTGGAATTTTCCCCACAGCTCTGGCCTCTGACTTGGGGGGTGATTTGCAGGGAGTTACTCCTGCTTTCTGCTTTCCCTTCTTCTTAAGCTCCCTAAGGAGGACTGATATTTAATTAAAGTATCATGAAAGAACTAGATATTTAATTACATGAGTATGTCAGATAGCCTAGCTTGACAGAACTTCATAAATCTACAGAAAAATGTTTTAATGTTGGTGTTAAGCTGTTACCCAGAAATTGCAAACAGGCCAGCTATATTCTTCAAGCAAGGGAAACAGAAGTAGTATCAGGCAGGGTTGCATACACCTGTGTTTGTCAGTAAAAATATCAACAGACATTTGAAAACCCTCTGAAACAATATTCAAAATTTATCTTGGTCAGTTACTCTACTGACATGAGGGTACGCTACCGAGCACAACGGTGTTCATTAGCAGGGCTTCATTAACACAGGCAGATCTTGTTGCTAACGAGGCTATATTGCCTCCAGTGCCCTGACAAGCTGCCCCAGCTTTCTGGGGTGTTGCCCGTTGCCATGTTGACGTCTCTAATGGTGTTACACCAGGAATGTACTAGCTACTACTTACAAAGAAAACTAGTTACAATCTTCAAACTCTAAAGCAAGTTCCAAACAAGGCCATTTTTTTTTCAAAATTGCTATGGCAGCTTTGAACCACTGGCACAATGACAAAAAACACAAAATGCCTTGTATGGCACAGCTCAGCTTTGCAGCAGGGAACAGAGCAATCGCAGGGAAACATCAATTCTCCAGCCAGAAGCACAAACTGGGATTTTACGAAGGTTACGGCTCAATCAGATGGCAAGCCTGGTTTTAAGTACTTAGTCCCGGCCACAAACAAAACACTACTCAGCAGATGAAGTAGTGTTTGTCCCAGCTGTTCTGAAAAGCACCTTCCTCCTGTCGGGCTGTGTGCTGGATCAGGTATTGCCTGTCCTTACACAGCTGGCATAAAATCATAAAGGCAGCATAACCAGCACATTGACTGCTTCAAATAAATATATGGGAATAAGTTGTGTATCCACGTGGTTTCCTGGTTGAATTAGTACTGTTGGGTGATCCTGCATTATACAGCACCAGTATTATTAATAGTAAGACCATAACCTGGAAAGACATTTCCTGCTGCAGCGGCAGGCTGTAAAGCAGAGAGGTTGTCCTTCACTAAGTCCCCTGGTTCTCCACTGGCTAGACATAGCCAGGTGGTCCTTGATCAAAGCCCATGTGCAATGCATTTAAATGCGTTCTGATCCAGGGCCGTCCTGTGACATATACCACTCCTACAAACATCCTCTTAGATTACTATCACAAACATCCATCCCACCACAGCGTCCAGGCAACGAAGTATGGATTTCATATCAAGTTCCATGATAAAGTGTAATCTGACACTCATGTCTCCTCTACTCCCACCAGTAAAGCCATTTACTTAGACATCGATTTAGCAGGGAACATAAAATTAAGTATAACCTAGGCTCAAGGATGAGTGTCATGTTCCCCTTCCTGGCACATGACTAGAAAAGGTGGTATAGACTTTCATTCTGATCTCTACATCACTGAATCTTAGAGCATCCAAGTATTTTGGAGCTATCCTTTCTTATGTACCAGCACTTGAAAGTTCTCTAGACCACTTGCCTCCTAAGCCATAGCAGAGAATTACGGACCACATACACAAGTCAGACAGATGTGTCACAGGCTGAAACACAAACTGCTGCTCCCTCCAGACCTATGAAACTTTATCTCTCATCTCCCTGTTTTTAAAAGGTAGGAAATGTGCAGTTCAAGTGACAGTCTCCCACAGATTCTCAATCCACCAGTCTGATCTCCGTAGCACAATACAAGAGGCAGAGCCCTTTCTCTGTGGAAGAAGAGTGTGATACCTCATAAGACAGGCATAACAGGTGAAATCTGCAGTGGTGCTTTGCTGATTCCCTTTATGCTAAAAGCCTAACAGAATTGATAACCCTGACCAACTACTTGTACAACAAAGAACCGAGCTCCTCTGGACATCTGGCTGATATACCTGACCTGTACTCTTTTGCAGGAGGATTCTGATATCTTAGTAACAATATATGCTGTTCGTTAGGTTGGTTTTTGGTGGAATTTTTCAAAACAAAAATGCTATTTATAAAGTGGCAAATTGTAACTTTACCATCTAATGACATATTTACTTGATTAGCATTTTCCTACATCTTGCTTTTTTTCTTTTTTTAAACTTTCTATGCATATAATGTAGGTACATGGCATATGAGTACAGAAGTCAGCTTGTAATGTAGGCTCTTAAAGGTTTGCTATCTTCAGATTTCTACAAAACTTCGTAACAATTTAGGAAATCAAAATACCCAAATAGAGGAATGCCTTAATGTTTTAAATGTACGTATGTCGAGTGTCTCAACAGCCACCAAGTACAAACTTACAAAGTTCACTTCCTCTGTACTGCATGGCAGTTTGAGTCAAAGAAGGGGTCAAGACATAGAGCTTGAGCTCTTTTGCCTTTACACAAAGCACAAAAAGAAACCATAAAGAGAATTTATATCTGCTACAAATAGTTTGAAGTTCGTTTTATTACTGTTTTCTATCAGCATTTTTCATTCTTGGGAAAAAGTAATCAATGTTGGAACAGGGCACAGCTAATACATAAGGGAATCACCCAGACTGCCCCATCCTTTCAGCAAGAAAACAAAAATTTTGGACTCAAGATCTGATGAGCAATTTCTGTTAAATTCCATGGGAGTTAAGGTAGCCAAACCAGACCCTCAGATTTTAATCACAAATAGGACTGAAAACAGTGGCTGCCCTGTAAGACTGGGGTACGCTACAGTTACAGCATGGGGCAGCACACCGAACAGCAGCAGCACATCCCGATTTCCCATTTACCTGCTCAGCGCAGAGCCGTTCTCTGCAGTCACAACTTTGTCTGGTGGAGTTTTAAGCACCTGCAGATGAGAACCTAACACCTTCCCACAGGGGATCACTCAACAGATAATTCCTCTGTTACATTGCTTTTGCTTAATAGTCACAATCTACATTTTCCTCTTAGCTTCATCCATTCAGCTTTATTCCCTGTCTTTCCTCAAATGCATCTCTAAGAGTAATAAACCTCTAAATAATTTGTCTTCCTCCTCTGTGTTCCTATAACAATGAATAGATTACACTGTCTGAACTATAACACTACAAATTTCTGGTGCATAGTTTTAGCAATAATGAATTAGGTATTCTAATAAATACAAGGTTAAAACTAGAGGAAATTAATTACCAAGCTATAGATCAATGAGCAAGAGGTGAAACTGCCAAAGAGATGCTCTTATTAGATTATCAGACTCAAGGCTGATTTATAGCTTTCACTCCGCTTCCTTATCCATCATTTTTATAGTATGTAGAAAGGGTTACAAAGCACAAATTGCCTTTTTTTTAATTAACGTTGAAGTTTTAGATAGGCTCAGATCAGGATAACCAGGCTAAGTTACCTTTTTTTTTCTTCACCCCAAAAAAACCATGAAAGCAGAAAACATATTTTATTGATCTGGGAGAACTGTGACAGAACTGAATAGTACAATATACTTGTCAGTCTCCAGCTTCCCAATACGCTTGCCTATGATTTGCCCAGAAATGACAACAAGCTGGGGAGCAGCCCTGCTGAAAAGGCCCTGGTGGTCTCAGTACAGAGGAAGCTGCACAAGTCAGCAGTGTACCTGTTCAGCCTGGAGAAGGGGAGACTTAAAGGGGACTGGCCCACCAGTAGCTACAAGGAGGTCATCAAAAGACAGTTAGCATAGAAAGGACTTTCTGAATTGTACTCAAACACAATTCTGCCTCTTCCACCTCTGAAAGGGATGAGGATGTGGAGGTCAGGCTAACACTGCAGTTCCCTAAAGCTTCCTTAACCTGCTGGTATAGCATAACTCAACCAGTGGCTCAACAACATTGGCAGCCAGCTTGCAGCAGTGCTCCTGCTGGCGACAGCCATGGTAGGAAACTGTAGAAACATGTACTGATGCTGTCAGCCTGGGCTGCAGGGAAGCATGAATTAACCTGAAAGTGGCAATGAATCCTGAATACTCTTCAGAAGAATCCCTCAGTTTGTCCAGGGCCCCTGGCAACAAAGATACAGATTGTCTCAAAATAATAATAATTTTTAAAAATTTAAAAATGCATGAATGTAGTCATTTTAATATAATGTGTAAATAACTCTGCAAACTCAGAGACATGATTCATTCCTGAAATAAGTGATTTTGCAGTTACAGTCCACACTAGAGGCTTTTCTAAGGAATATAAAAGTTGCACAAAAACTGAGCATGCTTTTACTAGCCTCATCACAGTTGTAATATCAGGATAGGATCTGGACTGCAACCAGTATTTCATTCAGCCTTTTAGCTTCATTGCTACCTCTTTTAAATACTTCGGTAGATATAAACATCTCTTCACAGTCTGTAAGAGACACCATGGTCTTAGCACTGCCACATTATGAAAAGTAAAAAAAGGAAAGAATCTTTGAAAATATTGAGAATAACTTTTTTAAATTATTATTTATAATTTTCTTTTCAGCACAATACCATAGCTGGAATGAATTACAGTGCACTGCCAGGATATTCAGAAAAGGCCTTTCCACCCCAGGAAAAGTTCAGTTGCATTCTGCTTTAATGGCTCTTGGCAAGCTTGCACTATTGTTTTTGTACAAACAGAAGTAAATTTGATATAAATAAAAAATGGAACTTTATGTGAATGAAGCAAACATCAAATTCCTTAATCTTCAAAAGAAATTCTATCCCTGAATAATTAACTATGATATATTTATAAAACTAGAATAATTGAAAACAGAATTCTAAGTTGATTCATGTGGACTGCGCTGAAATATTTATTATTGCAAGTCCAGAAGATCTGTCTGGGTTTTGTCACTGGAAATGTCTAAACTCAGTGTCCAGATGTTTATTTAAGTTGCTCCCACATAGTTCTAATGTCAATTACCAGGGGTTATCAGAGAGCATCACTGTGTATCTTCCTTGACTAATATTCTCATTTTTCTGCATCTTTGATGTTTTCTTTCATTAAAATTCCTGGCTCATAGCCACAAAAATCTGCCGTGCAGGCAAGAAATGGTCTGCAGACATGACATATGATGATGCCCGATGTCTGTGCAAGGATAATATTTATCATCAGCTATCATTTAAGCAGTACTATAATCAGTACAATGCCAATTTAAAGCAGCTCAGAGAAATACATGTGGAACCAGGGAATAAAAACTTCTAACCAATATGAAATAACTTGGGTCAATAAAGAAAATATTATTGCATATAATGAAGATTTTGTGAATCTGTGTTGTTGTGGGATTTTTTTTTCCCTCTTCAGGAAAAAGCAGAGGGAAAACCAATGACAAAGTAATTTCACACATAATTACAAATGGAATTGATGGATCTGTAACTCTGGAAACCACAATTACATCCAGACTTTTATAGTAACCAGGAGACAACACAGGCCACTCATAACAGTGACTTAAACAGAAAGAGCTTATCACACAGTCTCTGAAGATTTCCTACATTTAAATGCAAGTAGTTGGCTAATACAGCTCTTTTTATACATATATATATATATAAAAACCCCACTTGGTTCATTTGGTTTGTAGGCAAATACTGGAGGATTTATTTTCAAATATTTGTAAGAAAAGAGAAGAAAATCGATGTCAATTCAATGTAAATGGAAGTGTAGATACAAGATGGCTGGAGAAAATAGTGCCATTGCCACTTCATGTTTTCATGTTAATACCCAAATATACCGAGTTCCTCTCTTGGTGAGGAATGTTACCCATTTTAGTTCTAATCGATCAGTAAGAGATGGACACCTTGCAACTTCAACGGATAACGGTCAAAATGGCTTGGAAATGTAAATCTCGTGGATTATGTAACTTACTTCTCTCCCTCCACTGTCAGTTTGGGAAGGCACATCCACTTACCAGACAAAGCTCTAACAACTAAGCATTCAGCCTTGCTGAGAGTCATTCTCCCTCACTGAGATCTTCTACAAACGGTGTCATTGCACCTCCAGATTTAGTTACAATTCTGTCTGTGCAGTAAAAAAATCCTGTAGCTTCTTGCAGAATCGCAAGTTTTGTCACAGAATTTGTGCTCATTGCAGCACAGGTTGTGCATGCATTGGGAGGGCAGTGCAGATGACAGCTTCAATTCAGAGATGGATGCAGGAGATCACATGCTGTTATAACCAGAGCTGCAGTACTCCCACCACTGTCTAATCTCCAGGTAAATTAAATTTGTACGTTACTAGCATTGAGTAACAATTGAGAAAACATTTTTCAGGAAAATAAAACAACAGAAGAAAAACACAGACTGAAATCTCGCAACTGAAATTTCTGTTCAGGAGAAGTGTACAAGGAATATCTCCTATCAAGTGCTCAGCTTCAGAGACTCAGCAAAACCTTGGACTACAACTACTTGCCATGTTATATCACTGCCTTGATCTAATAAGCAACTACATTAATACCAGCTGTGTGTATAGAGGGAGGAAATACGAATATGTTCATTAAGCATTATGGCCCCACTTATCTCCCTCATGACTTCAGTGGAGATGTGCCAATTCATGCATGACGCAATTATGGTCCCCAATATCAGACCTGAAAGAAAAGCGATGGTGTCAGTACAAATTCTTACAAATTTCCCTGTCAAGAAATCTGCCTTATACTTACTGCTGGAGGCCACATTCATTCATATTTGGATGATTAAAAGTGAAATACTTAGTTCAATAATTCTAGCAAGTTGAAAATCAATTTGCTTCCCACACACGTTTCACTGTGCTCATTTGTGTCATCTCCTCACATTTAGTAATCGGTTCTCAACTCTTACTCAAATTCCCCTGCACGCAGAGATTAAACAAAACACAAAGCCAATATCCCAGTTCAACAGAGCACTTGCACATAAATGTTCCTAGAGGAATCAAGCTTTGACTTCAGCACATGCTTTCATGCTTCAGCAAATCAAAGGCCAATTTAATAAACTCATAATAACCAAATGATCAGAATAGTTGCCTTAAAGAAGAGATAACTAAATGCCTCTAAAGCTTTGCATACACATGGAATAATAATTACAGTATTTACAAAGGATTCAAATGGAGTTAAGCACTCATATCCCACAAAAAGTCAATGTAAGTATAAAATGTTTGGACTACAGTCTGCTAACATTTGCTTGCCGCAATGTCAGTCAGCAGTGACACAGCACTGCAGAAGTGTGAGAGTAAAACACAATCATTAGCTTACTGAAAAAGAAAAAAATACCACAGCAAAATAAATGTTTTCACACAGCTGTCTTTTCTACTTCCGTTTCCCTCCTAGAACGTGGGAGTTCACAACCCAAACCCAAACATTAGGAAACCAGGAAACCTCAGTGGTGATCTCCACACATACCACCCTAAGAGCAGCAGAGTTGCAACAAAACACGAGCCACAAACTCACACATACAGTTCAGTTAGCACCTCCCTGGAACAAGACCACACCATGCAAAACCTACTCCCTGAAGAGTTTGTCCTTACAAGACGCTTTGGAAAAATTACACTTTCTTCTTATACTGCTCTGAAAAAGAAGCAAGGCTGGCAAAGCAGAGAAAAGCCACCTTCTCCTGCAGCAGAGTCCACGGGGTAGGGCACAGCTGCTTCCAACATGGGACTCCCATTCCTTGTCCCCTTTATGCCACTCATTTGATATAAAAGGCCAAAAACTCATTGCAATTCCCCCGGACCAATGATACTCCTTGCAGGCACTAACTTGCTAAAGGCAGATGACGAGCCAGATGCCACTCAAATTAGGCCAAAAATGTTCTGAACAGAGTCCCACTACAGATAATTTTCACTGGCAAAACCCAGCATGGAACACAACTGAGATTACAGTCAGCCTGCTGGACCCAGGGAACTGGCTCTGCGATAGCTGCACAAAACAACCAGCCAGCCAGATCTCCACCTACAACTCAGGCTACTCAGGTCCTACCTCCTCCATGAGACTGCTAAAGGCTGCCAGCTTGTGGTGTGTCTGTGATATGGGAATTGTCTGCAAGTTCCATACAGAAACCCCTATACTGCTGCTCAGGGGCTGCTTATGGAGCATGACCAGCTTTTGCCATGGCTGCCCACCCAAGTTTTGATTCATCAGTCTGTAGTGCCTGGATATTCTTTACCTGGACTCCTGATACTGCATCCTTGCGGCAGGTTCAGAAATTGCACAGCACAGAGCCATGGTTTTCAAATTCTCTCAATTTGCAGGCCCTATTTCCTCCACACAGAAACTTGCAGCTTACTGCCACTGACTTTTTTTGATCGCATGGCCCTTAAAAGCAGTCCACAAGCCATCAAACAGAAAACTACTAACAGAACTGCTGACCTGTCAGCTAGGTCTAATTCTAAAAACCAGGAAAAACTTCTGCAAATTTTCTACCCTTAGTTACTGTTATAGTCCCCCAAAACAATTAAGTATAGCAACACTGAGGTCTTTCTTCTTTCAAATGTTATTTCCCAAATACCTAACATAAATTTTTAGGCTGCTAAATCCTCTAGATCGTGTTATCACCACAGCTGGTAAACCAGATTGCTTGTTCTCTCCCTCAGGAGAGGTTACAGCTGTGAACAGAAACTCTATTACTGAGTCGGGGATCAGGTACTCCTAACAATGCAAAATTCAAGGGCCTACAGCTGCTGCTGCACAGACACCTGCCTCACATGCTACAGCTCTTGGACTTGTAGCACACCATTTAAGTTCTGTCTCTGTGCCATCTTTCAGACCTGCACAATTGCCCAGATTTAGGCCTTACAGATCTTTCCTCATCCATTTGCATTCCCCTAAGTTTTCTTTCCCTGTACAGCAATTGTTTCCAAACTCCATCTCCAGTGTTTTCCTTGTGGAGCACTGAAGCAAAAGGTTCCAGTTTTCCCCAAAATTTTACTGCAAGCTTTACATGGTCAAAACAAAATGTTATTCACACGAGGAACTTCAGAAACACATTTTCAATTCTTTATTTTCTACTGAGTTAACAGCCCACTCCAATAAAACAGACAACTCCCCAAAAAAGAGAGCAAGCTCCTCAATTCTCACTGTATGTTTTGAAATGTTGTAGAACTGGAGAACGATGAGATACACAACAGCAATATCATACTCAATCAGAAACTTAGTTCAGTATGACTAAACCATTCAAAGATTCATCCTCTTGTTCTCTAAGCTTTTACAAATTTCTGGATTGCACATCCTCCTTAACACAGGACACTCTCTTTATATCTCAGTCTCTGCTTTCTTATCACTCACAAAATCTTAATTCAAAGTACATACCTGTGCTCAGAACCTAGGACCAACAAGCCCCCATGAAAGCTTCCAGGTTTTGCAGTAACACAAACCCTTTAGCAATAACTTAAAATTCATACCTTAAGCTTGGGTTTGTATTCACACAGCACTCTCTTCCACAAGGACTCCACCAGCACTGTGCTGAACAGCTGGTAGTTGTATAATAAATACATAATACACTTCACCTGTTACTACAGCGATTTTTTTTTTCCTCCCCTTAAAGGTGAAGTTTGCCCATTTAGGGGATCCACTTTGCCAAAGTCCCAACATGTTGAACGCTATCAAAATACAGATTAAGAAAACTGCCACTGCTTCACAAAGTTTAAAGAGCAAACATAAGCCTGAAAAGTGCAAAGAAAGAGCATAATTTTAGCTAATATAAGACAGTGGTCAGCAGAAGCCATGTTGAACTAGATTATGGTAATCTAGAAAACAAATTCTTAACTGTGTAGCTTTGTGTAAATTCCTTTAGCACAGAAAAGCTTAAAAAACTTAAAAAGGTGTGACAGCACAGTCAGTACAGGGATAAGGGTGATGATCTTAATGAGAAGGAGAGATGAAAAGAAGGCTTCATGCGACAGCAAAGGGAAAGTCAATACATTTCTGAGGCCTCTTGTCCTTACGCTGTACAACAGACTGAAATAACGGGAGACTGATGACAAGACCCAGCCCGACAAGCAGGTCATAGCATGGACAATGGTGGTTCGAGAGATGAACTGCATCCACAGGAGAACAGCACTCCGCTGGCCTCTGGAGTCAGAGCTGCATGCTGGAGGAAGATGCTGAGGGCAGAAATATGTACAACCAAAGGATCAGATGGGTCATCGACATGGAGGCTGAGGGATGAATGTGAATGACTAAAAGTATGCCAAAAATAATGCTAACAAAGACAAGTGATGGCAAAAATCTGGGAAGATGAAGCAAAGGCACCAAATAAATTTAAAAAGTTTAAAAAAAAAAAAAGAAGAAAAAAAAGCAGGATAAAGTGGTAGAAAGGAGGCTATAAGGCCTGGAAGCAGCAAACACCTGCACAGTCTGAAACCAAAATAGGAAATAAGAAAGGAAAGCCTTAGTAGGAGGGCAGCTGCAGCAAAAACACAGACATTCACATGTCTGCAAGATATTAAGTGACTGAGGTATGTAGAAGGTGCCCTGGTGCACAGCTGGTATTAAGATGGAGTTACAGAAAACAAGAGAAGACAGCAATGGCACGAGCATGTGTGACATCTGGCAGAAGTTAAATGCAGATACAGGGAGCAATATGTCATGTGAAAGGGAATGGGTGGTGCAGGGATGCAGAATATGAATTTGCTTTAGTGACAGGAGGTAAGTCTTATGATGAAAAGGGAAGAGCAGACAGCTGATGAGAAGCCAATGAACAATGAGAAAAAGAAACCTGTGAGAGGAAAGGGTACAGAGAAGAGGCATCACAGAGGAGCAACAGACCACCTGGTCAAAAAATGCCATGTATTAGCTTAGCAGCAGTTCCATCTGTCCAACTGCATTGCCAGGGTATGGACTGTGCCACAGGAACTGCCTGGGAGAGCTTGTGGAGCATTTGGGAGAGAGTTATTGCCTGCTAGTAAAGTGCTGTGTGCACTCAAGAAGTGGCAGAGACTTTCATCCCCCATTTCTAGATGACATTGTGCAGCTTTTTGAATGACACATCTGGGTACCCTCCGTTTCCAGAGACACCATTCCTGCAAAATATGTACAGATCCAGGGAGAGCCTTGCATGCACAGCTGCCCTGCACACACTGCTGCCGCAGCATCTCAAAAAACAGGTGTTGCCAGGCTATGCAGGAATTTCTGAGGTTTGTTTTTTAGAACTGAACTCATACTAGCGCTGGAATATCCTGTCAGTGTGTCCCTTATCTTTCAAAATTCATATTAAAAGACAGAAAATGTTATTGTAAGGAAGAATTTTTTTTCTTCTTCAAAGAACAGCTAAACCTGCAAAATATACAGAACATTTTCTCCAAGAAAACCAGAGGGTGGGTCTCTTAATTTACAGTATTGGCCTATGAAAAAATAGTATTCCAAAGTACGAAAGCAGTGTACAAAAATATGGAAAAACACCAAGATTTTTAATAAAAATACTAAAGTCTTCAGACTAACTTGATCTCATGATGTGCTTTGCAGTAATCATCAAAAGTGAAACAGCAGAGTCCCTTAAAGCCCAAATAGAATTTGAGTTCCAAAATAACTTGAAATTCTTAAACTATTTACAACGTAAGGGCAGAAAGTATTATTTTAAGGTGCAGGCACAGAAACAAGTTCTTATGTGATAAGAAGCTAACTTGCAGCTAACTATCACGTATCTGTTGCAGCTGTCTGGGCATGTATTTTCACCACACAGTAAAAGCCAGATAATCTCAAATAGATAAAAGAAGTATCTCACATTGATACAAGACAAGAGCTTTCATACAAGTGAGCAGTTCACACACACCTTAGCTTACTTTATGGACACGTGTGCTGCTGCCCTTTGCAATCACTTTTCTGCACAGAAGAAACCTTCTCTAGTAGATGACTCATCATAGCCTGCAAAAGGTGTATTAAAGAGCGCACTTTGCTGTAGCTGAAATCTATGGGGCATTCCACAAGATTAACTGCCCCACCTGGTCAAAAAACAGTCCTCAAATAACACTGCGGTTACCACTTAATAACACTTATGAGGTTTATACTGAACCCTTCCCATAGCTGTAATGTAATTTTAGAAAAAAACCTGACTAGCTCATGCATTCTCAATATCCGGGTGTGGGTTTGAAGAAGTACTGCATAAAGATCAGTCACATGGCTCATCCTCAGACATCCCTTCTGGAATTCAGTCCTCTGCTGAAAAATAATCTTCATCTCTCACTTCTCTGTATTGCATTGAGGCCTCCCCCTCTGGTTCAAACCTGAGCATTTTTATATTCAATCTCTCTGCAAGCTTCTGTGCTGCAAGCTTGGCTTGCATTTCCTATATAAAAGAAGAAAAGAAAAAAAAAAAGACACAAGTTAGAAAAAGTATTCATTTGCCATTTTTATCCTGGTCATGAAAAAACTAATGTACTAAAGTGTGAAGTTGACATAATAATATTAGCATATCCAGAGTGGGCATAATTAAAAGTTTTAGTAACTAGTAAAGAAATTTCAGGTTCCTTGTCACACTTATACATAACTGGGCTATTAATATTTGAAGTCCTTTTTCTAAGAGTTGAAATTCCCCATGTCACAGTCCTCACCTGTGATACTTTAATGTCAGCTCTAACGGAACAAAATGAGTCCACATAAGAGAGCAGCCGTGCACAGTAACCATGTAGCAATAGCAATGCTTGTCATTCAGCAACCTCAGCAAAAAGTCTGTCTCCATTTTTCAGATAAATTACCTCAATTAAAGTGCCAAGATGACTAAACTAGCAAGTGCTTTTAAAACAATAAGCAGCAAACGCTTTTACAATAGTATCTAATTTAAACATTAGCTTGGAACTACCTGGAAAGTAAAAAATCAAAATCCATTACAACAGAATTTGGAGGACCTCAGAATATGGATTGTTCAGGCACAGCATAAACAAAGACAAATGCAGGTACTTGCATATTTTAAGAATTAGAAATACTGCTAGGCCTTCATTTATGCAAAGGCCAAAAACTCTTTAAAGACTAATAGGCAAGGTATACATTTAAATTTCTAGTCAGAGGTGAAGTGAGTGCAATGAGGTAGTGTATCAACACACAAAGAACAACACTAGATTTTGTTTATTACAGGAAAAACAGAAGGGATTAATACATTATTTAATTATATCATTAAAAGACTCAAATACAAGAAAGAGTGCCTTTCCTCAAAGTCTGCCCACCTCCATTTCATCATCAAATTAATCAGGAAAAAGAGATCCTTTTATGCTTTCATTTTTTAGGAGTGATCTCAAATATGTAATTGCTTTTCAGACCAAATCTTAAATTCATACCTCATAAGCTTCTTTTTGCTGTATCTGAATTGCTATGGATTCCTCTATGGATAATAGCTTAGCAGGGAAATGGTGAAGCGGTGGCAGTCGGGCTGCTGTGATGTCATTCAAATGTTTCTTATCTCTAAGTCGTCTTTCTTCAGTAGTAATTGGAGAGCCAGATCCCCCAGGTGACTGACTGGATGAGGAACCATGCGATGATCCACTTTGCTCTCCTGATAATCTGGAAGACATAGAAGTTGTGACCCAAATTTGCAGCACAAGGTTGAACAGCTTCAGTTCCAAAATTTGTTATTTTCAATGTGTAAGAGCTGAAAAGAAATGTTAAGTGTTATGACACCATAAATAAAAAAAATAAGCAGCACTCAGAAAAACTCTGCAGAGAGACGATATCACAAGTAACTCCTGACAATGAACAGAAAAGGTATGCCAATTAGCTAGCAAGCATGAAACAGCAATGCTTTGGGAGTCACATGAACTATAAACTACTACTGGTACCAGTACAATGTGAATTGAAATTTCTCTAGAGGCGCAGGAAAAGCAGAAGGCTACTTGCTGTGAAAGTTCTAAAAGGTCTAGAATCGATCTACAAGAAAGTTTCTCCAATTGTTTGACAGTTTTGTAGCTTAAGCTACGAAACTCTATGAAGATTCATGACAATTGTTTCAAATGGGTAGAGCTAGACCACTGCTCAGTATTTAAATTCTGTATCAATGCTAGAGAGTCAATATATTAACCTCACGTCATATGACTTTAAAACTCTTTAATCACCACACCATGCTTGTTCTATACCATCTCCAATTTTACACAAGTTAATTATTTCACAAAAGTTTTTTCTATTCCATAATACTTACACATTTGTTTTAAATTTGTTTTTTTTTGTGACTGGGTTCTTGGCTCTAGACTCTAGAACTTCAATATAATGTGGCGTCTTGGGGTGCAGGCTTCCAAAGGTATTGCCCTTATGTTTAGCCACATTCTGCTTTTTTTCCAATGCTTCTTCACTATCATCCTCGTCTACAATTGTAACTTTTTGAAAGGCATCAACCAACGTGTCTTTACTGTTGTCCAAAGCAGCTGTGCTTTCTGTACTATCCTCAGTATTGCTCTGAGATACCAGTTCATCATTTTCCAGATGACTGCTCGTGGCTGACTTGGAGATGACTTCACAAAAAAGATTCTGATCTGTTGTAACAGTCTTTACTTTCTCTCTTTTCCTCTGAGTCCTTTGATTTTCCAGAGCTGTATTTGTGGCATCTTGCTCAATACATTCTTCCTCCTGCTGTTGGGAAGAAACCTCAGGAACTTCTTCAATATTAGAGTTTTCATTAAAGACTAAGGAATCTTCATGGTTTAGCGTGTCCTTGTTTAGGCTAACTTGCTGTTTGCCTGTATTAATCTCCTCCTGTTTCACCTGAAACTCCAACTTGACAGCAGACAACAGCTCAGCCGTCCTTGACAATTCTTCCTCTTGTAAAATGGCAAGCCTCAGCTTTTCAGCAAAATCCAAGATCTTCTTACCCTTATCTGGAAGCCTAGCAATGAATTTCCTAGGAACAACAACAACAAAAAAAGAACAAAACCACAAAAAAACCCAACAAAAAGAAAAGTTATTTATCAGAGGAGAAACAATCCTATTTCAATCAGATATACAGAACCGTTTTATTAGAATAATGTAGCAGGTTTCTTGTTCTCACATTTTTTACTTACATACTAGATTTCTGAAAGGTGGTAATACGCAAAGCACTTGCGGCCTCAGATGTGATACCCTGACAAACCAACTATTACATTTTTTTCTGCTCAAAGTTGTAACCGCCGCTCTGAAAAGCGCAGTGCGCAAACAGAGTTTAGTATTTTCATCAGAGTACACAGATTTTTCTGTCCGTATTCCAGAAAAAACCCCAGTTGTTCCGGTGGCCGCCCGCAGACGTGTGTAGTTAGAGGGGTAGCCGGCTCTCGGCGGCTGTGACGCTGGCAGCCCGAAGAAGGCGCCGCGCGGTTCCGCGGCCTCAGGCGGCGGCAGGGAAGGTACAGGGAGGCCGGACGGGGCCCAGGGGGAAGCGCTGAGGGGCGGCAGCTCCAGACAGCGCCGCTGCTGCGGCGAAAGCCGGACGCCCCGGCAGGTGCCTGCAGCTTCATCCGCCCCCGACAGGAGTCGGGGAAAACAAACAAACAAACAAACCAAACCCAAACCCAAACCAAAAACAGGAGGAAAAACAGGAGGAAGGGGTTTGGCCGCTGCCGCCTGCGCGGGGACGGGTGAAGCCGGTGAGAGGCCTGACCTCGGCGCCCGCGCTTCTCCTCACCGGTCCGCCAGCAGCCGCTCCTGCCGCCTCAGCATCTCCCGCAGCTCAGGCAAGCTCCGGCCCCTCACTCCGGCCGCGCCGCCCGACGCTGCCATGCCGCCCCACGTCGCCTGTCACCGGGGCGGCCGCCCGGGTCCGGCGCCGCTTCCGCAGCTCGCCGCAGGCCGCCATCTTACCGGAAGCGACGGCAGGACCGCAGGGCCCGACTTGATCGGAACGCGAAGGCCGACGCAGCCGCTGCCTGAGGCGAGCGGCCCCGCCCCACCTCCTCGGGGAGGCCCGCGATGTGCGGGAAGAACCGCCCAGTCGGGGACGGCGGGACGGGGACGCTCGGGGTGCCGAGCGCTCGTCCCTCCTTTTGATACGTTCACGCAAGCGGAGAATAACGCCAGACGTTTGGTTTTTGCCGGCTCAAGCAGTTCTCGCGTAGGGCGGGGAGGAGCACGTGCCGCCCTCCCCACAGGGTGGGTCCGGCGCCGTGTCCACCTTTCGCCGCAACGCTGAGAGAAATTGAGTTGGTGTTCAGGGAACGTACTTCACCTTAGCCTGGGCGTGAGGAGTTGTGCAGAGCACAGCCGGCATGCCCAAACAGCTCCAGAAGCTTAAACGTTCCTCATGTTAATTATTTTGCATTTTCACCGGCGAAAGCCACGCCATTTCCCTGTGTCAGAGTAGCTTTTAGCAGAGCATCAATTGCTATTTAGGACTCAAGGTTTAATTTTCAGAGATTTAGTAAAGTTTTCTTTACATGGCATTTATTTTTTAACATGTATGTAAGATACAGAGACTGAATATAGAAATTTGGACTGTACCAAGGCGACGGCCTGCTTGCTCCAAACTTTCCTAACTGATACAAGTGCGGTGAGCTTTAGTAAGTCCACTCCATCTAGCAGCAGTAAGCTCAGTCATTAGCTGAATAGTAGTTCCCAGGTGGCAGATGTCAGCCTTTTAAAGTCGATCCCAGTGGAGGTTTCTTGATCCAAGTAATAGTGAAGAGGCACATTTCTCAGAGATTGTTAAAACAGTCGTTTTATGAACAGGATGCGCGGAGGGCCGACCCCGGGGGCCTGAGGGAGGAAGCGTTTTCAAATGGCTGCCCGCCCCTTTGTTTGCTCAGCTGGAAGGTGGCTGGAAAGGCTGAGGGCCAGGGGAAATGAGATTAATCAAGTAGGCAGCTACCCATGGAAAAAAATACCACGATCAGGAAGAGAAAAGCCAAGTTAAGCGACTAGCCGAAGAGACCATCTCACTGTCTTTTACGCACAACCTGAATCATCTCCCATGGAAAATCTCTCAGGGAGTTTTCCCTAAGAGTTCAGGGAAGGGGAGGTCACCAGGAGTTTTTCTCACCAGGAGATCACCATCACCGTTATAAGACACAAGTTCTCTGAATTGCTGCCTCTGTAATGTGGGCTTAAGTTATGCCATCTATGTAACATTTCTGCATCTTGCAAGAAGAACTGGAGAATACTGTTCACCAAGTCTGTATTTGTCCCGGGTGATTGGGAAGGAATATTGTTCATCTTTACAGTTCGGGAGTTTTAAGTTTTAGAATACCATAGTCTGTTTACAGGTAACACATGGTTCCAGAATGATGAACAAATAGTTGAAATTTGGAAGGTGCCGGAACAAATATATTCTTCTTTATGGAGAGATGGGCAGCACCTAGATACAATCTAGGTAGTATCAATTTAGATAACAATGTGAAGAAGGAAAAATAGATGTAAGCTTTCTCAGTCAGGGAGCGGAAGTATGGAGCACTTGTGGGACTGAGGAAAATTATATACCTAGGCATTGCTTGCCCTGGGATGAAATACAGGTGTGTAGGACAATCCTCACCAGCCATACTCTGAACATGATCCAGCAATACCTACTTCAAGTTTAGTCTTAGGACTTTGCTCTTCTCTTCAGAGACCGATACACTGTCATTATTTGCTGTGCACAGTAATATTTTTATTGTTTTTCTCAGAGCATGCTTGGCCTTTTTGATTAGAGGCTTTATTTTGTATCACTTTCTTGAATAGTTTGATCAGCATTCATGTGAGCTAGGTATATAATAAAACTGGGGGGTGAGGTGTGTCTATTATTTCTTACATAATGGGCTTTCCTGTGTTTCTCACTTAGGATATCATCTCAAGAGCTATTATTAGATACATTTTTCAGTCCGTCTTTTTTCTGTCACTAGATATCTAGAGTTAAATATAATTTATTCTACAATATAGCATGGCTGGAATTACTATGCAATTTAGTATTATTTCTACAAGAAAATTAAATTATTAGAATGACAATGAGGAATAAAAATCAGGAATACTAAAAAAAAAAGAATAAATAATAAAAAAGAACAAACCGCATAAAAAAAACAACGCAAAGCAAGGTGTGACCCAGGAGTAGTCATCTCTGTATATAGTATAGCTAAAAAGAAAGGTATTCAAATAACTAACTTACTCTAGCATGGATTATTTTTTAATAGATCACACCAGTTAGAAGGAGCATTGCAACAGACATTTGTGTCTGAATGTTTAGTATTTCTGTTTTATCAATGCCAGTTATGACTAAGCTGATGTATTCTAGTCATATGACATTTTGAGGGAGATGGCCATGAAGTACAACTAGCTGAATTTTTTCAGGTGGAAAAATTTCCTGTCAGAAATATCTGAGTCTGTCCAAAATTGGTATTAAAAGTAAAACTAACACTCTTGCTTCTTTTCTGTTAAAGGTATAACTTCCATTGTCATTTTCCCCTTTCCTCTATAAATACATAAATGTTATTCTTACTTCTTTTCAGTATAAAAAGGGGCAAAAGAGACTTCAGAAAGTAGGTTTTGAGGGGGAAAACCCCTACTTTTACTGTTTCTCTGCTCCTAGGTGGAAATACTAAGGGATGGGAGGAGAGGAATCAAGCCAGATGTACCAAATAAACCCCCAAAATAACAGCAAAAGTAGTATGAATGTTAGGAATTAAAATGAATAATTTTAATTTAATTTAAAAAAAACCCACACCACCTTTTTAATCAGCATGATGCTCCTTTGTAATAATTTTACTTAAAGAAAATAACTCCTCCCTTAACCTTACTTCTCTAAAAAAGCTCCAAACACTTTAAAAGCAATCCTATATATGCTTATACCTATCAACATTGTGTTTTACATATGGGAAGGAACCATCATATTATTGTAGAATGCCTACATACCACACGCACCTTTACAGAATATATAACTTCATAGATGTTCACTTCTACTAATTTTCTCTTTAATCCATCAGGTCCCTTTTTCTTTTGACAGTTTTCACATACCTTAGATTGTAGATGGCTGCTATCACCTTGTTTTCCTGTGTTTGTTCCATGTTCTAGGCTTGAGGTAGGACTGGAAGGGCCTTAACTCCTCAGGCCTCTTAAGCACATTTCTTCTTTCACACATGCAAATAGCCTCAGGTGCTGAATGGGAATGAAATAAAATGTAAGTGGAATAAACCTCTCTACATGTACATCTCCATTCTGTGGAGCAGGGATTTCCTGTGCAGAATTACAAACTTAATGTGGAGAAAACTGACTTCTTACCTATTTGCTCATCTGTCCATGTCTAAAAGTCTTCACATGCCAAAACAGGGATTTATAGCCTCTCCAAAAAGGATTAGTATCTAGCTCCCAGAATCCTATGTTGTAGGTTCAGCACTGAGCATTGCTGATCCCAAGATTTTATGAGGTCCTTTTGGCAATCTATACCGAGTACACATACACAGAAAAGCATTACCCAAGTAAAAACCTTCACATTCTTCAGCTGAGCATTGCAAACCAGTTACACTGATTGTCATGTTTGCATGACCTCTCCTTATTTAGTTGACATGTAGATTATTTCATTGTGACAATCTTAAAGACAAATCCCTATTATCAGTGAGCGGATATAAACTGTAAGAAAAGATGGGCCATGTTCATCCCAATCTTATCGTGCTGAAGCCTGCAGAGCATCATCCCAGATGAATTCAGATGTTATCTGTGGGATTTGAAGTTGTTGGTTTTTGGGTTTTTTTGTGTTTTTTCTTTTTTTTTTTTTCCTCAAGAGCTGCACTGCCCGGTTCTTGTTTATACTGTGCAAGTCAATAGTTCTTTATTTCATGAAAGAATTCATCTACTTTTGTTACTTGGCTTCAATCTTTAGCAAGGGAGTGTCTTCCTGTTCTCAAGAGTCTGTCTGCCAAAGGAAACACTGACAAGAACATCAAGGCTCCAGAGGAACCACTTTTGCATTCATACATGTTTTGAACAAATAAGATTGTGTCGAGTAAGAGTTTGCAAGTTTTAAAGTAAGTTTATTTCTAAATGAACATTGGCACAACAGAATAAAAAGTTTAAATACAGATTTATTGCAATTTATCCTTTTCAAGTCCTACATACAGGATGTATAAAGCATACAATGTAACTGCATTATTTATGTAGCATGTATGAAAACTGTATCCCAAAATACTTTCCAGTGTATCTGGAATAAATCACAGAAGAATACTTATCGTGATACAAATGTAGTCATACAATTGACTTATATTTAATGCACTTTCTGGGACTTATCCATATGGCTTTTACTGATGTTTACAGCAATTTTACTAGTTTCTAATGTTATAGTACTAATTAACCCAATCTTAAAGTGTCACAGTCTCTTCAGTCAGATTTGTTATTATCTATGATAATTTATGTTGCTGCTGATCTGACTGGAAAGCTCTACATTTTCATGTAACACAGTTATATAAATACTGTTCCTCTCCTGTTCTTCACAGTTACCAAATTTAGACCAGTAGTCCAATCAAATGGTCACCTAGCTCATTGCATGTCAAAGTGCTCTTAAAATATAGCATAGACCTCAATCCTTATTTGGTTTAGGAAAAAAAAAAACAAACCCAAACAAAACCAAAAACATTTCATCATATAGTCAAGACAGAATTTACACAGAAAACTTTTACAGGAAGAATTCAATGCCTCGCTGCAGTCTTGGTAGTCTTGAGCAGATGATCATCATTTTGCAAGTCTGAGTTAAAATAGCTTGCTGTATTTTCATAGGAGATCCTCAGGAGTACATTAAAAGTAGAATGAACTTCCTTTTGAAGTTTGTGTCAAAACAGCATTTTGATACTTCATTCTGCCCTCTCCTACCATTCACTGAGCACCTCACAATCATCAGGTTCTGTTTTCTGAATTCTGGCCAAAAACAGAGGGATAAGGTATTTTTACTTAAACTTGTCAGTTAATGTCTTTTACAACAACATGCATTTCCTTTTATCTGTAAATACCACCTTCATCCATTCATCTTAAGTTTGAAGATAACTTCACAAACCATGGTTCAGAATTAAATTCCTGAAATACAGAGGGACTATTTGGGCACAAAAAACGCTAAAAGGCATTATGTAATGAACTAAAGCTGCATCCATAACGAACATTAATGTGGCCAGCTGGAATTAGTTTTTAGTGTCTTTTCAGAAACAGACACTGTCTGAATATTTGGGGTTACCAGCCACTAGAGGGAGGTAGGATTACACAAGTACAAAGCTTATCCCTGACATTTGAGTTGGGTCATTACCCATCATCTTTCGGGTTAATCAACATACACTTCCCATTTAAATGTTTTCTCATTTAGAGCTTCACTTCACGATCTTAGTTGTTCATAGCCATAATTAATCTAGTTATCGATCAAACCAACTGTTATTTGGGAACTTTGTTCAGCAAACTCAGGCACCCAAATTCACTCAAGCCACAAAACTTCTTTCAATCAAAAATACCCTATGCAGGGCTGAGACTACAGCTTCTTTACGTGTCAGCTGGTTCCATGTCTTTGGTATTCAGATACAAGACAATTCCTTTGCACCGCATAACAAGAAGTTGCTTTGTCTGAGGGCTGTTTTCATAGGGAACAGACTTTATTCTCAGGGACCTTCTCTTCAGTTCCTTTCCCACTCTAGAGGTTTTGCACCTCTTCTCTGGAAGAAGCTATTTAAGCAAACATATGGTGTTATGCCTGTTTACTAATGTGGCAGCTGGAGGGTTTTCTTTGCCCTTTTGATAGCTATGAGATCTTTTGCATTCCCTTATCACATGCAAAGTAAATAGAGTTTTCTTTTAGGGCTATTAAAACTAACGATGCATTTTTTAATTATTCTTTTTAAAAGAAACTGATCGGCTGTTTGCAACTTCTATACTAGTGAAGATTAGAGAGATTCCTTCACACAGTAGATAATTTAGCTTTCTTTCAATGGCTTTGATTGCAATTATTTCTTGAATTCTGTGCATCATACAATCCATAATACTGTGCTTGACCTTTTAGAAAGAATGACTCTTTTAAGTTCTCAGGAGTTGAAAAAAAATAACTTATGTGCAAACAGAGGATGATCAGAACACAAAAACTGGAGAAGTTTGAGCTTCCCCTTTTTTGTTTTGTATATGCTTTGATCATATCAAGCAATTAATGTTCCTGCAAGATACCTGTACCACATCAAAACAGGCTTCTTTATTTACTAGTTAAACGGCACAGCTACAGTATAAACAAAGTTCTCTAACAAATTCAGAAACCCATGAAATAATGCAGGAATAAGATTTGGCTTATGAGGTCAGTATTATTATTTTAAATATAACTCTGAGTATACTTAATTTGAACAGACAGTACTGAATTTAAGAATTTCCATTAGACTGGAGATAAAAGCAAACACTTTGTGAAGCCCTGTGGCAAGGTGAGTACCTCCTGGGATAGACATTCAATGGAAGAACAATATTAATCATACAAAACATAAGTTGTTTGTAGCAGTTACTGTAATAAAAAATGCCCTTCATTCATGTTAATAGAACTACAAGCAAATATTCATAATTCATTTTTGTTCACTAAGAGTGGGAGATAAAACAAGATGTAAAAAAATACCCTATATATATTTAAATAAGTTCAGTACTAGATGCAGTCATTCCTGCTGGTACTTTGAAGTCAAGGATAAGATTTTAAGTGCTTTGGCAAAAAACCCAAAACTACCACCAACAAACCAACCCCCCCAAAACTCCCCAAACAACAAAAAAAACCACCTCAAAATCCTGATTCAGGATTGCTATTGCTGTAGGAATTGCAGGGACTGCTGCAGGCTGCTGTAGGCAAAATTCTGTTTAATGAAAATTCCTTCCTCTAATGGAAAAGTAAATAAAAAAAAGTGAAAGGCATTTTCTACACAATTATTTTTGAATGTATCATCAATAGTCACTCTATCCCATGACTGAGGAAGTACAAACCAGTGTCTCAGTCCAGCAAAGCAAAATCCATTATAATCTGCTCTATCGCTAACTCTTTTGAGCATCAAACATGACAACCATCAACATGCATTAAGGAAATTGTTTGAAACAGCCCAGTTGCATCTCTCCCTCCCAGCAAAAGAGTGCTGGTTACAATTTCCAGGTGAACAAAGACCCAACAATACCAGGTCTCTATGACAGACTAATGCCCTCTGCCAGCATGGCTTCAGATGCTGCTTCTAGTAGTATTGACAATAAAATATATTAGAGCTTCATTACACAAACAGAATTACAAGACAATTGAAGAAAAAAACTTGACAGCTATACAACTCCTTCCTTACAGGCATTCGAAATAACACATAGCACTAGACAGCTTCTAAAGAAGCAATATCGACTGCTGTTTCACTCATCCTACGTCTTCTATATCCTCCTCACAGTTCATGTCAGTAGTAACTTCAGACACAAAGTTACTACAAAGCTGTTTTCAGGATAAATTTAGCAAGACTCCATGCTGCTGTTCTTCTCTACGACTTGATAAAAATTTATCTAATCAAGCTGCAAAGGCGCAATATATTTACTCGTATTTAGAAAGCACGTTGACTTGGATGCTCAAGATGTACTGTTCTTTGTGCTAAATTCCAACACTCTCTTGAATGGGGTGTATGTCCTCACTGGCCTTGCGCTTTCAGGAGATCTTCTGTTCTCAGTACTTGTACTGTTGAGACAAGAAAAAGCTTACACAGTTAATGTTAGAGTATCAGGCAGCTGGGCAGGAAATGCCACAGCAATGAATTTGTGCCTTGTTATCGACAGGCTAAAATTAAACTGTTCAGTGTACTTAATAGGTGGCTTATTTCTTTTATAATGCCACAAAGAATATTTGATAAAAACTGTGGCAGATACTGACAACTTTACATGTAGGCATCTGCTGGAGCTCATATTGGAACGTCCAGCAATACAGCCACTAGGACTAAGGATCCTGCAACAATAAAGACAACAATGTTACATTTAAGAACACAATTAATTGTGAAGAGTAACCGCATAAAATCTGAACTACAGGGAGGTAAATTTCTGCAGAGAGATAAATCTCAAAAATAGGCAAAATATCAGATAAGTAGGGGCTATGGTTACATACAGAGGGGCCCAAGAGGGACAACAAAGATCTCTTTCTGTTGGCACCCTGAGTGAAAAACACTGGTTTTTGAGGTTTCAAAACTCATGCCATTAAAATATGCTCTAGGCTGAGCACTGAAATGACCGTCTTTTTAAATTGGGGAGGAAATTTTAGTTTGTATTGCAGCTTGCTGATTTCATATGTTAATTTACATTCCTCAAACTAAATGAATCAATTTGCAGGGCAGTTAAGATGAACAAGTTTGCTTGATGGTAGTTAAAGTAATGTGCAACGGGTCCTTCTTACCTTAGTATTTTGGTTTCTGTTTTGCCCTTCCCTGTGGTGACTTGTTGGGGGAAGATTCTCTGAAGGCAAAAATACCTTGCTCCCAGGGCTCAGTGCAACCCTGGTGCAGTGTTCAAGGCAGTGAAAGGGGAGGAGGAGAAGGGGAGGCATGATACCTGGATCTTTACGAAGCCAGGCTACAGATCCACTGGCCACCACAGATAAGAGACAACCATTCCAGTGCAGAAGTGGTAATGTTACCATGCTGTTTACTTGGCAATTTTCTACCTAGGGCTAGGATATCTCCAGAAATTGCTATGGCCCTAAACAGTTACAGTTGGTGTTGCCTGTCCTTCAAAATGGTCCTGGATGCATCTCCCGGAACACAAAGAATAAAGCATGCATGAAGCCAGCATTAACCAGCCTCAGGGTAGAGCTGTCTATTGTCTTCTGCTTTGCTCCCAGCAGACAAATTTCATCAAGATTTCCCATATTTCACAAAGTCAGATCTCTTGACTTCTAGCTTTACTCCTTGCTTAAATCACTTGCTGTAAATAAGTACTCCTCAACGGTTTGCAATATGTTTCAATCTTTTTTTTAAAAAAAAAATCCTACTCCATAAGTCACTGAAGTACAGTACAACTAGTAGATATGCTCTTTTAAACTTAGGAAAACTTTGCAAAACTCCACAATCCACTCAGTTTGTTAGCACAACAGTTTACTAATACAACAACAATGAGGGACATTATGAAGATGTTTCCCACAAACAAGCAGAAAAAGTAAATACCTGTATGGAAGATCACATCCTACACCAGTATCTCTGGTTTCTATATTGGTCTTTGGTTGGTTTTCCATCAAGTAGTCCAATTTATCTTGTAATTCTTTATTCTGGAGAACAGTAATTTTCATCACAAGTTTATTTTATTTAAATTATGTTAATTAAACCAGGAAATGAAATTGCACATTGGCTTATCCCCACAAGAAATAATGTAAAAGTATTTATTGAGAAAATAAAAGTTTTATTCAGAAGCTTCTGCTTTAAGTAATTGTAATCCTGTTATAAAATTGTATGTTAAGAAACTTAGCATGAATATTGAGACTTTGTATTACATGCATTCCTGATATGACTGGTGTCATAAGTTTGATTTCCATACCGAAGAACAGCAAATACATATAGTAAATAAGCATCCATATAACATCAGGTGACGTCGCTTCAAATTTTATTTGGTTTCATAAAATAATCACAATAATATAAACATAAAAGGTAATGCCTTACCTCACATTCTAAGAAAGAGATTTTTTCTAAAAGCTGTACTATAAATAATTCCTTTTCTTTTACCTTCTTCCTTAGCATTTCAATCTATGAAGAAAAATAAAGCAAAGACATTTAGTCTAATGGAGATGGGAAGAGGAGGAAAAAGACCTAGGTACCACAGGAAGAAAACAGGTTTAATTTTTTTTCAACAACAATTTAATACCTATATATATTCACAAACTCCTTTAATCTATGGATTAGCTATCATCCCATATGATTAGGATCATTTATATAAAGATGATACACATATACTAACATGGCTTTTAACAATTTGTATTTTTCTGGAAAGAGAATGGAAACTCAAAGATTGTCATGTAAACAAAGCAAACTAAGGAAAACTCCATCTTTGATTCAATTTTAACTACATTCAAAAGTATGTTGCACATTTACTAGTTTCTTGAAGGTCTTATTTCTTCAGTTATTTCCTGGCATACCAGACTCCTTGAAAAAAGTGCATTTTCATTTTATACCTAGGGAATGGAAAGAAGTTATTTACAAATGTGCATGAAAATTAAAATAAAGTTAGCTGCACGAGAAGCATTGCATCTTAATGCTGTTCTGTATGGAACAGAAGACAAATCTTCCTTATATTCAGGGATTTCTGCTGGTCATAGAGCCATACAACAAGAACTTTTGCATTAAATCTCGCAGATATGACCAGAGGAACTGAGTACGACCCAGATTTCAAACCAGTCCCTTGCTGATTGCCCAAAGCTGTTCTGAATGTATGGAAATGGCTTTCTAACACTCCTAAAGCCACAGTTTTCTTTTTCCATTCTTCTGAACCCTTTGCTTAAAGCAAGATTTGCTGTGTGAGGTTCACACTGTTATCAGCAATAGTCTAAGACACCTGTTGACTAGCACAGACGTCAGTTCCTTTCAGTTGCCTGCATTTAGGATACAACAGCAGCTTGTGCAAACAAACTGAATTTTCTCCTCAGACTAAAGCAAAAGTCACTTGTTGTTCTCTCTCAACCCCTGCTGACTACACCTACCAAAATAGCAGCTAATAAAAAGAGCAAAACAAAACAATAGCTAAATAACAACTTCAATTGTTACTGCTTCCCCAGGAGGCAGTGCAGGTTATTACTCACAGAGACCTGTGGAAATGCACAGAAGACAAGGTGCTTCCTATAGCTGTAGTTACAGTTTACTTCAGATGCAGAAAGCAGCGTTAAAAATATTTCTAAGGAGAATCATCAGAAATGCACTGAAAGATCAGTCTGAGGGAGAAAAGGGATTCTGCATCATGTTTGCATGCAGGTAGGAACTGGGAGAAGACGGATTTCCAACTGTGTTCTGTGCTCAGGCAAGTCCTGTCCTACAGCGACAGCAATGAAAGCTGATAACAGTGGATGCTCTTTTTGCTCTCAGTGTTAAATGGTGTCAGGTCAGTAATTTTTCCAATTAAATTTCAATCCACCTTTCTTGAACAAGCCATTTCAGGTCAGATGACATAAATGTCATGAACCCTGTTTTCCACTTTACTAAGTCCATGGGACTGTGTCTGTCAGCTGAGGTGCTGCAACATCATTAGCTAAACCTGCTCCATGCCAGCTCTCTAACTACACAGAACCCAAGCAACAACTTCAGCTTTACCAAACAGTGCATTAGCTAAGGCAATTGTCTCCACAATTCATTAAAGTAAATTAAGGATAGAAAAAGTTTCTGATCTTAAGCTTGAAAGCAGAATCAGAAGTAAATCAAGTTAGTAAATGGATGGTCCACATCACAAATGAAATGCCAGAGTCTGCCATGCACTTGTAGTAGAATCTCTTTTTTGTATATAAAAAAAGTGCACCCCTTAAAGCTATGTTAGATGAGGAGAGAAAGATATTCAAACTGCCATTACAGCACTAGAAAAGCATGTCCCCTGCACATTCCTTCACAGTTTTGGGCAATATGCCAACAGTGGAAAAAAAACAGATCTATGCCTATAGCTTTTTTATCACAAGAAAACTATAAAAATACCTATGCATAATTAAAAATAGGTAGTTTCTATAAAACTTCACATTAAGTGAGGTAGCTTTATTTTGTCAAGTTATTGATTGGCTGTGGGCTTCATTTATACAATTTTAAGGAAAAAAAGTAAAAAGTATTTGTTAGTAAAAAAATTTAGAGGACTTATACTAAAGAGAATTAATTTTGTAGAACAGCCAAACTGAAATCAAGGAAAGCTCAGAATATATTATTTTTTCCTGACAGTCATCTTATTATATTGATACGCAAGAAAGACCATTTATAAATACTTGGGTCAAATTTTCTATGCACTCTCACCAGTCACTTTTTAAATCTATATCTTAAAATCAATTTTGTGAAAGAACATTAACAAACTCCTTCAAAACCACCAGTGTAAAACTTTTCAGCATGCCTGGAAACAATGATTAGTATTCCCATCCTGCCAAAAGAGAATGACAAATACTCCAAGGTACAATAATCAAAACAGTAGTACTATCACCCTCCCAAAAATTTACTGCTAGGTATTATAAAACATTTCAACCAAAACATACAGAGTTATGAAAAAGCAGCAAAACAAATGCATAAACTAAACCAAAAAAGGAAGTTATAAAACCAACTCAACTTTAATTTAGTCTTCATGATCTTCAGTTATCACATCTCATTGACACAATGATCAGTTATTACTTGGAAAAGCTAAAATGTCAAGTCCATACAGTAAGTGTTTTCAGCTGAACAGTTAAAGAATATATGGGTGCTATATCATCATCCATCTTTCTCAAGATCAGGTATTTCTTTGTTTTATTTTTCTTTTAAAGTGCATGTAAAAACTATCCATGTCATCTAAAGCTATTATCATTTCAGTTTTCAAATCACAGAAACACAAAGATTATAGCATTTTCAGAAAATCATAGAATATATTTTGACCTTCATATTTAATTACAACTTTGTTTAATAGTATGACTAAATTAATTCAGCTGTATCTTCACTGGTTCAATAGCTTCAGTCCTGCCAATAAATTCCACTTCAGAAAAGATAAACTGTTCTTCTAGAACTCTCAAGTGGGTCTTCTCTATTAATATTCTGTTCTCCTACTATGCATACAAGGAAATAATTTTAACACCAGAAATCAGTATGACACAAAGATGACTGAAGCCAAGCACAGCTATGTGATCAGGGGAGGGGTTTGCCCTGACAGATATCCATTTTTGTTATTGAAGATAATATACCTCATCAGCTGCCTATTCTGGTTTTTACATCGAACACAAAATATTTCTGTTTCCAAATAAGTGATTGATTTATCTATTATCCAAAACCAAACTCTTCTGTTTCATAGCCATTTACCTTAAGTTATATTCACTCCAGGATACAAAGGCCCTAAGATGTGAAACAAACTATGACAGTAACCATTATGTTTACTAGTATTATTCACAATTAGATTTAGTGTAAGTTAAAATTAAACTTGTATTTGTTTATTCTTCACATTGGCTACAGAGACACAAACTCCCTAAGGCTGTTCTTGAGTTATTTTAACTAGTCTGAAGGCAAAAATAAGCATGGACACCTTAAAATCTAACAGAGAATACAAAGATGAAGACCTTGACAAACAGCTTCCTCCCCTTCCCAAACACAAACTTGAACTCCAAAAAAAACCGATTTTGTAATTTGGCAGGAGTGTCACTGCTTTTACTTTTTTTTTTTTTTTTTTGTGAGAATCCTCTAAAGACTGACAGATGGAACTAAACACACAGTACTCCCTGCCTCATTTTAACATGTTTCTATAGTACCTGTCAGGACCCATTAAATCAATCTATTTTGTCCCTCTGAAGCATTATGCCAGAATTTTAAAATACACCTTCTCTTCTACTGTATGGAGAAGAGATAATGTGGTACTCTATCATCACATGCACAAAGTCTTAGTCTAGCAGTAAAACAGAATGGAATGATTAGCCCATGCAGATTACAGACACAATAAGGCTGTGAATTGGGTAACTTATATAAAACCTTTTGGTGGATCTTTAGAACATTGTGAACTCAAAGGCACAGCCACACAGACCAAATAGATTCCAGGAGAAATAAATCCAGCAGTGGCTAAAATGAGAGAGGCTATTTCAACATCAGGAAAAAAATCCTGCAGTCCCTGCTTCCCAGATGCAGCAGAGCAACCCTTTGAGGCCACTGTCGGAGAAAAGCAGTGCCAGAATGTAGCAGGGTCCCCGTAGTACTTCCTACAGGCACACTGCACCCCTGGACACATGGCCAACTAGTTGTCTCAGCAGCTACTGCAGTCCAGGGGCTGAAACAACTTCCAAAGCTATGACACACCTTTAAACCTACTTACAGGCTTGACATAGATGACACAGCCCACCAGAGTAGTTTACTACAAAAAAAAGTTTATTTACTGAATAAAGACTTGAGTACACATTCTCTTAAGCCATTAGCACCAGAAGTGAGCAAACCTATTTGATTAACCCTTGAGGGGATATGTCATAGGAAATCAGGAAAAACAGGAATAACTTTAGGGGATTATATTAATATATTACTATATTAAAAAAATGCAACCTTAATTCAATGTATTTATGTAAGTCACATTGCATAAAGTAAAAGTGATGGTTTCCTCAGAGAGGAATGTAACAAGAACACTGGATCATATTGCTGATATTGGGTAAAAGCACTTCAAAAATAAAATTCATGCCTTGCTCCTTAATGTAATTTTGATTTTTCCATGAAAATGTTAGTTATGGCAAAGTAAAATAAGATGATAATACTTACAGCACCATAAACTTGTATTGCACAAACCCAAGTATTTGTTTCAAGGCGTTGCATAGAGCAAGAGAACAACTAGCAGGTGAGAGTGCAAGAGATTTTGACTTTTGGTTGAATATAAGGCAAGGAGAAAGAGAGGAGAAGCAAGATGGGTGAAATACAATACTGAACTGAGGGCCCAAGTGGTCCCAGAATAGTGTTGAAAAAAAATCAGCGCAAGCCAAAGACTCTCAACTTCCATGGACTGACTCTTGGATCTGAGTCACTTCTGGACTGACTCCAAGACAAAATTGTCACCAAGATGTTCCTACATTTCCTTTACTCAATGCCCAAGTCCTGTAATCCACCTCATCCTTGCTACGTCTGTAGACTTTAGCATTTCAGCTCACTGCCAACTCAGCAACTTGCTCCCAAATCTGGCTTTTGCACAACTACCCTCTCAGATTTCTCTATCATTTTCCACAAGCACTATTCAGGTACTTACTTAGCAATATCATTTTACATTAAAGACCCACTCATTCTTTTCACTCATTCTCCCCCCCNTCATTGTTCCTGCTTTCCCTTCTGTTGGGAAACATCTGACTATTCCAAAACTGGAAAGGGAAGAACTACAAGGTCCAAGCTATGCCATCTGGTCTACCAGCAACTGAGGGGCATCACGTGCTCTTCGGCCGCCCCAGGGCAGGGAGCAGAGCACATTCCCCCACTACTCTAACAAGCAGGAGAAGCAAACTCCTTGGTCAGTCACTCAGCACAGACATGCTGCTCCAGGAGCTCTGTGCCTGGCAACAGGCCAACACGGCAGGGTGCACACGAGCTTAGCCCTTTGGCCACCCCACTTCAATCCCTGGCATCTGGCTGTCGGGCACAGGAAAGGCACTGGATCTCTCCCTGGCATGGCAGGATCCATGAAGTTCCCTGCAGATTGTGTTTGGTGTGCAGCCTGCATTTCACATACCCACTGCAATTTCCAATGATCTGAATCAGCACATAAGGCCCAACATGCAATGTCAATCATCCTGAATTTATCTGCTGGCTCAGGATTAATATGGCCACAACACTTCTGTTCAAGCTGTCTCCTTGATTCAGTCCTATTGCTGTTACCACTGCTATGCTTTTGCCTCCTTCTGAAACCTTGAGGTCATTTCTCTCAAACTCCCTCGACCTCCAGATTGTCATCTTATCTTGCAGCAGCTCCCAGAAAATTCAATTCTTCTTGTCCATCCCACCAATGGAGAGCTGTCTCCTCCTCATTACTGCACCTTATAGAGTCTCCAATACATCTCAAATACCAAACAAGATTGTCATGCTACTTGAATGGATTGTGTAAATACTTTCCAGGAAGAGCTGCACTTCTGAATTTCTCTTGCTCCACCAAGCAACTAAACTTTGCATCAGTAAGACGGAAAGTTAGATGTACGAGTTAACAGCATTAAATTGATCTCATGGATAGAACACCTAAGAATAATCAAGAGGAGAATTGTAATACCTAAAAGAAAGAGTGTCTAAAGAAATGCTGGAGATGTGAGTAGTGATATTAGAAGGGAACTCAACAGAATTATAAGCAATTAAAGTAGAGGGAAAAAAGCATCTTAAGAGAGTATTAAAGTTGTGTCCAATTGTAGAGCCTTTATAAAGAAAGTCCGAAATAGCAAACTTTATTTTATTCTGTGTACTCAGACACAGTTCTGGAGGCTTGAAATATACAGTGATCTATTGGATTGGAACAGATCCAGCTGTTAGGTAAACTCAGTCAACATTTACCACTTGATATTATCATCCATTAGTTTAAAATATTTATCAGAACATGACAGTGTTAATATATGGAAGTATTATATATTCAAGTATCATATGTTTTCCTTATTCATCTACCATAATGGACTGGGCTTCTGTAACACTGATACAGAGACATGAACAAACTGGTCATAAATGTGAGTAAACACAGGACAAACACATACTATATGATGCAAAACAAGACAGATGAGACATTGCAACATCAGCCTGAACTCTCAGAGGTTATTGCTGTACAAGGAGAACATTTTACTCAGTCCAATATTCCACCAGACCTTAAGTGGTATTTATCAGAGGCGAAACAAGAGTGTTGAAATTTTTTCAGGGAACATAATACAGTAAATAGGAATGAGGACCTTTGCCTTTTAATACTCCTTAAATCACTTGAGCAACCCCTCAATACTTTTTGTATTTTAAAACTCATATTGTATTTAAGCAAAAAGTAACAACTGATTGATATAAGTTAATGCACCAACTTAGAGACCTTCCTAAAGTAATGAGCTTTATGAACACATTACACCAGTCTTTGATGTACATCTATTGCTAAAGCAGGCTCACAGGGCCTAGATGTCATAATGAGTTATAAACATTGGCACATTGTCTAACAGTTCAACCCACCTTACTAAGGGCTACCTAAGTAATGTGCAAGTTTTCTAATTAATGACTTGGCCAGCCAATTCCCAGCTGAAAGAGCTGATGCTACACATGTATAAACACTGTCACCAAAGACCAGCAGTGATTCTACTTCTGCCAACAGATAAGCAATGTACTGCATTGCTCAAGTCCAGTGAGGCATGCCAAACATTTGAATTGGGGGTGGCGAGTTATTTAATGTTCTGCCATTTATCTTCCTCCTCCAAGCTCCCAAGCACGGTTTCTCTTTCTACATTTGATTTGTTGTTGTTTTGTTTTTATTGTAGGTACTATGCAATGCAGATTTTGGTTAGCAAAAATCTGGCATCTGTCTGTGGCTGGTAATTCCATCTTCTCATCCTCTATGCTTCTGTGTGGCTTCTTTTACTTGACCTAAAATTGAAACTGTACTTCCATATTAAAACTGGGATAGTTTGCTATCTGGAGTTGGAGTATCTTGATACAGAAGTTTTCAGCTGGTTGTTAAGTCTTTGGTGGGAAATTTTCTTCTTTATTCCCCATTTGTGCAATACAAAGTATCTTCTGTATTTGAGATATCATTTGCTCATTAGCACTTTGTCCTTTCATGCAAGTATCTTCCACAACGGAACAGGATACAGCTTCACCCTGGTGTTTGGTCACCATTTATTATCCAACGAATCTGAGACTAAAGCTGGAGAACAGCTCATGGGCCATGACCTAGAGACAGTTCAATTCAGTAGTTAGGGGAATTTCATGTGAAATCTGAGTTCTGTAGATAATTTCTTGGCATGGAAACATAAATCCTTTTCTCTTCTCAGTCCACTTCAAAACAGCTCCCTGTATCTGCATCAACCCACTCACCTTGCTTACAAAGTGTAACTGCTTACTTCCTTCCTTCTCCTGTTTCTCAACAATGAGACAATATTACATATAAAATAAGCTTATTGTGCCATGAAATGACAATCCATTTCAATGTCAACTGCACAAATCTCAAAACTAAAGCTTCTTAAATCTGTCCAGGTTTGAAATTGAGATCAAGCCAGCAAATACTTTTGTTGCTGATTTAAAAATCAATGTTTTGTATTTCACTTGAAGACTTTATGTTACACTAAACTCTTTCCCATCTTCTACACTGGCAGACAGGATAAACTGACCATATCAAATACATAACTTAAAAGACAAGCTTTCACCCCTCTCACAGAACAGCAGCAATTTCAACCCTGAAAGAAACAATGTGGTAGCAGCTTCCCATGTCCTCCCATAGTGCCTCTGTGCCTGCACTGGTCTGACCAATTCCGCTGCTGCATTGGAAACTCCTTAGTGGAAGGGCCTGAAGTTTGTGTGCTTCCACGTTTCATGCTGTGAGCCTCCCTGCAAATTCTTCCTCTGATCGAACTGACTTTTCCCTGGATTGTGTTTGAAAGTCTTTCTCTGCCCAGCCATACTTTAAGATGGCTGCAAAGGCAAGGGCTAATAAAAAACCAAACCAAACCAAAAACACCCCCTCCCCCCAACAAAAAACAACCAAAACTGCCAAAAAAACCCAAACAAAAAGGAGCTAATCAAGTCTACCATTATTAATGTTCATGGATTTCACCACTGAGCTCTGGGTGACCCACTCTGGCCATTTGTCTCTTCTCACTCTTTTTTTGAAAGCCTGCTACATACAAATAGTATGAGAAAATAATTTGCAATCTCTCTCTAATGAGAATATGAGGCTTTAACACTATGCAGTATAACTTTCTGCTCAGGTGGTGCTCTAATGGGCTGTGATCTTGGCTCTCACAGCAGAGCATCCCTACAAGGCCGAAAAACAGGTGTGCATGGGACCTAACATACAGAGATATTGAAGGTCACTGACTTCAGCAAACTTGCATTTTATTTCTTCCATTTATTTTCTTCTGAAAGTTATTTTCCATGCTCCTATTTAATTTACAGCTGGTGTGACTAGGTCAAGTTGAAAAAGGTGCTATTAATGCCCGAGATGGAAGGATTTCTTTTCACAGAAAAAATTAAAAGCAAATGATTTCTTCTCTAAGGAGTATAGCCACGTTGAACTGTGATTGTCCTTCTCTGCCTGAGCTCAATTCTACGGGTCACATACCTACTGCATTCAGTACCAACAAGATGGTCCTGTGACAAGGAAGGCTTTTCCTCTATGGCCTCCTACATTTAGTGCTCCTCTGCCAGCATGCATGCCTAGATTAGGGAGGACCACAGCCTCCTAACACATTTTTAAATGCCATCAGACCAGCACTGGAGGGGTTAGAGCTGCCTACTGCATCACTTTCACTGCCTCCTGACTGCTTGCTGTTCATTACAGAATGCCCTGCATCTGTTACTTGCAAATGATCCATCATCTTTCCCTAAAAAGGCCTGAAGAACAATCTATTTTGTGATTTTTCAGCAGGCAGATTCATCTCAGTACTTGTTCAATTTTGACAGTCCTCCATATGAGTTTGAAACAGAATATCTTGTTTATTCAGCATCCCTTTGAAATTATGTTCATCTCTATAGCTGCGCTTTGTCTAAACTGGGGATGGTAACGGCATAAAACTGTTGTGGTTTACACTGAAAGCATAAACCCTTCATTTATACTTCAGATCTGTGTCCAAGATTAATACTAAATAAAGCTCATCCTGTAGTCAAGCAAGTATAGGCTTAGCCATTATTCTAAACTAGTTCATATAGTAGCTTTGTTCAGCTTCTGAACAAAAGCACTGCTGATAATTTTGACTATTTACTTTCTTTCCACTTCTGAGTTTCCCAGGTTAGCTTGTTCTCAGTCTATTTTCATGCAACAGAGAAACTAAGTGTTTCAGAAAACAGGCTTTCTGGCTGCTTTGATAATTCTTTCTTTTTAATTATATTATTTAAATGTAAGATATTGATCATTATAATACCCTCAGAAACTCAAAGATGGAATGTTATTTTACAGATACCAGCCATGAAAATATTGCAATAATGAGTAACATGGCAGGTTTTCATGAGACTTTTCTAGATGTCCTTTGCCATTACATTCTATATTCAGTTAAATTTAAGGTAGAGAGGACATGCGTTCAAATATATCCCGATTAAATAGGGAAGATTTTGTAATTGCACTACTATTTAAGTCCCAGAAAATGTGTTACTCTAGAAAGTATGTTTAGTGTTGCTGCTCACTAGTTTTTAACTTAACTCCAGAATGGTCTCTTCAGATAGCATTCCTTTTCAATAGCCTACCTTTTAAGAAGTATTTTTGTTCTCTGCTTCTATGGCATAGTTAGTAAGTGTTGTTTAAAGTGAGCTAAAAATGCTTTTCTAATAGTTATGTATCATAAAAAAACATGAAAAAGACCACACATGTGGCTAGCTCAGGGCATACACATCTGCAATGCTTTTTAACTTCCCCCATGGTGGACTGCTGCTCTTCTCTGCACTATTAAAGCTGCTATTTTTTGGCCTTTAATTAAAGACTCCAGTTTAAAATAGTGCATGCCAGCTATATTGTAGATATTTCCTCCAACACAGTTTGAACACAAATCACAGATAGCACAAAAATTAAAAAAACCATTATGTTCTGAATGTACTTGGTACCATCTGACCTGATCAAACCTCTGTTACAGGAGTCTTTAGTTAGCTCACTAGTGAAAATACAGATGTAGCTACAGGTGTTCATGCAGTTCTCAAGAAACTGAACTAAAAGAAAAACTAAAACACACAAGGACTAAAGGAGAGAGCAAAAATATATTCCTGATGTCTACATGGCAGTCAAGGATTCATACAGAGATTTAATTGATTTTTGAAAAGCAGGTAGTCAGACATCAATTAAAAGTAGACACATTTGACATTGAAGTAGTGAATTGGTCAGCTAACATTTTACTTATAAAATAGGATAACCACAAGATCTAGAAGGGCTTCCTGTGTATACGAAAATACCAGCAGAAATACATTGCAAGAAATCAGCAAGCTAAACTCATCCATTAAACCTAGCATTTATGAAATAATAATCATTGGCCCAAGCTTTATACCTGTTTTTGCCAAAACACTCCATAGAATTGAAAGCATTTGTTATACCAATGCAACTCAGTAGAGGTCAAGTTACATCAAGCAGTTTAAAATATATTTAGCAATAAAGGGCAAAGTTTAGGCCACCATCCTCTTAAATATTTCTAGAATCACCTGGGTTGCACACGTATGGCAAGGTGACAAGTCCTTTAGAACTTTTGGTGAGAACAATAAAAAGCTCATAATATGATAGTTGGCTTACAGAGATACAAAACAGATTAAATAATTGCTCCCATAATCCATTATTAGATGGATTGGATTATTCGATGGGAGAAGTATTCCTTATTAGAATACCATGGTATAAAGATTGTTAGCTCAGTTTTAGACCACCTGCTATGATGCTTGAAAATAGTGAAAATGGCAAGCTGAATTAGAAACAAAACTTCAAGACTTTATACCAGTCTTCTCTACCAATGATATAAGAGAAGAACTTTAATACAAAGAGATAGATAATTTTGCATCCCTCTGTGTAAAAGATACCTAGTATCATATATCTGATCATACAGCAGGACTACATCACAATCTTACAAAACAGATTAGGTAAATATATCTATATAAAGTATAGGGTGTTTATATAAAAAAATACCACCTTGATAAAAATGGAAAACTCCATGTCTAATCAGAAATCCTAAAATAGCACATTGTGAATGCAGAAAGAATGCCTTAGGTTCGAATGGTTTCCAAACATTTGATTTTATAAATGTGTGATGTCCAAATACGAATAAAAGATATTTCATGAATGCCTACCCTCTGTTCAGTAGCAAGGCTCAGTGTAACAGTACTGTCAGTCTGCTTTGTAAAGCTCCAATTTAAACTTAATTTACCGATTTCCCATGTCATTATTTTGTCTACTTGGAGAAATAGAAGTGTTTGTAATGACAGTATTCTGACTGCTGAACAGTTTCTTAACTGTTACTTAAAGCAGCTTTCCAGCAGAAAGTCCCTTAAAATTTTACAGGAAATTATATCAGCTAAGATGATGACCCAAGACCAGGGTAAAAAAAAAAAAAAAAAAAAAAAAAAGGCAGATTTTTGTCTTCCACTGTTGTAGAAAAAGGGATCCTTAATGACTAGTCTGCATTGTTTCTGCAGTTATCCTCTGAATGCTTCAAATTAAGTTGCAAGTTGCATGCTGTATTTCCTGGACTACCATGAAGAGCTCTAGAATTAGCGTCAGCCTAAAGAACACAGTATATAACGCACAGCCACTGGATTAAACTGCTTTCACCTTGTCTTTCTGCTTCACTAGCTCCAGATGCTTAACTCATCTTCCACTGTGTTTGTAGCTAAGGTGGCATAAGGAAACTGCACACAGAACAGAGCTCTCTTTGGATTATGTACTAAAAGAATTAGTGTTCCCAAAAGACTCAAAATTGTTTTACTAGATCTCACCTCCTCAACCATGTGCTTGACTTTCTTCTGTTGGCAGTGGACCATATCATCCAGATGTTTGATTCGCTCTCTTAGGCTAGCTGCTACCTCCTCCAAATGCTGTGACCTAGCAGAACACAGAAGAATTAAGCATGGAAATAGGGAGCTACGCAGTATAAGCAAAACAAGAACAACCCCCACAATCCCACCATAAATCAAGAAGACCAGGCCTAGAGGGAGGCAAGTCAAATTCCACTGACTGGTGCCAATTTGTCTAAAGTACATTTTAGTAGTAGTCTTTCAGTCAAAGTGGCTGTCTCCACCCAAGTTAACTCACCTTTGTCTTGCATACTGGTGTGCTTACTCAGAGCCTGAAGTGCTGACAATTAAACAATATGACAAAGCTCATCTCCTTAAGATGTCTGTTTTTCCTTGAAGTGAAAGGCATTTAGATCTTTATCATCAGAAAGACACATTCACCCTGCCTGCAAACTTTTTGGAAACATATACTAAACAAAAGCCAGGAAGCACATCTGCTGGCATCCTTTTAAAAGCTCTCCAGCTACAGGGAAGTCTTGAGTCAAGGATTTCACATAGCTGCCAAGAGTAGCAGAATGCTACCTGGAGTCATATTAACTCATCAACAGTCAGCAGGAATTGTTGTAGATGTTTTAAGTTTGTATGCATGACTCTCTAGATAGATTCTGCATTTCTTCAAATCTGTTTAACACAAAAATTGAACATCTTCAGAACTCCTGCCACAAGCTGGTTTGACAGCTTGCCAGAAAAGTAGTTTTAGAATATGCAAAGAAACAGGAGGGAAGCTTTTTAATAAGTTTTTGGCACGTTGGCCATGGGAGCCTCCATTTTTATCCGAACATACAATTCTTGAAAGTCTTCAAAGAAAGCAATTGCTTGCATACAAAACAAACTTCTGTACTCCTAGGTTCAGGACTGGACAGAATTTGAGAAGTGGAGGAGGGTAATCAGAAACAAAAAGGCTTTTTTCGTCTTAGTCTGTGCACAGCAGAACAAACCATTGAAGCTGTAAATAGAACAACCATTCTAAGGCAAACCAGCAGATGGCAGACTGTATGACATGATTCCAATGAATGACTGAATTGTATGCTGTTCCCCCCCAAAAGAGTCTCTATTAACAATGAAGTACTCTACAGAACTTTTAACTGCAGCCCTTTGGGACTCAAAAAATCAAGGCACTGGTGCAGGTTTTTCAGTCCTGCATATTAAGGTCTCACAAAACTGTAATTTACATTTTGATTGCAATTGTGACACGTTTGGTCTCTCATTGAAAGATTCAGAACTTTAGGCACTGACAGCAATGGAACAACAGAACACAGGTCTTTCCTCCAGTGGAGCTCAAGTGTCTGGTTGGGTACAGACAGGTAAAGAGAACTTAAGAACAGACTTAAGCATCTGAACACAGATTCATTGCTTGCATTGCATAGATTGTAACTGCATGCTTGCTTGCATTGCATAAATTCCTGTCTGAACACTACCTTTACCCTTTTTACTGCAGCATAACTTTTCATGCTGGGTGGACAGGGCAGGATTCACTGAAGTGAAAACAGTATCTGTTATCAAAAGGTAAAGGAAGAAAGCAATTATCTTTCATCTCCATATTCTATGTTGCATGTGACAGCTGTTCACTTTAAATTATTATTTTAACAGGCTGCTGTGAAAAGCTGTTATTACACTGAAACCAGACAAGCTGGTCACAGGTCAATACAACTAGGCAGTGAGATGCTCTCGGCAGGGACCTCCTGTTATGTTTATGCTTCCTACTGAACAGCAGGATGCCAAAACCTTAAAACTGAATTTCTGGGTGCCACAGAAATATAAGTAGTAATCAAGTACAATTATTCTATCTGTGCTTATAATTCATCTTTACCCACTCAAGTAGTGCCATATAAGCCTGTGAGTGGTGGATGCAATTTGCACTTTAATGGCAGTTATGCTATTTCAGTGCTGGACAGATTTCTCTTGATACTTTGCCTCTGGCTTTGCTTGAAGCTCTCTTTTGCCTGGAGAGCCGCTGTGTCTCAAAGTAGTAGTAATGGAGCACATACCACTCAGAAACAGCAGAAACAGGTGCCACCACACCACTAGATCTTTCTTCTAAGCCTCATGCTTTTGAGAACAACCATTCACAAAGGTCTCACTGCCAATAACATCACCCTCACTTTCCCCAAATAAATTCATACCTTATTTCTGCACTGTGATGCTACACGACAGATTTCTTCCACAGCCTCATTTTGGTCGTGTGCATATGTTAACATGCACTGCATGTGTAGATCTGCCCCTCCAAACCTCAAATATATTCCCCACTTTCCTTCTTTCATACAAGGAAAGACAGGTCTAGCGGTTGTATGCCAAACTCTTGCTCTCTTTAAGAGTTCATCTTTTCAAAAGGGATGTCAACGGGAATGTCCTACAGCTTAATACAGGATACAGAATGTCTTTTCTTTTAAAACTGTGTTGAGCAGTCTAGAAGGAGATAATAGAAGTATTCATAGTCAGGATCATAACGTGCTGAATTTGGGAACGCAGATTTAAGAAAAATGCAATCTACAAATACATCACAACTTGTTCCATTTAAAATGCACTCTGCATGTTTGCAAACAGCTTTTCAAGTAAGATTCCCTAAAGCTTCCTAGAAATACTAGAAGTTCCACAGACAAGACATATCTTACCTTTCACTGTCAGAGTTGTTTTCAGATTTTGCTCCAGATATTTGTATTTCATTTAATTCAAGTTGTTTTTGCAGCTGGTGACGTTCCTAAACAAGAAATGTTATCCTTCAGCTCTCCATGTGTCAAAATGTAAAAGGCTTCACAAAGCGTATTTCATTGCAATTCAAAAGATCATTTGTGAAATTAAAATAGAAACCAATTAAACAAAATTCATGCATTTCCTAAGCAAGGAGCACAGAATGCATAATAATAAATCAGATTCCTAGCTATGCATGGAAATAAGAGAAGAGTTTTCAACTTCCTATTTGAAGATGTACAGTTGTACTTGAACTACATTTTTTGAAGAAAAAGATGAGTCATCACAATCTTTAACTACATAAATCTCTAATTTTCCATGTTATCCCTCCATAAAGATCTCTCAATCCAAGGCTGAGATAAAAGGTATTGCTCTATTTTCTTCCCCAAAATATTCCTGTTTATTTTTCCAGATGCCCACCAGCACCTTGGTCATGAAAAAATCTATGAGGACTTGGGTTGAGTCAACACAAATTAACAGAGGAGTCTGCTATCCACTTTAATGGGAATATAAGACAGGCATTCATTTTTACTCTGTAAGTATCAGCCAGATAAGAGCAAATTAAATAACCAATGTGAAGAAACTCGTCTGTACTTAAGAACTATATTGCAATCCTTTTTTCACTGCATAATACTTAAAACTTGTAGACTGAAGCCCAGATGAAATTAATGGAACTACTAAAGAGGCATATTAAGCTGAATGATTTCTCAGTGTAATCACTAATTCTACTAGTAAATTTGCAAGCATTAGATAAAAGAGGCTCAATACAAATGCACATTAGACTAACCAGTCAAGCCAAAAAGACAGCACATGCCCACCTCTCAAGCCTGTCAAGGTCCCTCTGGATGGCATCCCTTCCCTCCAGCGTGTCGACCACACGACACAGCTTGGTGTTGGCAGCAAACCTGCTGAGGGTGCACTCGATTCCACTGTCCATGTCACTGACAAAGATGTTAAACAGTGCCGGTCCCAGTACCGACCCCTCAGGAACGCCACGTGATACTGTTCTCCACCTGGACATCGAGCTGTTGACCACAACTCTTTGAGTGCAACCATCCAGCCAATTCCTTATCCACCGAGTGGTCCATCCATCAAATCCATGTCTCTCCAATTTAGAGACAAGGATGTCGTGTGGGACAGTGTCAAATGCCTTACACAAGTCCAGGTAAATTATGTCAGTTGCTCTTCCCTTGTCCACCAATGCTGTAACCCCATCACAGAAGGCCACCAAATTTATCAGGCACGATTTATACTGAATATACTTTATATACTGAACATGATGTAAATGGTATGGAATAAGGTGTACAGAACATGCTGGTTTTGGCTGGGATAGAGTTCATTTTCTTCATAGTAGCTAGTATAGGGCTGTGTTTTGGATTTGTGCTGAAAACAGTGTTGATGATATAGAGATGTTTTCATTACTACTGAGTAGTGCTTACACAGAGCCAAGGCNATGATGGAGCCCTGCTTTCCTGGAGATGGCTGAACATGTGCCTGCCAATGGGAAGTGCTGAGTGAATTCCTTGTCTTGCTTTGCTTGTATGTGTGGCTTTTGCCACCATTAGGCAGCCCTGACTGTAAAGACCACTAGAAAGATAGAAGAACCACTTAATCACAGTGTCTCTATGGTGGTCCATTCATTTACTTATATGGATACAATAACTAAGAAAGATGCAAACAGCGATGGTATGTTACTAAGCAGGGTACTGAGCACCAGACAATAAAAAAAAAAAAAAAACCTAAATAAATAAAAAAAAAAATCAAATTTCCTCCATGCACTTCTACATTTTCTTTAAAGGTGGCAATCAACTAACTCTCCTACCTCTTCCATGCGTTCAATCAGCCGGTCCAGCTCACCAATTCTCTGGTCTTTTTCCTGTATGCTTGTTTCTGTAATCTGCATCTTCTTATTTGCCTCTTCAATAGCCTTCAAAAGCCGATTTGTTTCCTCCTTCAAATAAGAACATTTACAGGCATGTGAACATACAGTATATTAATGAGGGCTATTTTTTTTTTTTAGACCATAAAGCCAGGCTAATAGCTTTTAAGCAGAGTTCAAAACTCTGCCCAGAAGTCTGGAAGAGTTGTGACCCTAAACGTGGATTGTATAGAACAAAAGATTTGGGGCACTTTGAAGTGCATAGGTATTTGTAAAACACCCTTATGAAAATCTGAGAAAAACTTTTACCCATTTCTTATATATTTGTTTTCTCTTCGAAGGATGCTGTGAAGTAACAGCACAAGAAAAATACGCTGTTGCAGAAGACAGCATTTTAAACACCAAAAAGTTTGCCATGTTCAGCTTTGTACTTTCTTCACATATAGAACAATATTGATAGAGACTGGGAAATCTACCTTCAATCTCGGTCATTTTCTATCTTTATCAGTTAGAAAAGTGCAGTGACAAACTGCTCATAGAAAGGTTTTACTTGAGGGTGGAGGGAAACCAGGGGACAGGAAGAGTTGCTCCAGTAGCATCCAGTGAAGTTGTTCCCCCTCCCCTTCTTAAACTATCACTAAAATTGGACATTATATTTTCCTTTTTTTTTTTTTTTTAAAGAATCAGAAATTTAAAAAAAAAACCCAACTGAATTTCAAATTTTGAAATCTACATTATCATTACTGTTAGTGTTTGAACACATTATTTTCTCATCCCTACAACCTCAAAAGCTTGGAAAGCTTAGTAACTGTGGCATGACTAGTGACAGAGTCAGGAGTGAAGGAACTTGTCAACTCTGGAGTATTAAGTGATTGAGAAATGACACCCAAGCTAAGCACCGCTCTTAGAGACTGGCTATACATACTAGGAGGATTTCTTTCTCAGCTTTATGTTTCTGCTCCTCTTCTCGCATTTTTTCCTCATACTGACTATACAGTTTCCTTGTCATCTCTCTCATGACTTCAGCATTGGCCTCCTGTGATGATTCCACCTACGAGAAGGGAAAGGAAAGTCACAGTTGACTGATCAGTCAGTACAGCACTGCTGGCAGCAGAAGAAATGGAGTTCACATTATGAGAGAATAACACTTTGAACTTCAGCTCCACCTTGTTATAAATTTGACACTGCTGAAGCAGATTTTCATCAAGACCATTTACAACACTCTGCTGGTGCACAAGTCATTTGAATTTGTAGAAGTTACCATTTCATCACGTTTCATGTTGTCTGAATTTAACTAGTCATTGCTTATTCAAGACCAGGCTATGCCTCTTTACTGAGCCCTTCTGTAACAGTCTCCAAGTCACTTGGTTTGTTTCCCCATTGAAAAGATATTGTCTCCCCTCATTTTTACAGAAGTATACATTAGAGATGGTCTAGACTCAAGTCCTGTTTCTAAATGACCGTGAACACTCAAAGCAGTAATTACTTTAAGATGGACCTAAGTATATACTGTTAACTAGAAGACACAGCTGTACTCTCCCTCCTCTCTCTTGCTTTTTCACATACTGCTCTTTGTTTAGGCACAAGAACTGGGGTGACCATGGAGCAAAGCACATCAGGGAACAATCAGACTTAATATATTCAGGAGTGTGGAAGGGTTAATTTTTAACCACAGGACCAGAAACTTTACTACTGCTACAGGGAAGAAGGCAGGAACGGTAATTCAGAAACAGGATTTCCCCCTTATGTTGGCTCAAAACACTGACTGAACCACACCCTCAGCAATTAAACACTAGATAGGATATTCACAGCTTAAACCCATCCTCTCTGTAAACCACAATAAAAGCAAAGTGCAATAGCCTGTCCAGGACTGAGTTCTCTTACTAGAGATGCTACAAATCAAACAAGGTGATAGTGAAATGCTGTAAGTGCTACAAAAATGTCAGGAAGAGGAGGAATATACAGTCATCTGGGAGAAGAATAAAGTGTTCCCTGCTGATCACTACAGTTTACGGAGCTAAAAAACACCTGGCTCTGATGATTAAGGGTTTGGGGGCTGGGTTGTTGTTGGGTTTTTTTGTTTGGTTGGTTTTGTGTTTTTTTTTTATTTCAAGGACTGAAACATTTATTAAGCCCTGTGTTTATCTTGCGTGGTGGGGACAAAGCTGTTTTACTACCCTGTAGGATAACAACAATGTATTTCATCCTTTGAAAAGGGACTGAGCTCTGAACGACTCCACTTGTACTACAATTGCCCCCTTTGGCATCTCACCTAGAGTAACTCTGGCACTTTCTGAGAGGGACTGGAGTTAAATTAAGTTTCAGCACAACATCAAACCTTCCACATTTCAGGAAGCCTGAAAGAATCATATAATTTGGAGAAAGCCAACAATCAAAACCTTAAGATACAGTAACTGTATCCTTAAGATACAGTGAACTGGAATATGATCTCTGGCACTGTCTCTCCGTTATTCCTTTGCTTATAGCTTGAGCGATGAGAGTAAAAACACGCATAAAAAGGTAGACACATTGGGGCAGCTGTTACAGTACTCTTAAGCAATGTCTCCAACCTCAGTTATTGTGATTGTATGAATAAACCGAACCCATTTAATAGGCTACATGGATGTGTTCTCCTACCCAGAAAATAATTATGGCATACGGTAGTTACTGCTTCTTAGCTGCTAACCTCCCAGATTCCACACCACCCTCTTACACCTCCTGCAACTTTGAGGGCAAAATTTAAACTTTTTCCTCATTAAGACAGGGCATATATTCTGCAGACCTTGACATGCTTGAACATAAACAAATCTGAAACTTTTTCCTCATTAAGGCAGGGCATATATTCTGCAGACCTTGACATGCTTGAACATAAACAAATCCTTAAGCGTTCAGTTGAACTGGGACTTAACCTGCACTTCTCTGCCCTTAGAAGCAGATATACCTTTCCCTGCCTTGTTGGTGCATGTCCTTAAGATTATAGTAAAGTCCAAATTTCTGTTTTGAAATCTTAATCACATCAGCTTTGCTTGCTTCTTTTAATTGGTTTTTCCCTCTTTTTATTTCCTGCTGACAACAGCAGGTACAAAATGCAGCTACTTTTATAGCATTACACTTTTTATAGCATAAATATTTACTACTAGAGCAAACTAGAACATTAATTGCAAGTTGAAATACTCTTATGTTAATGTTTTCTCTTTTAATCATTCATCATTACGCACGATGTGTGTCCAAAGAAGAGCAACAAAGCTAGTGAAAGGTCTCGAGCACAAGTCTTATGATGAGTGGCTGAGGGAACTGGGGTTGTATAGTCTGGAAAAAACGAGGCTGAGGGGAGACCTTATTGCTCTCTACAACTACCTGAAAGGAGGTTGTAGCCAGGCAGGAACTGGTCTCCTCTCCCAAGTAACAAGCGATACGACAAGAGGAAACAGCCTCGAGTTGTGCCAGGGGAGGTTTAGATTTGATATTAGGAAAAACTTCTTCACCAAAAGGGTTGTCAAGCATTGGAACAGGCTGCCCAGGGAAGTGGTTGAGTCACCATCCCTGGATGTATTTAAAAGACATGCAGACGTGGCGCTTAGGGACATGGTTTAGTGGTGGACTTGGCAGTGCTAGGTTAACAGTTGGACCTTATAATCTTAAACGTCTTTTCCAACCAAAATGATTCTGTGAATGTAAGTCACTAAAGTGCCAAAAAGAAACATCTGCTCTGACAAAATCAAACATAAATAAACCAGCAGTCACTTTAATTTCAGTGACAAATTCTGAATCAGTGCTATATCTAAATTAGTCTATTTTGAGCAATTTTAAGAGAGACAAAGGTTTCCAGAAGACCTTTTTTGGTTGTTTTGTTGTGGGTTTTTTGGGGGTTTTTTTGTTTGTTTGTTTGTTTTTAAATGAGATATAAAGAATACATTTGGCAGATGACAGGAGACAACAGTCAAGCTTTCTGGTGTATAAAACCTTCCAGTTTGCATTTTATTCCCTTGCATTTCTCTGAAAGAAATAGCTTAATTGTCTTTCCAAGACACTTGCTGTTACAGCACATATCTGCTGACCATATGCTCATAAGACTTAACAGATTACCTATTAAAAATTGTGCAATACCAAATAAACAAATTCAACATCAAGAAATTCTTATAGCATTGTGCAGAGTTATAATATTCCTTTACTTCCAGCAATGGACTCTAATTATTTAATGGTTAGAATTATTCACCCGCCAACATCCCTGAATGGTAGTCCCATGTTATGGAAAGACTGACTGCAGCCAGCTGAGATTCTTTGTTATTAAAACAGTATTGATTCACAGGAATACATCAGCTCTAGGGAATGATGAAGGCTTGAAGAATGAAGAACCCTCTACAAATAAGGCCAAGGAATTCATTTAACATATACCTAATGCCCTCACGGGGCAATATTTTTAGGGGAGTTTATATACCACACCTTTAATTTCAGTAACTGATTTTCAATTTCTGCTGTTTCCAGTTGCTTTTGCTTCTCTCTCAGCTTTTCCATAGATTGCTCATGTGTATGTTTTAAATTCCTTATTTGTTCCCTTATATCAGTGTTCTCCAATGTAACATCCACCAGAGTTTTCTAGAAGAAAGAGGCAAACCACATATCAAAAATCACAAATAATTTGGTGAACTAATATAGTCAAGAGATTAGGGAACAGACAGAACATTTAAGAGTTTCTTGATATGTCAATGCAGTGTGAACAGTTTTTCAAGTTTTAACTTTTAAAATTATGGCTTTTCTTGTATTTAGTTTGCTAGAAGGTATTTCCATGAGGAACAGTGAAATCAAGTCCTGGAACACTATAAAAAAAAGAAAGGAACATGGATACATTTCAGTATGAATGCTATTCCCAACAATCTTCCTTTCTTCTCTCCAAGGGCCATGCTACACATACTAAATGCACTAGACTGAGAAAAACTGTGACATACAAGAAAGCAGGAATATTAAGTTGTCCAGCTTAGATATGTGGGAATTTGGAAGTCTTTAAAACAGAAAATTCATTCCCATCTTCTCCCTCCCCATATATTTCATAGGTATGTAAAGTCTCACAAGGGCTTAGCATCCAAACATGCCACTTTCATTTCTGTTAACCAGTGAAGGTAGGAATAAGTCAGGAGATGTACTGTTTTGTGCAACACAGAATAAATCACATTTTCACCTTAGACATTTCATAAAGACATGACTAATGGCATTAGTCTGCTGCAGATCAGTATCTCTTTATTATACACTTTTTAACAGTTTTTTTTAAAAACACAGGTGTTGGAATTTTTTTTTGCTTAGTTTCCTACATTAGCTGCCTCAGATATCCAAGACAGTACTTTAAGGGCTTGTTTAGTGTTAAAATCTATATTTGCCAACCATGTTTTATGTATGTTTTTAAATCCATGTCAGAAAAGGCAGTTGTCTGCTGTGAAACAGCTATTAAAATGTACCTGCAAGTCTATTGATGCTGATGTCAAGGAGCTGTTCATTTCACTAAAGCTATCTAAGGCTGCAGCCTGCACTCGCACATGATTCTCTAAGGATTCCTGATGAGCATTTGTCACCTGAGCAGGGAAAAAAAAAAAAATGTTTTATATAGAATAATGATCAAGTTTACCTATTCTTTCAAAAGGAGCTACAGAAGAGAAAGACCCCATGGTTAATTTTCACAGTAGTAGGATGCTTAAAATACACAGACCTCAAACCATATTCTTACACCTCAGAAACAAACAAANGAAGAGAGCAAAACCCAAACAGTGTAAATGATTATGAGCCATCCAATAATAAAGAGGAAAAAAAAGAGTTACTAATGGCAGCCAGCCCAACTCACATTCCTAGATGGACCAGATTTGTTTGTTGATAAAAACATAAGAACACTAGGGACTGATATGGAAAACAATTAGTGTTTAGTTACCAAGTCATACACAGATTAGGTCAGCATAGGGAGCAGAAGCCAAGTAGTTACTGTTAACCCTATATAAACATATGCCCACGTTAAAACAAACAAACAAAAGCAGAAATGCTTTGGATGGATTAAGAAAGTTACAAGATAAGAACTTGTGTGAAGAAGCATAGTGCCCAGGGCAGGATATTGGAAGTACAAACCTCAAACAAACTTTATAAACAAAAAGCAGTCCTGGAAATTCATGGGAAAAAAGCATAGTGATTCAAAGCTGAAGCAAAGAGTATATAAAGGATCCCCAAATAGCATGAAAGATGGCAGTCATGTAAAACCAACCCCAAAAACGAACAAGCCAAACAAAAAAAAGCATATAATATTAAATAGAACAGCACTTGTGTTTTCTTTCAGGCACTCTAAAGTATTAGAAAAGGGAGGAGGGTGTCTCATAACGTGCCCTTTATGTCAGAAGGAGTGCTTCATAAACTGCTAATTTGCTTCAGAACTAGAGATTTTGTCAGAGCTGGTCAGAAACCCTTAATTAAAAGAGAGATGTTCAGATTCATGCAGGATTTCTATTGGTCTGACAGAAGATCTGGAAGTACAGAATATCACCACTGCTATTTGGTAAGGATCAGCAGCAAAGATGACAAAACTGCATCTGAATCAGCATTTGCCTACAGGCATACTGGGTGGGGGACTCACTTTGTTGGATTCATTAAGGCTATTTAACATAGTTTACAGAAATTCAGTTTTCTCTCCCTCCTCTCAAGTCAGGCTAATTTTTTTTTTTTTCTGAGACTAGTTGCCACAGAATAAAAGTACCAGTTTAACAGCAAGTTCTGATCTTTATACATAACACAGCATGCAGGGAACTGACAGTCTCCAAATGAGGATGGCAAAAGNATGATTCTCTAAGGATTCCTGATGAGCATTTGTCACCTGAGCAGGGAAAAAAAAAAAAAAGTTTTATATAGAATAATGATCAAGTTTACCTATTCTTTCAAAAGGAGCTACAGAAGAGAAAGACCCCATGGTTAATTTTCACAGTAGTAGGATGCTTAAAATACACAGACCTCAAACCATATTCTTACACCTCAGAAACAAACAAACAAAACTCATAATCCAAATATGCTAACAGAAACAAGGCACGAGTATCTACGTTTATTGCTAGTTTGTAATCACTATAAAAGCTGTTCTTTTTGAAAAGACAAGACGACACTTGTAGATGTCTATTCAGAATGTTTATATACACAGAACGGGCAGACTGTAAAAAAGTCATAATGAAAAGCAAAAGAATGCAAGAAATGAGGAAATCTAGAAAGGTTTGGGTGAACTGTAGAATAGCCGTAATTAAGAAGGAACTGACTAATCAGCTACGAAAGGAAGCAACATTGAGAAGACTTAAGGATGAAGCAATACAAAGCAGGTAGAAGTCAGCAGAGAGCTTTGTTGTGTGAAAATTTGTCATCTTCTGTTATGTAGACACACATGCTTAAAA
>VXBL01003289.1:330046-485115 GCA_013400195.1 Aramus guarauna
AACAAGCCAAACAAAAAAAAGCATATAATATTAAATAGAACAGCACTTGTGTTTTCTTTCAGGCACTCTAAAGTATTAGAAAAGGGAGGAGGGTGTCTCATAACGTGCCCTTTATGTCAGAAGGAGTGCTTCATAAACTGCTAATTTGCTTCAGAACTAGAGATTTTGTCAGAGCTGGTCAGAAACCCTTAATTAAAAGAGAGATGTTCAGATTCATGCAGGATTTCTATTGGTCTGACAGAAGATCTGGAAGTACAGAATATCACCACTGCTATTTGGTAAGGATCAGCAGCAAAGATGACAAAACTGCATCTGAATCAGCATTTGCCTACAGGCATACTGGGTGGGGGACTCACTTTGTTGGATTCATTAAGGCTATTTAACATAGTTTACAGAAATTCAGTTTTCTCTCCCTCCTCTCAAGTCAGGCTAATTTTTTTTTTTTTCTGAGACTAGTTGCCACAGAATAAAAGTACCAGTTTAACAGCAAGTTCTGATCTTTATACATAACACAGCATGCAGGGAACTGACAGTCTCCAAATGAGGATGGCAAAAGGGCACAAGTCAGGGTCGCAGTCATTTGAAGTCAGAATACGTTTAATTCCCAAAGCTTCATCTGAACCAGGGCTGTGAAAATCAATGTTGAATATAACATCCACAGCAAGTTTTCAGAGAGATTTTTTGGACCAAAGAACTCAGCAGTGTAATGTGAAGGATACTTCTACAGACTGCAGCAGCTTTTATTGCTAAATCAGCATTGCAGAAGAAAGAGAGGTCACTGAATGACCATTGAAAAGTTCAATTAAGAACCAAAAGGTAAGCCATTTTTAGAACTGTCATGTACTTTAATACTAAAGAATATTGCTACTTCTTTTACTATAGTGTTTAAACAATACAGTCAATAAAACAGAGCAAAGTCTGTTGAGATGACACCAACTAAGTTGCACATTGCTCCTAATTATGTAACTTATTCATTCAATTGACCTGGCAGCTTACTGGTACAAACATCTCTGCTAATTACCAACACATACAGACAATGCTATCAAGATCATTCTTTTATTTCCAAGAAGCAGACAATTTGTAATTCGATATGCAAAAGCATCCCTGTCCTACTTTACCTTCCTGGAGGGAAAAATAAAGAAAAGTATAGACGTCACATAAAACAATGAACTGGCATGGTTTGAATTTCTGTTCTTCTGGAGAAAAAAAAAAGTTTCTAGATTACACCAGGACAGTTATTCTCATACGCTTTCCCTACAAATGAATACATACTTACTTTCAGTTCATTCGTAAGCTGCTGTATTTTTCGTTTCATTTCATCATATTCACCATACATTTTCTTTCTTACTTTTTCCAGAGTTGCTCTCACCTGGTGTCACAAAAATCAAATGCCTTTATCAAACTTACTGATGATACTGTTTATACTAGGACATGATTTTTTTTTTCTATGTCCTTCATTGTTACTTTCAGTAGTTTCCATTATTAATCTACCTTTTCATCAACAGCAATTTACTCTTAACAACAAGACAAAAACTTAAGTCTCAAGACTTGTTGACATAGGGATGATAAGAATAAACATCTCTGAGTAATTCTAAACTTCTCTGTACACACTTAAACATTTGTAAATTAATAATTTAAATAATTTCAATTGAATAATCCATAACTCATTCTAACCTGATTACTAAAGGAATTAAAATTAATTTGAGCACATTTTCTTTCTGAAAAAAAAAAGTATCCACACATGGATTAAGTACACTTTCATACTTTTAAAAGTGGTTAATTAGTTTTCCCAGAGTATGCTTTGAAGATAAACCCTTTAATTTTGGACTTTTAGGCTTCTATCTAGCTAAACAGTATATTAGCATAAATTTACCAATGTAATTTCAAATCTGAAGAACAGAGTACTCAATCTGATTTTATTTAAGATCAATGCAAATTATACTTTGCCTTTCAAGGAAAAAGAATAGAAAAAAGAATAGAAAAAAGAATAGAAAAAAGAATAGAAAAAAGAATAGAAAAAAGAATAGAAAAAAGAATAGAAAAAAGAATAGAAAAAAGAATAGAAAAAAGAATAGAAAAAAGAATAGAAAAAAGAATAGAAAAAAGAATAGAAAAAAGAATAGAAAAAAGAATAGAAAAAAGAATAGAGCGCATGCTGGAAGCCAGCTTGGGTTTACATGCCATTGCAATCATCGACAGAACGAATCTTCTCAAGACCACACATTGTAAACACTAGTTAAGTGTTTGTCTACAGTCTACCTTCCAGCTACATAGTTCAAACTCTTTTTTTTTCTCTCCCCCCACCCCCAATCAAACACAGACTGATTGCAGATAATCTAGGGGAGTGAACCCTCATCTCTGCATAGACTTGGGGAAGGAGCAAGGAGAAAACATTAGTAGGGCCTTACAGAAGAAGGGTTGTTTCTAGCAGCTCTGAAGTGTACCCACTCCCTCCCAGAAAGAGGGGCATTGGCCACCAAATCTATGCCAGGAGTAGGCACAAACCTACCTCAAACTACGTGCTCCCTTTAGGATGAGAAACACAGAAAGAAGCTGACTCCTGCACGTCACCTCAGGAAAGCACCCCTTGCCCTGTCCCTACCCAAACATATGCACCCATGCACACACCCTTTTGCAAGGTGCAAATTTGACTCAGATACAGAGGAAACTGTCAGCAGTTCTGACGTAGCCCATCATTTTTGGTCTATTTAAGTCAGCACATACGTGGCACAAGCTGAGGACTCTTGTTTAAGACTCTACTTTTAAAGACAAACTTATCTGACAGACCAAAGTTCACAAATTAGCATAGCTAAACACAGCTTCCAGAAGACAGGAGAGCAAGGGCCAGTATGTCTTTTGCCATGTCCTTCCCACTTTTTTCTGAAAGGATCAGAACCCTGAACACACATGCAAGACATGCAGTTCACCTGGTCTGACACGTCCCTCCATGCCACAAGCCGGCTGTGAACAGAAAAGGGCAGGGAGATGGTCCCGGTCCAAGCAACCTGTGCCAGGTACTAGAAACAGCACAGCCCGGGGAGCTGGCCATGCTGCATGCCAATTCACCCATCCCTGGACACCACCCCAGCAGGGCAGATAAGCTACCCAGGCAGGAAACAAACCAGCAGCTGACGCAGCTTGTGTGCCTCACCTCCACTGCAGGAGTGACGTACTCTAACTGTGGGTGCAGGAACTTGGAGTGGTGAATGCTGGGACCTAACAAACTGTGAGTACTAAAGGAGAGATGCAAGTGCTGATAGCTAGAGACCAGACAGATGTTAGGACACGTAATGACAGTGTCATACACTGCTGGCTTGACTCAGTGTTCCTCCCTTTTACATCAACTCAGTTTGCACTTGCATCAGTGTAACATGGTAACAATTGACCAATCGCTTCCTGGGTGGTGAAGGTAAATGGAAAGAGAAGGTCAAATTATTTGTCCTGGGCTAAGTAGGGGGTTATTGCCAAAGCCTGAGAGCCAAGGACAGACAGGCAAAGAGATGCTGAGTTTCAAGCACAGAAACCAGCAGCATCAGAAATGCTGCTTTCCCCCCCCCCCCCCCCCCCCCCCCCCCCCGCCCCTCCTCCCCCCCCACTAANCTCCTTTTCTTTCTTTCAGAAGAGCTTCTGCAAATTATGGTAAGTGAGCACATACAGAGAAAGTAGTACAAAGTCATCCTTATTAGGCTGACTATTTTAAGGCTGCCCCAAAATATACCCAAGTGATTTTACCGTCACCTAATTTAGGAGCCTTTTCAAAACCAGGGGGCTTGGGGACAGGAGAAGCAGAGGAAGAGACAAGAGAGTTTATCCTTGCAGGTATCTGCTTACATAGTTTCTTCTGTATCATATCTGAAATTATGAAGGCTTCAGGAGAGGAACCCTAAGATCTGTTTGGCAGTTTGCTTGCGCAGCTGTAGCCCAGTCAGCAAGCATTAACAAGTATCACTCGGCACAGAGGCCTTGAGTCTGGACCATGCAGTTCCCAGGTATACAGCATACTTTTTTCCCCAACTTTAATACTAACAAGGCAAGCCTTTAGCCTCAGTAGATTCCCAATTCAAATTCGGATGTTCAACTAGACATCAGTCATCCCATATGCACTTCACAGCTCTACCTGAATATATGGAAAGGATATCTGACAACTTTTGAAGCTGAAAGCATAACTCACTTCTTTAATGTAATTCATCTCCTCTTTCAGTTGATCAGCTGACCAGCCATAAACCACCATTTCTCTCTTATGGTTGTTGTCAGTTCGGTGCACGACGCCATACACCATCCCATGAGATAGCTTCCCTGGAGACATGCCATTTGGTACATGGTAGAGCTCCTTAAAAGTAGATATAAAAAAAAAGTTATTTTAAAATCAGTACTAGGGAAAAAAAAAAAAAATTAAACCCCCAGTAACATAGGTCCAAGAGAGATGGCTGTGTCAAGGCACAACAGTACCCAAGACCAGCAGATCCCAAATGTTTTGGGGCCAAACTGTCAACCTTCATGTTTTTGGGAAGATCAATGACCAGTTTATAACTGATAGAGATGACAGAGATGTCTATTTTCCACTGGCTCTAATGGAAGTTATATAGGTACAGCTAGAGACAACAGATTGGATTTGTGCAAGAAGAGGCAGAGGCATATGAGAGAAAAAGTTATCCTGGTTTATTTTCATTCACTCACATATGCTACTTTTCTGCATTCTTCCAGACCATTGTTAGCTCTCATAGTTCCCTTTAAACTCTTGCAACCACAGAATTGCCCCTCATTCCCCAAGCTCCCTGCTGCAGGAAACATAAAAATTCGTAAGTTTAATAAAAAATTTCAGAAAGTTCTCAGAAGAAACTGAAATCAAAACATTTTAGGCAAGTTTCCTTAAAGAGAGCTCAGAAAATATATGTTTATCTTGGAGATAAACAAAGTAGAATTTCATTTTGATTTTAAAGCTAATTTCTCTTATTGAAGTTGTAGAATTGACATTGTAAGAGCCAAAGCAAAGCTGTGAAGCAGCATTCATGTGGGTGTGCCAGTGTTATTAACTATTGTAGGAGGATAAAACTTTGAAATCAGGTCTTGACAGGTAAATAAAAAGACTGTTTTAAAGTGCCTATATTTATTATTTTAATGATCTGCAGAAATTTGTAAAACGTACTTGTAATAATTATATGTCTTACTTTAAGGCAGTCCTTGCAACAGACTCCTTTTATTGATCTCATCGATACACTTAGTAAGAAAAATATTCACGCAAACAGTAGAAATCATTTCCCTCAGCATATAAATAAATATCTGCAAGGTCAGATGTAACTACCTGACCTGACTACTGACATAGCCTCCCTTCTAATCAACCCAGAGAAACATCCTTCTGTAGCAATCATCTCAAATGAGTCAGTCTCCAGAAGTACTAATTTCTCTTCTTGATTACAAAGAATTTAAACAACTAGCTTATATGAAGACATCCACATTATGACTTTTTAAAAAGAAGGGAAAAAATATTCATACCTTACTTTGAATATTTGCAAACTAGGAACCTAAAATTAGTGATTATTTCTGAATGGAAAGTTAGAAAGACACAATCTTGGAAACACAGCTGTTATTCTTAGCTTTGCATGTTGTTTTTGAAAGGTGAGTGCTGGGGACAAAACAGTTACAGGTAATTTTACTGAACTTACTTTCTCACACTAGATATATGAGGATATGGGTAAATTTGAGAATATTTACTACATTGACCTTAGAATATGTTTGGGTTTGTTTTGTTGTTCAGTAATGAAACTGTAGGAAAACCAACAAACTTTGAGATTTTTTTACTAAATTAAGAGTCTAAGCAGTGTCTAAATACTCTCTTTGACACCAAACAGGCTGGAAGAGATGAAGCTCAGCACCTTGTATTCACCTGCAGCTGTATCCTAGAGAGTCTCCAGTCCTTACCATGGCAGAGGGTGATGGTAGCATCTGCAGTCTAAAGCAGTAGCACTTTCAGTTTTTAGCAGCCAAACTAACACAACTACACTGGAAATGTAAGAATAAACACTTATTTGGGTAAGGGAAAAATGAACAGGAAAAATCTACTTGCATTAAGAAGAATGGGTATAGACAGACATTTGTTTCATTGTGTCCCTCCCGCATGGCACTGACAGATTTTCTCAACACTGTGAATCCTACACATCTTCCTTAACTGTATCATTAATAGCTCAACAATTTTGCTGAAGCTCTGGGGGTGTGTGTGCAGGGCTGGGAGGGGAACAATCATGGAACAGACATGATAAAGAATGTTTCAGGCAAAGAAGAACAAACCTATAAGCAATCATTTAAAAAGAAAGCCTTACAACCACTTAATGGAAAAACATTAGGCAACTAGCCCTACCTATACATGATATCATTTTGCTGTTTAGATGTGTACATCTGCCTTTTTTGAGAGTAGAGAAAATACAGAAACTAGATGGGGACATGACTCAAAGCATTTTTGTGTTTGTTTGCTTCCAGGGTTGTACAGTTTCTTTGATAGTTTCATCGCAGCTCCTCCCCTGCATCTGGATAAAGAGATTACATACAAGTTTCCATCTTCCTGATAGCCAAATGAATAATCACTTGGATTGTTTAGATGTTACTAAGGCATCAGACACTGAATTCATAAATCCATACCCTTTACCCATGATCATTCATTTTTTATGAGGTGAACAGCTTAATACCAGCAACTACCAAGATCCTTTGTCCCTCAAACATTAGCAGAATTGTTTAAAGTGCTGCTTGCAGAGTTCTGTACGAAAATTATGACAGAGATCCTTGTTTTTAGCATATTATAAACACATTCCTAAGGAATGCTTCAAAGGATTTTTTTTCTCCTCTAAGTAAGACCTACAATGGGTTTGCAGCTGGAGAATCATCCATGGCATGTATTTCACAGACAGACTTAAATTTACATCATAATGGGCAGTACATGCAGGATTAAGTATGCACAAAGCCAGACTGGTTACATGTCTCTTGCAACAATGCTAAACTTGCCTGTTGTCTATATTTGCACAAGACTCCCAAGATGCCTTTGTCAGAGAAGTGACACCTTTGTCTCTAAAGGAGGTCTTGCTGAATGGCTCAGTTCTCAAACTGCTCCACAGAACTGCATTGAGTATACTTTTTCTGCCAGTTTGTTTCCTCTCTTAAGCTACTTCCACCCACCTTTGTTTATTTTTCTCCCTTCAGTGCTTTTTCCTTTTCTGCCTCTGTCTTCCTCTGTCACATCCTCTCTCCCATGTTTCCTCTTCCACAAATCCTGGATTTTCCGCATCCTCAAGGACTACAGAATGGTTTTTTAAAGTCAAATACTTTTCATTGCTTTCCTCTATGTCCCCCACATACCCATTATCAGAACTCAGATATTTTTCTGAGAAGGTCCTCACCTGTCTCCACTCTGATCTGCAGTGAGGCATCTCAGTGATGATAACAGAATAAGTAAATACATGCAAGTATTTAGCAGCAAGTAAATACTGTAAAGCTAACCCCAAAAGTGCTTGAAGATGGAAAGTTTCATTAGATCAGTTAACCATTGCTATTTAAGGTCAAAATATCAGCCAGATCCAGAGTACAGGGAAGTTCTTGCTCCCCACCTGCTTATGCACTTGCTGCACTGGAACAAACACAGTTGTTGGTCCCAATTGTGATCAAAATCCCTTCTAATGGGAGCTGCTGATCTGAAAAGACAGACTTAGCTTAAGAAATAATATTTGTGAATATTTCTTTGTTCCTATAGTCAATTATATGACAGCTCAAGGTAACAGCAAGAACATCACATTGATGCACGTGAATACTATAGCAGCTTCCAGGAATATGCTTTGTCTATGTTGCAGCAACAGTCATGTTGCACTTGGTGTGATCACACAGCAGGTAGTAAAGAAATGCAGACTGTGTTTACTTAATTAATAAATATTTAAGAGAAGCCTACACCCCAAGGTTGCAAAAGTCTTGATAATTGCCATGCATCCTGTTTATGTCTCTGTCCAAGGAAGTAGCATGAAACAGGTAAAGGAAAGACACTGTAAAAACAAACCTTAAATATTAAGTTGTTACCTGCTTTTTCTATTGCCCACAGTTTTATTTGCATTATGTAAATAACACTGAGGGATGAGTTCTTTCCTAATCTATCTCCATCAGTTTTTGAAATGAAAGTCAGATACCCCCATACTTTATACTTTCTCCCTGCCCCAAAACTGGAAGCAAAAGTACAGAAGAGGTATCTTATTATGAGGGAAAAGGACATCTAATGTAATGATTAGCACAATTCTGAGTTTAGTACTCATATGGCCTTAAACATTTTTTAAATCATGATCTTCTGTTTACCTACACCACCTAAAATGTCTTCTTTTAACTAGAACTATATCAGTTAAGTGAGGCTTTATCTTTTCCTCAACAGCCACATTCCAGAGATTTCTGAAATATCCAGTTATTCAAGGAACAAGAACATTCACATTGTTAATTAGGTTACGTATTTTCTGTTCAGTAAAATGATAAATTTATAATATTGAGCTCACCGAGGAAAGTTACTGTGCTCTAACAACAGGTAGCTATGTTTGGTTTTTTTCCCCATATTCCTCTACAGCCCACGAAACATTTAGGGATGTTTCACATATAAATAGTTTTAAAATGAGGAAAATATGCTAAGACATAGATATGGGTGTTCTTAAATTAATGATGCTAAATAAGAAGCATTGTTTAACACATTCCAACTTTTAAGCTCCTTGAAATGTAGAATTGAAGTGCTTGTCTCAAAAAACAGAAGTCACAGGGATTATACAAAGTCATATCTAATCAATGAAATCTGTACACAGAACACCAATGTTTATACACTCAGAAAATACAACAAATACAGCAGTAACCACAGAAGTCAGTGGAATTCTTTCTGTAGTCTTCATGTAGTGCTATTCTTAATGAAGGTTTCACTTAATTAGTACACATCAAAAATCAAGCAATCAGTGCTGGAGAGGCTGAGAAGAAACACTAGCATCAGCCACCTGTAGCAGGTGAACCACATTTGTTATGACACAACTTCTGCTATGCTGATGGAGTGGGTTGGCAGCAGCAGAGAAAATAGGCACTGTCCTAGATTCAATTGTGCACAACAGCCACATATTCATTTCACTCATATTCTTTGATCCAGGGCTGACACAAGTTTCTGCTTGATTCTCTCCATTGCATACTGGAGCAAATGCCCCTTCTGGCTTCTTTACAGACTTTTTGCTGGGAAAAAAAAATATTTGCTATGCATCTGTATTCCTGCTTAGGAAGCATAAAGAGTTTTACCTCTTGGTTGTAATGCTTGAAAAACATAAGAAAATTAAAGAGTTTGAGGATATATACAGCCAAAGTTTAGAGTTTAAGAGTAAACACTGCTCAAACTCTGTTAAGCCACACAGACAGGAAAGTGACACAAATTTCTAGAGAATTATCTCATTTTCATTCTCTTGTCCATGTGTCAAAATTAAAAAGAAAAATCTGCCTATACATATCTCCATATTCTGCCCTCAAATGCCTAGCTGCAGCTTCCAATGACACTTCCAAATTTAGCCATGACAGTGAAGAAAGGGACTGATGGATAAAAATAAGCCCAATCTCAAACACAGACAACACAATTGTCTGGTAGCCCTTTATTATGCAAGACAAGGCAGGCGTTAGGACATGCAGATTTTGCATGCAATCCGCGAGCACAATATTCCTTTGTACTTCATGGTAAAGTAAACAGCCTCACACTACTGTCATCCATTGTCTATCATTAACAGAAGTAATGGAACAAAATCAGAATAGTTTCATATTCTCTCTACCTAAAGTGCTAGCAATTCAGAGATGTTTAGCAGTAGGCTTTTAGCCTGTAAAAAGCAAACAAACAAAACAACCAGTCTCTACTTATGACTTCAGTTCTTGTATGCTTCTTTCATAGCCTAAATATGAATATAAAAATCCAACGTGACACACTGGTACACAAGCTCAATCCCTCTTCAGTTTTTAAGATCAACTTCTAACTGCGTACCATCTGCCAGCCTTTCACAAAAGATGGGGAGAAGCCATGCCAGTACAGTAATGTCTGCAGCAATTTTGTTGCAACAAAGCTGTCCAGCTCCATCACTTTGTTTTAATCTCTTACACTGGTTCATTTTTATTTCATGGGTGTTTATCAATAAAAAAGTCAATCTAGAAACTTAATGCACTGATATAGATTTAATTAAATACGGCATACATTTTCTGATAAACTTGGGACTACAATGAAAAAGAGTAAGCTAACAGCTACTAACATAACCAATAAAGAATCAGTTCTGATCCAACATCAAGCTCCAGAACAAGTTATTGGGAGCATGAGTGCTAACAAGAGCTCCTGTGCAGTTCACTAGCTAATTTTGCAACTGAAACATCCCTTAATGGTATTCTCACATTAGGGCAGCTCAAAATCACATCCTTCTAATGAAAGACTTGAAAGAGGAGATTGCAACCAAATGTCACACCATGGTATATTTTTAGTTCTCTGGCATTCCCTTTCACACAGCAAGGTGTGCTATCTCTGCTATCCTCCCTCAGCAGCAGCAGGCAGAGGCAGGGAAGAGTTTCCCTCTCTCTAGCACTTGTCCTGCCGAAACAGGAGAGCAGCTGGTAGCCAGGCTCAGATTGCCTGATCTGAGTGCCCCAGCAAAAACTGTACAATCTCAGAGAAATGAACTGCAGGGGTAAACTTTAAATCACACGAATGTATTTTAAATACCAAAAACATTTTCCATGTTCCCATTTACTTAACACTCAGCATTTAAAGACAGCACAGAACTCTAGATTCCAACAAGAAACCTGCTGTCAAATTTGATCCTTGGTGAAGCTGTATTTTTTGACCTGAAATTGCAAAGTGCAAGGCAGAAAACTGAACAGTTCCCTAATTTCTGTCATCCCTATTTCCAAGAAGGGGGCACAGTTCTCATAGGACTGTGTGAGGATTAACATTTGTAAAACCTATTATTCTCACAGTGCTTTACGCAATTTCATTAACATTGAGTCAATGGAACACGGGTGGATCAGCAGAGATACCTGATCACTGCTTTTAGAAGATTTTTTCTTTTTTTTTTTTTTTAATTAAACTTTGCAGTAAGACAAAAGTATCACAGCATGACTACTCAAGAGTCCTGTGTGCACTGTAAGTTACTGTGTAACTCATTCAAATACATAAAGCAATACATTACATAAACAATAAAAATCTACAGGTAATACATTACTGTCTTGTTTCAGAGACATAAGGAAAAAACACTTCATGATCAGTGATTTTTTTTGTAGCTGCTTCTACACACTATGACTGTACAATCTGTAGGGCTATTTTTTTAATTACACAAAAATGATAAAACACAAGTAGATGGCACAATTGCCCTGTGTTTTCTAATTGCTATGAAATTGAGTAATTAGATCCATTTAGCTCCGAAGGCTGTACGTGTGCTTTCTAGAAGTCTTTAAATTGTGTAGAAGCACGAAACTTTAGAAAACTACTCAGAACATACAATAATTAAATGACACCATTTTTTTGGGGTCTCACCTAAAAAGGACCCATCTCTTAAAAATCACTGTGCAATATACTGGAATATAAGATGAGCCCAATAATGTATTTATTACCTTTCACATCCTCTCCTTAGCATTCTCTGATATAAAACCTACTTGCCTTTACTTGTATTGTGGGGGAAATATACGTCTCATTAAATACAAGGACCCACAGAGAAAAAGAACTGTCACATAAGACAGTCACTACAAGTTGTCCATGCCCTAATCATTCACACTTCTTTCTCATTATTACACTACTCGGCACAGCAAAGTGAGTAAGCCATGAGTCAAATACCTATCCTCCTCGAAACCAAACTTACTCTTAAGGCAGTGAGCCCATATGCTTAGGCCAGTCTAAAGAGTTTCTGCAATCAGATACAAACTGACAAAGAGACTGACAGAGTAAGTGGCGGGGGAAGCTACTCTAAGTGCTACAACTAAACATCTCTGTACAAAATGAATAATTACTATTTAATGGTGGCCCAAATTTAGCTTGCATTAAGGCCTCTTTAATGCATTCTGTAAGTAGCACTTATAGATCCTCAAGGACCTATTACTCTGCCAGAGCAGTGTATGAAAAGCTGAGTCGATACAAGATTCCAGCACAAGAACTATCTGATAAGGAATCTTTATCTTGACCATTTTACTTTGCATTTATTCTCATTGCTTTAAAATGTTTGTTTTTCTGAGTCATTTTACAGTTACTTTTGCTTCTGAGTACCACTAAGAAATTATTTCAAATAAATCTTATTGTTGTTTTGCTTCCTATTGTCATATTGCTATTCAGACATCAGGTCTGGTAAACTTAGCCAACTTGTTGGCTTTGATTTTGGTTTATCAAAGTGTAAATGTGGAGTCTGTTCAGCTTCCCTTTTTAGACTCCATCCTTAAGACAAACTAAACATCATGTATCGCTCCAAAACAGCTCTTAAAGAACAAGTTCTGCACCAAAGCATCTGTAAGATTTTTTTGTGTGCACACTACTTGCTTCTACAAAAAAACTCCCCTTCTAAACCATTCTACACACGACCTTCAAATCACTTTCACTTCAGAACAATCTTGAATTCTTTATTTCGTATTTCTTACCAGTACGTCACCCATTACCAAAATTAGTCAACACAGCAAAACATCGAAGTCCCAGGCCAGCCAGCTCCCATACAAAAATTAAAACTCAAATCTTGCACACTGTTAAGCCTACATGAAACATAAAATCCCCTTCAAGTGAGGATCAGGATCCTGTTTAATGCAAGATCCTGCTCTTGATAGCAGTTTCCTACTCTTTAATATATAAATATTAAATAATCAAGTCTTAAAGGTACCTCAGTCACAAATCATCTACAACGTTTGTGCTGTTTCTCTACTACCGTGCTATTTTACATGCAGTTTTGCTATCCCCAACTCCAAGGCTCAGGCCCAAAGCACACAGCTGACTTGTTCAGCTTCCACATGTTCTTCAACCTTCCAAGATGACTGAGCTTTGGGCTTCCAAAACAACTAATATCACCTTCTGTGGATGGCAATATTTACTCCTTGTTTATACAGAATTTAACTTTGATTCTTAAAACTTACATTTTTCTTTCTTTCAGCTTCCTTTGCTCCCTGTTCAGGCTGTGAGCCTTCATCAGGCGGTACTGTTAAGCGTAACCTACAGACATTCATCTGAAAGAAAAACAAAGGCTTGCTTTTAGATGTAGGTGTTACAAAAAATATTTTAATAACTTGCTTTACAGAATAAACTATATTAACATTCAAGTTTTAATTTTCTACCTTTTGCCACATAGCTGACAAAAGATTATTTTTTAAAGGTTGGAGGGGTTTTTAGCTGGCAACAAATAATTCAAGGGCATCCCCATAATTACATAACTGAAATAGCAAAAATCCATTTCAATCAACAGCATGTTCTTATGTGCTCATAAATGACATTGAGAGCTGAGATAACAGAACAATGAACATAATTTTCTAGTTTTTCAGGATTTTTTTTTGCAGATTGGGCATACTTTTAATCCTCAAAAGAGATTCTTTTGAAACACAAAGTGCATTCTGGAGTGAATACTTCTTTTCTGTTCAGTATATATCTAAGTACTTCATCCAAGGATACCTCAGTACTGCAATTCCACTGAATGTGAATAGGAATGTTATTGAAATCTGACACATGTGAGTTCTTTGTAAAAACTAAACTTCAAAATGCTTCAGACAAAATTTAAGAGGTATTATTTCCTATCTGATTTCAGAAGACCCATTCTCTTGCTGAGGAAATAGGCCAATAGGGTTGATATCATTCCATCCCCTATTGCAGTTTGCCTTGCTTTTGTCTAAGAGATCTTTAGTGTAATGATATTTTTAAAGCAACACATTTCATATTAGAAACTTGGTTAAAACTTTCAGTCTTAGTCCTAATCATGCAACATTTTTGTGGAAAACAACCGTAAGTCCAAAACAGAGCATAGCAAATGATGAAATGAGAAACTTATCTGTTGAAATTTGAAGCTGCACAATACCTTCCCATGAAATCCCAGCTGTCTGTTGACAACAAACAAGGCTCTGAAAGCTCTTCCTCAAAATGTCTAAAATATCTTTCACAATTACTGTGGGCCATCACCACTGTTCCTCTGTAGCCCAGCATTCCATCTGATCTAAAACTCTCTAGTTTCTCCTAACTACTTACTTCCAGTCATGCTGAATGTCTACCTTTTCTTTAAAATAGACCTTTCCATTGCACTCGCCCAAGCTCACAACTCATGTCTTGATCATTACAGCACTTCCTTTTGCCTTGAAAACGGCAATCATGTTCTGCTCCCAGGCATTCAGAGCACAACAGCAAAGTCTTTTTCATAGACTCCAAATTTTACCTTTTTGTAATTCATTTCTTCCAACTGTCTCTCTCATCAGTTAAACTAACTTGACTTCACTTTCAAGACTCTTTACCACATAAGCTCCTCAGAACACCACTACTCAGGATCACAAGGATTCCCATTTTCCCCTTCCAAACAATGGACCTTTTTCAACTTTTCAAACAAGTTTAACTTTTTCTTCTTCCCAAGCAAAAGCAATTGGAAGAACTATCTGCAAATATCTGCAGCACCTCACTATTTTTCTTCCAGCTTCTCTTTAAATCTGCTGAGAGGACAAATCAACAGCGTTTAGACTCTCATATGCTAGAAACTGTATTAAAAAATGCTACTTTACACAGCCTTCCATCTTCCTCTCTCAGTTTGGTCTTTTAGGTCTGCAAGGCCTTCTACCAATAAGGAATAGCATCCTGAGATACAAATAAAGTTCCCATAAAATATATGAGCTGTGCTTGCATTATAAAGAAGGGGGGGAAATCTATAAGATCAAGGTGAAATATAACCTACTCTTTAGACACATGTGCGGAGGCTACTTTTTGTGCAATGGGCTCCTTGCCGTTAATTCATCATTCAGCCATATGCTAGCAAATCTAGAACAAGAAGCCACAGTGAAAGTGACATAACCCCCCCAAAATTTAGTATAAAAGCAGATTATGCTTTCATACTTGCTAAAGAATTCTGGAACAATGAAATGCATTTAGAAATTATGAATCCTTGAACATTAGCTTTTGACACTGATTGACTGCTATGTTTGTTCTTCTGAGAACACCAGACTCTCCCCATATACTGCAGAATCTGGAGGTGCTTGCTGCTTACAAGTTAGTTATCAAGATATATTAATAATAAACTCCTCAACTTTGGAGCCTGTTGATTCCTAAGGTAATTAATACCATCTTTTCTCACCTATTTAATTTCCATTTCCCCTGGTCTTTCTTCCTATTAGCTTAGCAAGGCTCTTTCCTCTTAAAACATGCCTGCTTATAACAAGAAGGGAACAGAGTCTGGCATTCCTCCATGTAGGAAAACAAAGAGAGACCAGACCCATAAATAGGAAATAGAAACTGAATTTGTGCTGTGCAGGAAGTGATAGATGAGGCCAACTTTTTCTTATAGTGATTTCAAATGAAGGAAAACTGGACTAAAAGGAATGAAAGGATCGTTAGAAGAAAACATGAAAAATACCTCAAATTAAGAGAAACAGATACTGGCTAGCAACTCAAAATCAGGAGAAATGGAGTTGTGTATGACTCTCTGAAGCTGGCGAATGGCTTGCCTGTTAGTCAGTACGGGACTAATTATAGCCAACATACTTATAGGGACTGTAAATAAGTACTTATCCCAGTACCTGTATACCAGTTAGTGAATCATGACTGCCTGTCACGTTACAGCAATTGATGTGTTACAGGGTTACTATGAAGGAAATCACAGAAGACAAGTACAGATGGCACTCAAATCATAACAACTAGGTTGGAAATATAAATTAATAACAGTAATTTGTTGAGACTAAAGCCACTGTACAAAGGGCTGTTATAATTTAAACTGTTTTTCTTGCCCTTTTCTTTACACATTGCCTTCTCTATGACTCTCTTGAATCACTTTCCCACGCACACTCTTCCTCATTTCCACACTAGCTCCTTACTTTTAAAACACTTCAAATTAGTATCATATTTTTGGCAGTATTTCTGACACAAAATAAAGTTTTAATGCTTTACTTTGCAGCCAGTTGCATGCAAATGCCAAACAGAGGGTGGCATTAGCAATCATCTAAGGATTCCAGCCTTGAAGTCATGCCCAGTGAGGCTTGTACAGCAAGGACAAACTTATACAGGCCGTACTCTTGCTATTGTTTATAACAATAGGACTTCCTCGGCATCCCCGGGGAAACAGCTACAAATGTATAAAGTAGCCATTCACTCCTGCTCCTCCTGGGCCATGGATAATGCACTCTACCTAAGGACAGAACTACAAACCAATCTGTTAGAATTCAAGAACACTATAAACATTGGAAGGGAAAAACAACTGGCACTGCTTTTTCCTTTAACCTTCAGAAGCAATTATGAACACTGTACCTATACCGTTATTGCTATGCAGTGCTTCTTAAAGAAACAACCCACTGTACCAGTTGTCGGCAAGTTTACTTGACCAAACAAATGAGCAGGGTCACATGGAAATCGCAGCAAGCCCTCCTACAACTGCAAAACACTGCTGCAATGATGCCTTAAAATGGAAATGAAATCGTAACAGGAAGAGCCTCGACTCAGTGCCAAACAGTGGCAGAATAATGTGCAAGTGAGGATGAGGAGTAATTTCCAGAAACAAATTGGACTATGCAGAGAGAAAGCAGGGAGGAGAATGAAAGAGAACTCCCCTAGCAGGGAAAAGACTGTGATTCAATTTCCTTCAACTGCTGACTGATGGTAAAAACAAGTGAGGAAAACCAGGCACAGACACCACATCCACCCTACCTTTATGTCATCGACATTGTAACTTTGTGAGCATAACTTTCAAAAAGAAATAGGTATTTTTAAAAAGATACCAGGTATCAGGTTTTCTAGACCATTCGATCTTAGTTTGATTTACAGCATCTGCAGCTTTGGCAAGCCAGCAATACAAGTAATCTTAATTGTGCCAACATTTTATGTTCGCTCCTGGCTTTTTGACACCAACAACCCAGGAGCGGTATTTCCAAAGTTCATCTGACATAATTTGTGAAACAAATATGGAGACAGGAAAACAAAGACTGGCAGGTTCAGCCCAGCACAACACCAGACAGCAAAAGTTTACTAAGTGCAATGGAAATTAGCAGGAAATTAACATGCTCTTTTACCAAATTTCTAAGAGGCTAGTGGGACAGCATAGATGAGAGGTACTGCAATATGGCAGTTAAGAAAAAAGCCAATCTAGGTTAGTTAAAAATGTTAAGAATTCATGGCTCAGATCCACAATCCACATTCGTGTTTACCAGCCTACTAAAATCACTAGGGTGCAACTTAAAACAAATACAGATGAGAGATTCAGTTTCAGCAATGTTCTTCAGCCTCTTTTTCCACCCTTCTAAAAACCAAAGCACCCAGAAAGGCAGTGATCATAGTTAACTACGTACTGAAGCAATTACAGAGCTAGCATTAAAATAATGAGCAATGTTTTTATAGAATAACCAAAGTTACTAATATGGCAATAGAAAAATAAAAGCTCTTCTATTAACAACTAGTCCCACTAAAATTTTTTACAATACCCCCACAAGAAAGATGTGGTTCAATATCGATCTAGCTTCAAATCAACTTTAGAATTAACATCACCAGAATTTAATATTGTTGATCTTTCTAATGTTAACACATTTGTTGAGTAACTATCTGCTAACCTACTAGCTCAACGGCCAAAAATCACCCCTTTTGCCTAAGACCCAACAGTAGTTTTAGACTTTTGGAGGCGAAAGCAGAAAAGGAGTGGGTGTTTAATTTCAGTCAGTCCTAAAAAGCAAAGAAGAAAGTTGCTTTCTTTGGTCATTTATCTGTAAATTAGCCTGCTCCGTTTATGAAACCTCTGCTATGAGATTCCCCACACGATTAAAGGGCAGTTTTCCTGTGACCACAGGCACACAGGAATGTGACAGACATCTTTCATTTATTCAGCAGTTATTCTTCCTCCCCTCTTTTGACAACTCATGGTAAGGGAGTCACATTTCACTAAAAAAAAAAAAAAAAAAAAAAGAAACAGCAGCTTCCCAGTGGGCTTTATTTTCAAATTAGGCTTTTAACAGTTTCCTTAAGATAACATATCCATTTATGTCGTGTCGTCCCCGAGAAACGTATCTTGGGGATGAAAATAAGAAAATCATCACCTAAACACAAATTCTCTTAGCTTTAACTTCTCTAAGAAATACTGAAACAGGAAAACTCAATGGGAACCTGGAAGACATGTAGGGAACGTAACTGATTTCCAAGTCATCTTAATTTTTCCACACACACGAGCAATTTCATTTTTATGAAGGCCAGGGATTTTTTTTCTGGGGAAAAGCCTGACCTTTACGTTATCACATGGCAACATGGCATTCTTCATTGTTTCAATTATGAACTCATATTTTTGAAGTGTCAAAACAATCATTAAATAATTAAAAAAGCATCATGATCACACAATTGTATTTGTTTGCAAGGACAAGCTTATCACTTATTTTGATTTATTTCTTCACACGTGGAATGTGCACTCACAATGATAGCAGTGTGGTTACAGCAGCAAAAAAGTTATTTAAAGCAGGGTGGCTGTAGAGTTTTAACACCTTTTTAGAAGCATTTCCCAACAGATTAATACATAATTATTAATGATCTCATTTCTGAAAATTCAAAAACCCAACCCATCAGTAAATCATATTTCTGCATTTGAGGAATTAATTATAAAAGTAAATTACTCTTGCTATCTAAGTCATTACAGTGAGCTTCCTCATAGATAGAGTCTGGATAGGCAAGTTCTCGGTTGTAAATATCAAGGCGCATTTCAAGATGGGCCGGCGGGGAAAGCGTCCAACACAAGCACACCTTCCTCTCAAGTTTCCGAAGAACAGCCAGGGACTAACACTAACAAAAGCCTTGCAGGACACCCCAAAAGCTCTTCATTTCCCAGTACCTACTACGAACGCGCAAAAGGATGTTCTCACCACCGCAAAGTTCAGCTGAAAACACCGAAAATAAGCAAGGAGAGGGGAAGGAAAAAAAAAANCCGCTGACTGCGGCTCCCTTTGGCCGGCGGCGCCGCTCCGCCCTCGCGCACATGGCCGCGGGCGGCCGCAGGGGCCGGGCTGTCCCGGCGGGGGCGGGCCGGGGAGGGGGAAGCGGAGCCTCGCAAGCGTCCTCCGCGGGGCCGCGCTTCTCACTGCCCCCGCGGACCCTGCGTGTCCGCGCTGGCTCTTGTGCCACGAAAGCGGCCGATTTGCTCGCGTGGGGTGAAACCAGGCAAAGTCGCTGTGGGACGCCGCCCCTGAGAAATTTGTCCCTAGGACGCTGAGGTCCCAATGCAGGGTGGCATTCCCTCTGCTCCCGTGAATTTTGGGTGTCGGGGCTGCAGCGTGCGGAGGGGGGCTTTGAGACGAGACCCAGACGGGTCCACCTGTCACTCAGCCACCTCCCGGGCAGTGGAAACGGGGGTTACGGCTTGCAGGAGCCACTGGAAACTACTCAGTCCCATTCCGTGGTACCCACCTCTGAGCACTCTAACCAGAGAATGCTATGTGAAAGCTGGACACTGTCCTCCTCCCCACAGCTGCAATTCGTGAGTTACCCGGTTTGTTAGCCGTTCTCCAGGAACGGGTACCAGACTGATCAGAAAGCACTCAGATCCCAGACAGCCTTGTGTGAGAGGCACAAAGCCCATGCAGCTCCAGGCGTGAGTGACAGTGTAAGCCCTGGCGCCAAAGGTCCAACAAGGAGGTGAGTCTGGTGCGCTGGAGTTAGCTGGCCCTGAGCCAGATTGCAGATGTGGACTTCAGCATTTCAGATGCTCAGCTCTTCCGGGATCCGGGCTCAGGGGACACTGCAACCCTACACTGCTGTACACAGGCCTAAGTGCACATCTTCATCTGCAGCCTTGTGCATCTATCGTGCGCAGTACGTTCCTTGGTAATCAAAGGAGTTACAACCAAAGGACATGCTCTTGTTTGAAAGAAATTGCAGAACAAATAGCTATAACAGCATTTTTAAAATAGTTTATCCTCTGTCTCCGTGTAATTACCTTGAAATAATTAAGACCACAAGAAAACTGTTATGGCTGTGCAATGTCCTTGCCCATTACGATGTTCATGATCATATGGCTATATGCTGGTTCCCAAGTTGAAGAATGCTGAAGAGAGGGAAGTAATTTGCATTGGAAAGATGGAAACTGCAGCAGTGCTTCACCCTCTGTGTACAATGTCTGTCCTCTTCTGCCCCTCAGTTCCCTGTCCCCAGGGCAACATACTGAGCTATCAACATGACAAGGATCTGAGGAAGAAAGTATTGCCCAGGCCCAGAGGAATGAATAAAGGGTCTGAATTTAGTATTCAGCATCTTTTCTGTTGTTTTTCCAGCTACTATTCTGTTCTCCACCTGAGGAAGGTAATAAGCCCAAGGCAAATGAGACAGAACAACCACTTGTATTTGGATTTCTCTCAAGATCGGCTACATGTTGCACGATTTCTTTTGTGCAAAGGTGTCTTGATTGCATTTCCATATGAATCATCCACTGTCTTAACTCCTTGTTGTAATGCTTTTAGAGTGGGTTTGCAGGTAGAGAGGTTTATCTTGAACAACAGAAACATGTTCCTTCACAAGCATGTCACCTACCTGCTGGGCTGTCCCTTAGCAGTGGTCATTACTTGTTCCTGGTCATGCTGGTAAAATGTCTTGATTTAAATTCTGGTATGCAGCCAGCTGGTGGCCTTTGTGGTTTTGGCTGGGAAGGAGTTCATATACCTGTGAGATTCTCCTGGTTAGTGAGAAGTTGTGCCTTCTGGACTTCATTCCCTACTGGGAAAAGGTGTGTACGCAGGGCTGTCGAGTCACTGCAAGGCACAAACAGGAGAACTGCTTTTTTGAGAACAGGAACAGCGACTAAACTTGTGCCATACCATGGGAAAAGACCTCCCTTCCTGTATGCTAAAGCATGAGAGAATAAGGCACAATAATCAGATCTCTGGAAGAATTTACACGTATTTCTGGCTGCAGCTCATTATTCCACATTTGCCATTCTCTCTCATCCCCAATGGAGACTTAAGCCAAGAAGCGACAATCCATAGAGCCACTCTCTCTTTCACTCCCTGAGAGATCAGGGAGATATGTTGCCTTGGTTTCCGCTTGTCCCTGTTTGCCAGGACCCATGATCTTACCTCCCTGGTTCTGACACAGTCTGAAGTAGATTTGTCACGGTTTACAGCTCTTTTTCCTGCAAGGATCACAGTAGGCTGTTGTAAGCATTTCATATTGTCTGTGGTTTGGACATGGCACTAGCTCACAGAAACAGGATGGGGAAATGGAAAGTAAATCACTACTTGGGAATTAGTTTGACTAAAATAGTATTCTACTGATTTTTACAGTTGTACAGACTACACAAAAGGTATACACGGTCATACAGACTGCTCATAGACAATATACAATGTGGTGGCAGAACATAATCTGACCAGGATGCTGAGCTTTCAGTTCAAAACCTGCCAGTGCTTTGTGAATGCAATGATCCAAAGGCACAGCAGGTTAATTACAAGATGATAGTATGACTATCTGGACCAATAGTTATTGTGAAACAGCTAATGTAATTACACAGAAACTGCAAGAAATTTAAAGTGTAGGCACCGTCTTCATTTTTTTTTTGCATACTACCTTGCTCCCCACCACCAGCATTACTGAAATATTTTTTTCCCAGGAGGCACAAAGATCTTTACGCTGTGGGAAAAATGAAACAGGATGTCACAGAATCAACAGGCCTTTACACGTAAAACCCTTGGTCACAAGATGAGCAACAGAGCATATGGTACATGGACTAGGAAGTAGCTCTGCCCTCACGGAATAGCAGATTATAAAAGAATTTCTGCAGGAGTGGGTAGCCTGGTCTTACCTTAACAAACTGCCTAAATGTGGGCATGGTAAAAGGATGATTTTTTTTTTTTTTTTTTCCATCAAAATCTCCTCTCCATCTTCAGGCTAACTGCTGACAGAATCCAGAGGAAGAAAAATTCCAATAACACTTGATCAACTGGAATATTAATCCTGTGGGATTTGGGAATAATTGCAGAGTTACAAATTAAACAAGAACTCACACCTGTGGTTGTTAAGGTTATAAAGTCCCATTTGTATTTCTACGAAAATGAGGTGTTATAATTAACTTCTAATAGCCTTCACTTTCCAGGGGGATTAAAATCTATTCTGTCTTCATCATCCCTAAGGCATGAAACCCATTTACAGCAGAGACTATCAAATGGACAGATACATGTAAAATATTTCAGAACCAGACTCAGTAAGACCTGTGGGCTTGATCACCTATTTTTTCTCAGAGCTGTTTCTTTTTTCTGCTAGCTTTCACCCTTGTATCCTACAGGCCTACACTTAGCTCAGCATCATGCTGTCTTTTTTTGGGTATTACAGCTAGCATGAAAATTCTAGCCTGCTAACGGTTCATAAAACAGCTCATTAGGAGATGCATACCAGAAACTGAGCCCCCAAATTCTGTAGTCATAGGTCCCCTTATATGCAATATACAAAGCAATATATAATACTATACAGTTCTTGTCTTGAGCAATATTTTGTCTTTCACTGGCAAATACATCTTTGCTGCATTTGGACATATTATGGTTTATAATTACCCTTTTGAAGCAACATAACACGTACAGCTATCTGAACATCCAGCTGGGTTTAGCTACAAGCATCATGTCATTTCTCAAACCTATCAATATAACTGCTGTCACTTAACACTCTTGGTACATGGCTAATACAGGGTTACTACAGAAACTCAAGAGCCTCCCCTGCTGATATCACATATATACAAATCTATAATTAGGAATTCCCACACCAGGAGTTTGAAATGCAGAATGTACATTTTATTTTGCAAAGCCCTCAGTATCCATTTTACATGATTAGTTCAGTTATGGTTGAATTGAATAAAAATAAATAAATTCCTGGAGTTACCTGCAATAACAGCTTGATTCCATCTTTACTAATAGTGTAGAGTCACAGACTTTAATTGCAATAAATGTTTCTTTTAATGTTTTCTGCTTTTAATCGTTGTCCTACTTCCTACTTAAAGTCCATCTTCCTGTTGAGGCTTAAAGTACTTTTTAACTGTATATCAATAAAGTCACAGAATGCTAGATAGCTCAATAAATAATACAAGGCAATATGCATTATCATTTCCTCTGGAAGTGACGGAAAGGACAAAAGAAAATGGGTTAGTTACTCAAAGCCGTATCCGGGCAAGAACACAGAGCAAGTCCATGGAAGCCAATCAGGTAATGATAATAGTAACACGATTCTGCCATGTACCTTTATGTACATATATGAAGAAGGACTGTTCATCCAGGACCATAGTGATAGGACAAGGGATAATGGGTTTAAACTAAAAGAGGGTAGATTTAAATTAGAAAGAAATTCTTTAGGTGAGGGTGGTGAGGCACTGGAACAGGTTTGCCCAGAGAGACTGTGGATGCCCCATCCCTGGAAGTGTCCAAGGCCAGGCTGGATGGGGCTTTGGGCAACCTGGTCTAGTGGAGGGTGTCCCTGCCCATGGCAGGGGGGTTGGAACCAGATGATCTTTGAGGTCTCTTCCAACCCAAACCATTCTATGATTCTGTACGTATGTCAGTGTATTTCACACAGTTTGTGTGCTTAGCAGTTACGAAAATCAGGATTACACCTGGTAGCTATGATTTGCAGACCCAGACTGTTAAAAAGCAATTTATAGTGAAATAAAAATTACTGCTAAGTTTTTAAAGAAGGCTGCAAAGCCCTAGAAGAGCATGTTTTTCAGGAAAAAGAGATTCTAGCTTTATTTGGAAGGACTTTTGATGGAGCTTGTCTATAAGTCATAATATTTACACAGCTATAGTCATATCTTCTATTTTATTAAATAAAAAATAAAAGCTTGGACTTTACCAAAATCAACTAAGAGATATGAAATATATTGAGACAAATATAGGACAGTTTCATTTATCATGAATACGTGTCCTCATATGAATGAAAAAATAGCACTATCATTTTTCAATCACAAATTTTTAGGGATTTAGATAGCATCACTTCAGATTTTGCTGAAGCATATAGAGCATCAATCCAGTTCTGATTCAGCAGAAAAAGTACCAACCCTTGATTCATCTTCATCATTTCCTCTTTCATGTAGGTCTCCTGTTCAGTTAACAACTGGGTCACAGCCCGTACCAACGTGGCCCGACACACACGTGCAATGCTAAAAGCCTGTCATTCACTCTTCAGCAGTAAGTTTTGGTTTAGTCAGTCCATGCAAGCAGGACAGTTCAGCATTAAATGTCATGTAAAAATAATGCAGCACAGGAGCAGCAGCATTGTTCACATAGGGGTGTGACTTGGCCAGATCACATAATTGAACTGGTTAAGGTAGATAGGACAGTAGAAAACAGACACGCCCCACCATTAGCACCACAGTTACATTGTTAGGTAGCTGCATTTAAAATCATATTCCACTCCCTGGAGACAACATGGAAGGATAGATTTCTTCCAAAAGACTGATTTCACTATTGTGATTGTGTCAAAAAATAAGGAAATTTTAGAGGCCGAAATAAATTGTGGAGTGCAACTCCTGTAAGTGTAAGGAATGGACATATTTCAGGGAGTGGTAGCATTAAGGACAGGAAATCACTATACATATTTGACTGACTTCTTTTAGCTTACAAAGGGGAAGACAAGATACATGTCACCTTTATTTCACCACAGGAAAGGAAACATAGAAGAGGAAGAAGAGGAAAAACTATATTCTGCTTCAACTCTATTTTATGATAGAAGGTCAGAATAGCAAGCGGTGGTCTTCAGCCCTGCTTCAGGGCAGAGGATGATGGAACATTTTTCTAACCACCAAAGCAAACAGGCATTTGTCTAGAATATCCGCACAGATACTACAGAAGTTCTTGGTGGTGTGGCTTCTCCCTTGTTTTAGACCCAGGCCTCCACATTCTCCATCTCAGAGTGATACACATGGGAATTTTAGCAGTTCTTAATGATTCTCCCAGCCCATTGCATGTTTGCACGCATAGCTAGGATAGGGAGCTGTGCATAAAACATGTGAAAGTACAAGTGGAAGTCTGGTTCTACTATTTATTTTCTTTCTTCATACTAAAAAGAAGTTTATTAGAAGTCATATGAAAGAAAATAAGGGGGAGGGGGAGGTATTTTAACCATAAAACATCAGGTCTTACCGACTCTCGATATCAGGGGACTTTCATCAGGAAAACTTTGGTCTCTCCAGCTCCAAAAAACATTCTAGCGGACCTATCTGTATCGACAGTCCAAGGAAATCTTATCCTGTCAGCAAGAATTGTCTCATTTCCTCTGTCAATAGGTCATTAAAATAATAGAAAAAGAAGTAAAGTATAATCAACACAGAAGATATTGTTGGGCCTAACTGAAGTACAGTTATTAGGAGTGAGTGTAGGGAGTGTACTTACTAATAGGTCAACCACAGTGACTAAATATTATTTAGGGAAATGCCCCTTTAATGATAGACCCAATACTAGGAAGGAAATGGATTCACACACCTAGCCACATATATATTTGGTCACATACTGTATCTGTGAATCTGGCTGGCCACTCCCCAAATTTCCAGTGTGTCATCCTTAAGGCCAGTTTAGCCCACGACGAGGAATATGTTTTTCCTTCACCTGCATATGGTGCATCATCCAGTTAGCAAGAATGCAGCCGAGAGTAGTGTGGTGCTGGGTCCTGATCACCGAACAAGAAATTTGAACTATTCCAGCAAGGCACTTTCAAGAAATATTACGGGCTTTGAAATTGATCAAACTAGTATCAGTGACTTGGGCCAGTAGAGCAGGAGTTCCCAACATTCTGCCTGTTTGATGATAACATGAAATTAAATAAACCTGTGGCTTGACAAAGGCTGGTCTCCAAAAGGAAGATCACTCATCATTCAGAAATTAGAGTTTCTACTATGAAATTGTTTCTGCAGTGGAACTATTTCCATCAAGTTTCTCTGTCCAGAGAAAACCACAAGAAGTAGTGAGTACTAGATCAAAAGACCTTTGAAATGACTTGAAAGACCCATTCACTTCCATTGATTTATTCCACAAATTTATTCCAATCGCATTTAGATCACAGAAGTCTCCCTAAAATTCTCCTGCTTTCCCTGCATTTCAGAATGTACCTAAAATTTACTGTGCCTAACATAACTACTTGAATCCAAGGGAAATGCAGAAAAAGAATTACACAGAAAGCCATGCATGACAACTATATTATGACAAACTCTTTGCAGGCTCTGGGGAAGGCTGGTTCTCTTTGGTATCACTCAACTCCATTTTGTCTTACTCTTTCTATTCAGATGCCTCGCCCTCTCTGACATGCCTTTGTAAAAAGATTTCAAACCATTCCTATTGATGAAGTCTTTAGTTGCCCAAATTAATTTTAATAATATATATGTAATTTTGTAGATATAGATTTCTAAAAGGTGTCATTAACATTAACTTGAAAATTGAATTTCCCTGGACGATTAACTGCTATTCTTTCTCCTTCTCATAACTTCACCATGCTTAGGCATTTTGCTGCACTTCTGGCCTACCCAGATTACTTCTTTGAGAGGTTTATTTGTTATAGGTTAATAGAACACCATTTTCACCTCTGGACATCTTTGAGAGTAGTTGCCTGAAAGCTTGGAAAGCTACCGGAGTGGCTGGACTGAGTAACACATGGGATTCTATTATGTCTCCTTGAGTTGGCCTAATAGGGTACATGTCCTATAGGTTGCTTGAACAGAATCTCATCTTCACCTGGCAGTGGGAAATAGAAATGGCATATCTCAAGAGACATATTTAAATTCTTCCCTGTTACAGGTTTGGTTTTTTGCATAAATATTTCAGCATGGAAAGCAAGCAAGGGATTTTCTTTTCCCATTAGCTTTGTCTAAGTATGAGTCACAAAGCTTAGGGAGTGATAACTCACAAAGTCTAGGGAAGTGATTGTCCCACTCTACACTGCGGTGGTGCGGCCTCACCTCAAGTACTGCGTGCAGTTTTGGGTGTCACAGTACAAAAAGGACATAAAACTATTGGAGAGTGTCCAAAGGAGGGCAACAAAGATGGCGAAGGGTCTAGAGAGGAAGATGTATGAGGAGAGGCTGAAGTCCCTTGGTTTGTTTGGCCTAGAGAAGAGACTGAGGGGACACCTCATCACGACCTACAACTTCCTCATGAGGGGGAGTGAAGGGGCAGGCGCTGATCTCCTCCCTCTGGTGACCAGTGATAGAACCCGAGGGAACGGCATGAAGCTGCGACGGTGGAGGTTTAGGTTGGATATCAGGAAGAGGTTCTTCACCGAGAGGGTGGTCGGGCACTGGAACAGTCTCCCCAGGGAAGTGGTCACAGCACTGAGCCTGACTGAGTTCAAGGAGAGTCTGGATAATGCTCTCAGTCATATGCTCTGATTTGAGTGGTCCTGTGTGTAGCCAGGAGTTGGACTCGATGATCCTTATGGGTCCCTTCCAACTCAGGATATTCTATGATTCTAAGCTTTTTTTAAATGCACACAGTCACATGCATGACAGTTGATTAACAATATATTTTAGTTAGTACAATTTAATCTTGCTGATTTTAGAACTGCAGTATTCTAATGTAAGCAGAGAAAAACAGATATAAGAGGGCTGTGGATAGCAATGAATGCTCAGAACAGACCTGACTGGAACACCTATTCTCCCTGCTGCAGACCAAGAACAAAAAGACACTCCTCCCCCCTCTCCCCCAAATCACTAAAAGACAATTGCCCTACTTCTGCTCTCATTTTTACTAGCATCCATCTGATAATAACTGAGAAGTAAATGGAGGTGCTCTGGATATTAATGTGGGTTAATAGAATTAAAGTAGTACAAAGGAAATATCTTATTGCTTTTTATAATTAACCTGGAGATCCATTGCTGCTGCAGGTCACTGAACAAAGAAGTTATTCGCATTGAAGGAAGAGATACGTGCAAGTATGTATACAGGACCGGGTTTGTATCAGACAAAATGGTGAGCTGGCTAGCATGAAATCAGCCAGAAGTATCAATCAGGTTTCCCCCATGGCTAGAAATGACCAGTGAGAGACTGACACTAGTCTCCTGTGACACAACTGACACTAGACATGGGGGGGAAGGAAAGGGGGGGATTTGCCTTCCTATGGGGCCCTGGGAATTGGTCACTGTTGAAAACAGGATGTTAGAACATCATTCTGCCCCTGGAAATTTCTATATTCCTACCCTTTAGAGAAATATTTACCAGAGTATTAATATAGTAACACAAGGCCAAACCCTCCTCCCTCTAAAATCAATAGCAAAATTGCCAGTAATTTCTGCAGATGTTGCACAGAGGCTATAATATACTAATACATTAATACATTAATACATTAATGGCATGCAGTGGATTCCTTGAAAGCACCCAACGGTTGTTCATTTTCTAGCTTGTTTTATTTGAGTAAACCATCTGGGGGGAGTTACAAACACTTTAGAAATCTTAAATCCACTGTCCTGTGATACACAGTGTACTTTTGCTAATGCATTAGAATGAAAACTACACCAAAATACTCTGACAGCAGATAGGCTAGCAAGCTCTTAAGGAGTTTTGGTACATTTCCCACTTCTCATAAGACTAAGAGTTATGGAATCTCTGAATTTTGGAGTTCTCCTCTGTTAATATACATGTTTAGTGTTTTGATGAATTAACAAGAGAGAGAAAATACTTAGCAAAAAGATCCAACAGAGTTAAGCATTGGACAAAAATCACTGAAGTGCCCTCCAGAATTGTATTCCTGCTGAGCATTTCTGTCCCTGTCCTTAGGGAGACAATGTGGAAGCAGATTTCTCAATAGAACATTGTTTTCCTTTCCTTGGCTTATGCAAGGGACAGTAGCCAATGTGGGCATAAATTGTAATGGAAGAGAAGTATAACTAGAACACTTTCTGGGTCCTACCCAGTTGGCCAAATCTTCCTGTTTAATGCCTCTTCTGCATAAATCTGCTGTAACCATAAACAAGATCTCACACTCAGATTTGGAATAATTTCAGTGTATAGGTCATTCTCTGATAGCAATAAAAGGATCTAGAAAAAAAAAAAAAAAAAAAGAGTTGAAACATATTTGGATATTTGGCTGAAGTTTTGACCCTGATGGGAACCTGACAAACTTCCACATGTCTATTGGATTTTTGCAATGCAGGACAACCACACACACATACATACAGATGATCACCAGCATTAAGGATACCTGAAATAAGGTGGAGGTTTTTTGCATGCTTGCTACTGACCCACATCCACAAATTTCTTGAGTGCATAGATTTAAGATTATTTGGAATCTGTTTCTGTATTGCTAAAATAGCATTGCTGGCATAGTTCAAATATCTTTTGCTTATTTCTGCCATCTACAGAACCTATACAATTTCTTCAGTTTTTAACCTTTGGTGGCTGATGTTGTTTACTAATTTTCTATTAATACCGCATGTGTTTGGCATAGTTTCCACAGATCCCATCAAATTCTCTGGAAAGTTTTCAGCCTGTGTTTAGATTGCTCTTTGTCTGACAGTACCAGAAATAGCTGCAATAGAGATCAGATTCCTCAGCTACCTTTAAGTTAGCATGTTTGGGTACCAGCAACCACTTTGCAACAGCAACAGAAAGGTTATAATTCATTGACTTACCCTGTTATGTCAATATAATGTGAATTCCACTGTTTCTGTAGCCACGTATGTTGTAAACACTTACAATTGCTTGGGCTGTGTTTTTAGCTGTCTTTTGGTAAATAACATCTGATCATTTTAATGTAAAACCTTCCAAAAAGTTTTCCCTTTGTAGAAATTTTGAGGTTTCCTTTGGGCTAGAACAGCATGATTTTGTACAGAGCTTGGTGATACAAAGTGGGGAACCTGTTCAAGTAGAAATTGTGGTCTTGTTAACCTATAAAATTTTACAGATTCCTGATGACATGGCTAAAGTAGGCCACCAGAAAATAAACCACATGCATTTTACCACAGTTCATTCTGCCCTTTGTGAATTCTGGAAAAGTGGAGGAACTCTTAAGGCCCACATTGTGAAATGGTGACTGCTCAAAACTCACTAGTCTGCAGATATCATATTCTGCATGTCACAAACAGTATCTTTGCAACTGGGCTGGCCACTGGTGTTAATCCATATTCCAGTAAGCAAACATCAAGCAGATCATGCTTTCAGTGAAAAAGAGAGATACTAGGATCATATCAAGTCAGATGGGAAAAAAAAAAAAAAAGGAAACTACTGAGAAAGATCACAACAAGAAATGTAAACCCTCCAGTCCCCTAATGAAAGCATGAACATACCTGCTTATACTTTTCTTACACTGCTGATGTCTTCCTAAGTCAGTGCCTGAAGTTAGGTGGAATGAACCCAGGTCTAAAGCTGCATTGAAAACAATTTGTTTGAGAATACGTTAAAATGTTGAGGCAAAAGACAACTTGGTTTCCGATAAATTCTTTCTGTCAAGTCATAGTCCAGCCATAGTCACAAACTACCTCATATTGCCTCCCAGATCATCATTCAGTATTATGCAGAGTACTACAAATGCCCAGACTGCATCAGAGCTGCTATCTTGTCTGTCAGTGGCCAGGATTTCCTGTTTCAGAAAGATATGTAAGAACTTCAGAGGAGATAGATATTAATTATCCTCCCACTCCCTCCAAATATCTCCTTGGATTTCTAATCATTAGAAACTGGCTTACTTCCTGAACTATAGGTTTACTAACTCCTGCTGACACATTTTCAGGAATAACAGGTATTCTTACCAGCTGTGATCTTTTGTTTCTTGCTAAATTTTCACCATCAGCACCAGTGTCTCTAATCATGCTGTAAAAAAGGTACCAATTTTGATTCTCCTTGCTCTGTTCTGGTGATTGTTTCCTTGTTATAGTGTTACAAAACAGTAGAGTAGATGTTATCTATGCTCTTTATGTCCTTCATAAATTAATTTCTCCAGACTCTTGATCACTCTATTTTCAGTCTTCTTAAGAGTCATGCTATAGTTTCTGAGTACTTCTTACAGCAGCAGCACTTGTACAGGAGAGCACCGTACCCCTTCTGCTCACATTAGTCACTTTATGCACCTTAACATCTTGAATGCTTTTTTGACTGTGGTTCTGTACTGAAAAGGATCTTTGTTGAGCAGCAGGCCATTTTCTGTACAGACTATTTCTTGAATGGCAACCTGGCTGTTTTGTATTGTATTTCATTGCTAGAGAATTGATATCCAAGGAGGATTAAATAATTTCCCCCATCTCACAAGCAGCTTGTGCTCTGGCAGGAGCTCAATCTCAAGAGTCCAAAGCTTCAAGATACCCTTTAGCTTGTCAATCTCTTTTTGAGGCTGGTTTGTATGTGAAACCTCTTTGTAGAGGGAGCACCACAACTGGCTCCACACCAGTTGCTGCTTGGGAAAAGAAGACAAAAGGTGCACTATTAGGGTATAATTAACACAAGCCAACAGGGAGGGTGCAATACCTCAGTTGCAATGACAGCCACAGTAGGACTCCCTGGCTGCTTAGCAGTGCAGAGGGATTAATTTTGTCATCCTTACTATACTGAAGGATGCCAGCAACAAAATACGGCAGCAGTGCCACTGGGCAGTTTATTACCTGCATGGGAAGTGGTCACTTCATGGATATAAGTGTGAGATTATTTGCAAAAAACCCTGTATTTGGGCAAAATGCATACAGTAATGGTATGCAGAGGGCATTGCATCATTAAACACAATTCACAATGTATCAAAACATACCTGCAAATGGGATTAAGACTCGCATTTGGAGGAAGACTTTAGAGCCTAAGGCAGGAGCACCTCCACACACACACCCCCACTGTCACCACCAGCACCACCTGCTCTCTGCTGCCACCCGCGGGGTGTGCTCCCCCAGGCGCCTTTGGGGATAAGAATGACTTCTCTGAGGTATCTTAGTCAGGACTGCAGTTCCCACATTTAAGACTTTCAAACGTTTTCCATAGAAAACTAGTCCTTCTCTCTCCTGAAAATTTTCACCAGCTTTTCCTTTTTGTGGGTTTTTTTGTTTGGTTGGTTTTTGTGGTTTTTTTTAAGAGCCAGAAGTGTCAAGGTCTGATAAGCACAGGAAAGTTTCAAAGGAACAGCAAAGTTAATGGGTATCAATCTCCCTTTTTTCCTCCATATTGCTTCTAAATTCATAAAAATTATAAAGGTGATGAGAACAATTGCACTGACTAGATAAAGTGCCAATCAAAGTTAAAACATGTTGCTTTTATCTGATTCTCTGCACTCAGTTGCAGAACATCCTCAAAGGGCCTTGCCTCTGGTCTCTGGCAGCCACACACACTCATGTTTGCAGTCAGCAGGCATGTCACTGCATGTATACTTCAGGAAAGTGTAATTGCAGTTCATGCAGTGGGTATCACCAGTACAGTCTGCAGCTGGTTGGTATCTCTACGTTCTTGAGAAGAAAAGCTGAAGTGACAAGACTTATAAAAGTCTGTAGAATCGACGCTCAATTCCCTGATATCTGATGCTCTGTGCTTGGCAGGTATAGGAGGTACAGGTCTGTTTAATCAGTGTGGAGATCTACTCTATTCAGGAGTTACTCATCCTGTGCACTGGTGCGACGCTTAACATCATATAGAACCAATTTAGGCAGGCTCCCTGCCCCACTGAGTTTCCAGGTATTCAATTCCCTCCTGCCACCTACACTGCCCTTCAGATGCAACTGCTAGTGTCATTCACTTGATGGCACATTGACATCTATAGATGCTGCAGTTTATAAACAGGCTCCCGAGGCTTGTGTCATCCCACTTTGAGTCATAAGCACCTGCCCTTCCTGGAAATAGCATTATGAAGTTTTACAGTAAAAGCTCTCCAGGTGAATAGAAGCACATTGCAACAAGAGGTTAGGTAAGTGGTAATTGCATGAGTACAAAAAGCTCATTATTTTGCTCAAATAAGCTGAAAGATAGGTGTTTAATGTCATGGCCACAGCGCATCATGACATTTTCTGTACTACCAGCCTAGCAACGTCACCACTGTGGGCTGCAGATACTGCCTACCTATCACTTCACTTGTGGACACAATGCAAGCTAAGAATTTAAGTAAAATAAAATCCCATACATGTAGTCAAGATTTCACCCACAAGAGAGAGCAGACCCAGTCACCTAGAGAACACAACCAGGAGAGAAACCTCCCCAGGCTCAAGGGGGTTTTTGTTTGTTTTTCTCCTGTGACCAAAAAAAACCCCCAAACAAGCAAAAACCCACCAAAAGAAAAAACAACCCACCCCACCCCTCAAACTCCAAAATTGCTGAAAAAAGTAACATGTCCCAACAGCCACCTATCAAACAGCCAGACTTTCTGTTAGCACCTGGGAAACTGTGTTTGCTGTGAATAAGTTAATATTAACTCTGTTTTCCAAACATCTGGTAGTCAGGACTCCTCACTTCCTCCCTGCCCTGGTGCATCAAATGCCATGCATTGGGTCTTCTGATTGCACATGTCACTGATGAAGGAAGAACCACAGCTGGGAACTGCAATCCAGTTTTGTCTTTGAAAAACTACTTTCATGGGACCTATTGCAAACACACACTTGTTGACATACACATCTTTAAATGGAACCTGTTTCCTTTTAAAAACAAATAGTTGAGTTTGTGAGCATTTTAAGTTGGTTTGTTATGTACATATAAACTTACAGCTACCTTTTTCCTGCAGAGAATATGAAGGACTCTAGCTTACTGAGCAGGGGTTTCCCAGTGCTACTATAGCTCATTTTCTCAGTCGAGGAGCCAGCAACAGCAACAACAGCAGAAAAGGAAAGGAGGTTGATTAAGTAGACTGCAGTTTTCCTTCTGCCATCCACACTCCATATCAATAGCACCAGTGTAGTACATGCATGCCGGACACTTATTGTGTGCACACCTACAAAGATTCCTTTCCCCCCCATACAAGTAGCAGCTGTAAGTGGCCCTATTTCTTACTCTTTCTTTTCTCTTCTCTGCTTATCCCACAATGCTTATTGAATTCAGTCCATCTGAAAAAGTTTCCTAGCCAAAGGATGCCAGGCAAACTGAAGAGATGGATTCTCTTGAGCTCTATAGGAGGCTCAGACTGCCCTTGGACACCCTGACAAATATTTATCCTTATGCAGTATCATGTACAGCACCATACAAACCATGGTCTTCCATCATCACTCTTAGTAATGCTTAAGAAGTTCACAATTGGGTGAGACGTTTTGATCTGAATTGTGAATTTCGTCTTATCTTTAAAATAGCTGGCTACTACACACAATGTGTACCGAAATAGCAAGGCACAGTGAGCTGTGTTTAAAGTAAACATAGCCCGATTCAGGCAGTTTCCTTTCTTTGGCTGGCTGATGTTACAGCTTTTACATAGTTTTATTGGACTTACTTTATTTTTTTCTTTCCCTCTTTTGACAGCCATTCTACCTGTTACACAATAAACCATTTTATTAGTTGAAGGAAAAATAATTTGAAGCTCCCCATAAAGCAAGGAAATCTGGACTTAAGGCTGTCATTCTCCAGCAAAGACACTCCATAGAGCCTGCTGGTTATTGCAGAGCCAGCACAAGACCTTCAATCTCAGACGTGTGGCAGGTAAAACAGCTCCCCACTTGGAAAGCACTGCAGCATATTGCAGACTGCAGGGCAAAGTGCTAAACACAGCACAGAAAGCACATGTGCTGAAAAATCAGATTAACTGAAAAAAAATCAGATCCTTGGCATTTCCTCCTAATATTTTTATCAAGGAAGTTTCAATGCAGACACAGAATCAAGTTTTCAAGGTCTAGTTTTGTGCTTCATTTTCTAGGCATGTTGACAAAAGCATAAGGAGGTCAACAACTGAAGCAGCAGCTCAAACAGATTAGAAACCAGAATCCTGGTTCCCAGTGCTCTACTTCCAACTATTAGACCACCCTATCTTCTCTGGATGGTTCAGCTTCCTTTGTTTTCCTTTTGGTAAAGCATTTAAAACACAAATTAAAAGGCTTGTTGGGACTCTGTCAAAAAGTCTTCTACACAGCAGATATACAAGAAAATAGGAAGGATTTACAGCAACCACAATGTGACTATAGCCACTGAATTTGTGTATCAATTTTAAAGTCAGGATTATGTTTTCAGGCAGGCAACTGAGTAATACAGCACTTGCAGCAATGCACACCCGTGTCTCTCTGCCTTCAGTGTGCATGTGTGTGCATGTGTATTTGCTCTTGCATTCTCTAGTCACAAATACCCAATGAGTCATTTTTTCTTAAACAGTATTTGCTGTACTTTAACCAAAAGACTTGAAGAACAAAATTAAAAGTATACCAATCTCAATCCCATCTGTACTATAGAAATCACATGCTGGCAGCCTCAGCTGAGTCAAGTTCCAAGTCTCAGTCCTTAACTCCCACAAAAATAAAGGCCAGGCTGGGCTGAGAACAGCCAGCTCTGTGGGTATGAGAGGTGAACTTTTAGTCAACAGCTCAGCTCTCCTATGCAGAGTGAAACTGCTTTCTAGAAAGTAAATTTCATTTCTGGACCAGACTAAGTTTTCCTAGGGACAAGTCCCAAACAGTCTCATCTCTCTTTCCACTCCAGGAGCAGCAATGTTTTCTTTTTCTGTCACCACCACCCCCCCACCCGAGAAGTAAATACCTCTGTGACAAAAAGGCAAATCCAAGGTAAAATGGAGAAATACACACACAATTTCTTTCTAGAAAAAAAGTAAGATGTAATGTGAGTCACACAAAAATAGATGCTTCTGATACTGGCAGGCACTTGGGTATCTGAGGTTTGAAAATGCTGAAAGCATTTTTGCAAAACAGAACTACCCGTGCTGTGCAGCTAATCAGTCTCCATTAACAGTACATCTACAGAAATATCAGAGACGTATGCTGCTCCTTTTCCAGCACTATCATTTATTTCAGCTGGACTCTTTTGTGAATCTTTGCTGCAAATACATAGAGGAAATAGGCATTTTCTAGCACTATTTCAGTGTGCACTACTTCAATGTGCTCCCTACCATCCTGATCTTGAACCTTTACAGTCTTTCCCTGGAAATAAAATCTTACATCCATCCCAGCCCAAGTTAGGTACCTGTAGATTTAAGATGGCATAAGCAACATTCAGGGCCAGGCTCTTTAAGAGGAGTGAAGGGAAGATCAAAATCAAATTAATGAGAACTGGATCCTGCGTGGTTCTTTCTTACTGTCTATATTTTCTCCCTTACTTCACATTATGGCATTGGTAGGTTTCATCCCAGCCAGACTGCATACAAACAAAGTAAAAAGACTGCTTGAAACTAGTGAAGATAGCTTTGTAACCTAATATATAAAGCATTGTTCAGAAAGCCCATTCTACTGAAGAAGCAGAAGTACACAGAAAGCATAAAAAACTCAAGTTACCTGTAATGAGTCCCTTCTCTGCACTCACCTAAGTCCTACAGTTTTCCTATTGGCAACTTGGAGAGCTTAAACTTTCGTCATCCACCTGTGCTCAGAATTTAAGTAAAATTTTTTTATTGCCTGTTCTGCTAATGGCATGAAGCTTCAGGATCTGAATAAAAGAGCAAATTGTTATCAGAAGTGGAGAAAAGATCAAATGTTCCCTCTTACATAAAACAGTCTCTGCTGATCTCACATGAGGTTCACTGGTACTAACCATTAAAGGGCTCTCACACTTCTACTGAGGTAGATGAGCCCAATTCATGACTGCACTTGACCTTGTCTGTTGAACTTTACTCCCCTTCTTAAGTCTTTCCTTTCTCACATGTTAAAAGAAAACCCTATAATACAAAAAAGCCTTTCTATTAATGTAGACACCTTTTTCTCAATAGTCCAGTGCTCATGAATAAATTGTGAAATAACAACGAAATTTCTCCCACTATAACACAGTAGAGTCAGAGGGTTAAATATGTGATATAATCAGCACCTCACGCAAAAAAAGAACAAATTAAATGTGTTATAAATCCTGGCAAACTCTAAAGAATGTTACTTTTTGCAAAATGTTCAAAGATTTTGCTGAATGTTAATTAACAACTGCAGTTGGTAGAAATTAAGCAGCTGAAACATGTCCAGTAAGCTAAAAGCATCAACATTTAATTACTGAAATATGCTGCATGATTCAGAAAAGGCCTAAATGCTGAAGCTATTGCACTGTGTAGCTCACTCAGCAAAGCACACAGCTGGTCTGTAAAAAAATTGAGGCATGCACATGGCTTCTGGAATAGTTTAGAAAAATCAGCTATATCTCAGAACAGATTATTTAATTGGAAAAGGGAAAGAATTAAGTTGAGAAGAGTAAGGATAGATCAGAGGAACACGCAAATTAATCAACAAGTTACAGTCCCATCACCAAGAGACTACATTGTGGGGAGAAACCTGCCTGGTGATCGAACAATAAAGAGCAACTGACGATGCTGAACTAAGTAAGTATTTGCATAGCATAGGGTATTCCTTAAATAAAGTGTAGTGCAGGGAAGCAGGTACAGGGGACAGCAAGAAAACTTTTCTTTTTTCTTGCTCCATGCACTAAAAAGAGATATGATGTCCACAAGATCTTAATGCTTTTATGAAAAGAGATGCCCTCTGAATTCAAGGGCATTAAAAGCCATTATATGTGACAAATGTCCTTAATTTTATTACTTGGACAGTGAGTGAGGAGTCTGTGGAGGACAGGAGGATTTTATTTGCTTGTTTTACATTTACATGTTTTGCATTGTATGGCAATTGCCATTGAAAGATCTTGGAGCACTTGCCAATGTTAGTGACCTAAAACATCAACACACTCCTGTAAAAGTTAACTTGCATTCGTCTATCTACAAATGTAGGCTCAGAAAAAGAAGAGGACCTGCCAGAGTGTAACAGATTAGTGAAAATGCTCAAAATAGAACTTGAATTTGATTCTCAAAACCAGGAATTACAAATGACCATGTAAGTCCTCTTATGGCACAACTTGTCAGGAATTGAATATGGCAACATTAATCTTACAGTGCTGTTTGAAGATGTATATTTAGGCAGAATAGAATTTTAATGGGAAGGAATACTGTTTTTACAGAAAATCTCTCACCACATAAAAATGGTCAAAATCTGAGTGGGATATGAAAGGCCATTAATTCCAGAGAGGACAAAAAAAGTTCATTGTTCATCACAGATTACTTATATAGTGGATGATTCTCTCTCAGTGTAAGTCATCAGGTTAGGATTATATCAAAAGTGATTTAGCTTCGGTCTGTTTATTTATGAAATACTGAAGGTTTCTACAGCTCAGAATTCAAGCCATGTCTGTAATACACCAGAAACTCTGATGTTTGTACAAACTTCTAGGAACTGAAAGTTTCACAACCATGTTTCTTAACATATTCTCCTTGTTTCCTTTTATGGATCAAGAGTTTCTTCTGAAATTAATTTAAAAATAGATTACATGGAAATACCAGGAAAATTTCTCTAAACTACACCTTGACTTAAGATGAGTTTTGATCAAAAACTGCCAGGAGATAGAGTGGACAAATCAGATGTCCTTAAACTATTATAAATGTTTGTTTGTGGCAATCAAGAGCTAGACCCTTCACCACAACTGGCATGTATCAAGAAACAGAGCTTCATGAATAAGTTGAAATACCTTTTCAACATTTTAAGAAGGAGGTCTAATAAGCAGGACCTCTCCCACTAGGAGTCTGCAACAATGTGTCTCCCCCTTTCTAACTTTTATTGTAAGTTCAAATGAGAAAAGAAGTCTTCTAGATATTACACCTGCCACCTACAAGTTACAAAGAAAGAAGCTATCCAAAAAGAAGAAAATGCAGAAGCTTGTTTACAGCATCAGTATTTACCAGATAATTATTTTCTTGTTATATTTTAAACACATGCATCTTCCATATGAAATTCAATTGTCACATCAAGCTATGCGCACATACAAAGTAGAAATGAAAGAGATGACTGACTGTTTATTTTAAGTGAATTTTTCTTTTACAGTTTAGTGTAACTGGAGGTAGATGCAATATTACGTGATTTTTCTTCCAGTGCTTCAAATATATGAACATTAGGACAGAGTACTGGAGATTGGAATCAGTTGTTTAAAGTTAAGTCTACATAAACATGCGAATGAAACAACAAAAAAAATAAATCACAGCAGGTTATATGATGATTGTCAGTACAGTACAGTGCAGATCTTCTTGGAGGAAAGGTTGTTTCTATGTTGTCAAAATAGGAAAGCTAGTACTGCAAAAAAATTGTATGATGTATGCTACTTGAAAATATACACCAGATTCAGAGACAGAGTATTACAACTATTCCATTCATATTATTTCTATATATCTCAAACCATCAAAATCTAGTTAAAGGTAATTACATGGCAAAAGAGTCTGCAATCTGCTATGCATGATTATATTTCTGATCCTGCAGGCAGGAGCTTCATTTCATATAATCATATGAAAATGTCTACTGCCATTGTCAGGACTTTTGCCTTAACCAAGTCTATCAGACTCACTTTCAGAGCTGCTAAATTTGTTCTCTTCAGTAGATGCCTCTGCGGGAGTAATGGAAACTCCCAGCAACTTCGGTTTAAAGCATTTTTACAATTACTTTACACTATTACTTGGGCCATTCAACAAATAAGTGCTTATTAACCTGTAACTGGGGACAAATACTAATAATTAGACAGAACTTAGGTATGGCTTATTAACAAAATTATGTAGTAGTGCCCTTTCCTTAGAATTCTAGATTCGCAAAGCAGCAAAAATGGTCTGGTGTAATATAAATGGCAAAAAAATATTTTTAGCCATAAATGGAAAATGCTTTTAAAATAAGATTTGCAATTTTTTTTTGTTTTCCTCTTTTATATTTCCTGCAAATTTTGTTAAATATTAATCACCCAAAAGGCAGATATTGAAATACTAATATATATCTGCATATACGACCATACACGGCAATATATCACAAACAGATGCTCAAGAACAGCTTAGAAAGAAAAATCAGATTGCATGCGTTGTGTTTCCTGTTGCCAGGTGCATAAAATTTTGGAATCAATTAATGAGCAGATTTATGCATGTACTTAATTCAAAGACCACAAGTAATTTTACTGGAATGAGAGTGCGACTCCTTAGAGACTTTAAGATAGGCCTGTCCTGATGTCCTCAAACTGGCAGGCCAATCAAGTTCTGCCTCTGGTAGTATGGAGTCCATTTCAGGAAAGGAAAGCTGCCAAGTAATAACTGACCTTATTCTCATCCTTCCTTTCTAGAACAGAAAGCTTCCCAAACGAAGTTTACAAGAAAGCTGTAGGCAAGCCTCACTCATCATGCAGATGTGATGGTCCTTTTAAAGTGAACAGGCAGGATTAGCATTTGATCTCTAATACAGAATACATACAATAAAACTTCCACTGGTTTTAAAATGGGAATGTACTTCCTGGCTCAGGAACTGTGAATCTGCTCTGTAATGCACAAAATGTATTCATTTTCATTTGTCTCCTTCTTAGTTAAAACCCAAATATAGCATTCAGTATAAATTTAAGTACTTTACATATGAAACTGATTTATATAATATTTGAAACTTTACAAAATAGTACTGAATTAATCAATAAAAAGATCAGGTTTAAAATATTTACATTTTATACATAATTTCCCTCTACTTACAATTATTAAATAATCTTCTGTGGTTTCCTTAATTTTACGGAAAAGCTTTTAATAACTACAAACTGAATTTGAATTACTTTCAAATGGCTTTTTACTTAAACAGAATTTTAGCAAAATCACATTTCCAATGTGAAACATTATCCCCACGTTTTCAGTAGCAGATATATATATCTCTCCGTGTTTTACAGCTGTTTTATAATGCAATCTTGTTTTCTATAATAAACAGTGGAGATCTAGATAAGAAAATGGCACAGTATGGATGGAAACATTATATTCCCAACTCTTAAATCCCTTTATGTCATTTGGCTTCTAGAATATCCAATTTCTTGGTAATGTATGTTATTCTTCCAGTATTTTCAAGGAATCACAGATTCAATACTTATTTAGATTTTTGTGTCATCATCTTTTGAAAAGTTATTTGCTGAAGGTACTTCACAGAGACTATCACCATCCGTGCTGAAATCATCATCATCGTCATCATCAGATTCAGCCAGCACTTTACTTGGGGACTTCTTCAGTCTGCTAAACCGAAAATACATCGCTATTAAAACTGCACATCTACATGCAGAACACTTATGCAAAGCTTAATTGACATTAAGGATGTTAAACAAACTTGTGCTCCAAAAGGGGTAGTTTATCATAGACTACATTTTACATGAAAGAAACACACAAGAGAATGAAGATCAAGCAATCATATTCTCAAGCACCTCTAACTAAAGTCACAGAGAGAGGTAACTAAACTTTGCACACTGAGATGGTCAAAGATGGCTGAGGAAAACTAACACAGGATAGCTACACCTCTCAGTCATTAGCAAGAAATTTTTATTACCACAAATAAGAGTGTTGAGTCCCATCACCTTCTTCCATTTTTTATTCCCTGCCTCAATGACTTTATTCAGGAGGCAGATCTTGGAAAGAAGGTTTGGGCACCTAGAGCACCCTGGAAAGAGTTGGAGAACATTTGTAGAGAAAGGAAATGCAGAAGAGTTTCACAGGTCTGTTTCTTAAACTCTGTCTGCTTATGACAAACTTGAAGTTTGTTAGAGGAAGCCCTGAGTTTATGAATTAAGGAAGCAACAGAGCAATCTAATGAGTGGTGGTGTGATGCATAATTGTAAGGTCTGACAAGTCATCCTACCTTAATTCCTTCTTTGCAGCATTAAGCTGTCCTTGCAATTCTTCATTCATGTCTAGTTGCTCTTCCAGATCTCTCTGGAGTTTCTTTTTAGCACTTTCCAGTCTGTCTATTTCTTCTTCAGCTTCTTCAACTTGACGTTTCATTGCTTTCAAACGCAAACTCAACTGAAATATTCACATGTCAGCTGATTAGAGGACTATTTTAATAAAGGAATTTTATTCTTCCAGCATCTATGAGAGGGAGAATAAAGACAACTTTGCCAGTGTAGTGACACTGTAATCCTATGCTTCAGAAATATTTGAAAGTCAGCATTACTTTGAGAAAAGTGATGGGAAATGATATTTTAAGAAGAAAAAACAGCAACCAGCAACCTTAACTTTGGTAGAGCAACACAGTATTATGTGATAGCAAGAGCTAATTATCGGGAAGACTGGAGCTATTAGTGTGTCTAAGTTAAGCAATTTTACCAGACAGACACTATAAAATAAGTTTTAAAAACCCAGAGAATTTGTTCCCTTAACAGATGTTCATTCTCTAGGCAGAATATTAACTATTTGACTCACGTATTGAAACAAACCATGTTTTAAGCAAGGAATCAACAAAGTGCACAGGAATGGTAGAGCACATTGCTATGAGAATATATCAATATATGCTTAATACTTGTAGCCTATATTTAACAATAAATAGCTTCTTTCTTTAAACAAAATTTCACAGTGGCAAAACAGAATATATTGTTTGTTGGTGTATGTATTTATAGGACCATATGTATTTCTAGGATCATATACCGCCTGTTATTGGCTTTATTTCTTAAAATAATTATAGCATTGTTTCTATAACTGCTTCCTTTTCATAATTCTAGAAATGAGTAACAGTTTAGTACTAGACAAAAGAACATGACAATGGGAACTGGAAATCTCACTAAATGGGAGTCCATAAACAACAGAGTAATAAGTATCTATCTATATTCTTCTCATACTTTTATATATGATACTTTATGTTAGTAGGATTAATAGAAGATATTTGCATATTAGTCTTTCCCTCTACCTGGTCCTTTTGATCAGTCAATGAGAGATGTTCATCATCTACTTGCAACATTAACTCCTTCACTTTTCTCTCAAGTCTGCGGTTACTTAGCTGGAAGTTAGCTCTATCCCTAGGAAAAAAAACAAACCACAAAATAAACAAAAGACAGGCTTGTTAAAAAAAAAAAGGAACTGAAATACTTCCAATCCCATGGATGTAATTCCTTTGCAATGTTCTAAGAATTAAATAAATACTAATGGCCTCTGCTTTGATTTACGGATTCCATGCAACATATTAAGAAATTTGTTCAAAAGCATGAACCACTAAGGGAATTTCTTCTGTCTCCAGAACAACATTTAGGAAAAAAAATACATTCCTCCAAGATTAAACAATGAAGTGAACATGAAAATGAAACTGTGAGGCTCTGGAACAGGTTGCCCAGAGAGGTTGTGGAGGCCCCATCCCTGAAAGTGTTTAAGGCCAGGTTAGATGAGGCTTTGGGCAGCCTGGTCTAGTGGAGGATGTCCCTGCTCATGGCAGGGGGGTTGGAACTGGGTGATCTTTGAGGTCCCTTCCAACCCAAACCATTCTATGATTCTATTATAAACTACAGTTAATATTTCTAAGCCTGTTACTGATATTAGATATTGATAAAATAATGAGGTATGGAACCATGTTAGCAATGTGCAGTTTTAAATTTATAAGGCAACTTCTAGTGTGCTTTCAATCAAAAAGAAAATTTGCAATACTTGTATGAAACAGTAACCATTTTAATTTGGTGCTTGTGAGAAAAAAAATCAAGTTAATTGTATTAAAGACTTAATATTAGCAAAAGGACATATTCACAAACATAAACATTCATGTTGTGATTTTAACTAGTTTCACCTCTCTTCATTTTCAAGTCGTTCTTCTAGCTCTGTGATCCTTGCTTCCATTTGGGCAACAAGTCCCTCTTTACTGGATCGGTAAGAACCCTCCAGGTGAAGGATTCGGCTCTTCAAGTCTTTGTTCTATAGTTGGAACACAGTTGATTACTACATATGTGCTAATATTAACAAATTATCACCTTAACACAAAATAAATTTCTCCAGACAAGCATAAGGTGATTGGTGTATTTTTAATTAGTAAATATGGATAAAAGAGAGTCAGTGAGATTTTACTGTTTACTACAAACAAATCTTCTAATACTGTGCTTTATTAAAAAGAATTTAGTGTTAAGTTTGAGTTAAATTTTTAGGCTTAAATGGACTCTTAAACTTCAGATGGTTGCAAGCCCCTTCCAACAGCATTTTACAATATGCCAAAATTTTTCAAATAGCATCGGATCTGTCTTATTCTCCACACAATTCTTTTGTCAAATTCTGTATTCTTCCCCTGTAACTCACTGATATATGGCTAAAACAAGTAGACAAAGAAATTACTTGCAACCAGTATTGTTTTACTCTATCAAAGCTGTTACTGTGGGTTTTTTTTCCCTTTTTCTTAATTATCCAATGGTAGTCCTACTACATAAAGAGTTTGAAAAACTTCGCAAACTGCATGATCTGTAAAAACAGACCTTTTGCTCAGATTTACACACCAATTTTTATGAGGCTAGGTAATTTAGGTTGTCAATGGGGACCTAATGATAAAGTTGCCAAAAAAAAAAGACAGACTTACATGAGGAACAGAAAATAAAGCTCTTTGCTACAGAGCTTCAAACCATGATCTCAGATCTCAAACACTAAAAAAACTATGATAGCAAAGTCAGAACTAAAGATGTACATGGGATATACCAGTAGGTGGTGTTCTTTTTTCTCAAACAGTTAAGATGGTATTAGTTTCACTTAATTTAAGGCACCAAATTAGGCGTCTGGTATAAACACATTCTTTAAATTTAAATTACAAGCTGGTTTACCTTCTTGAAACTGTCAATAATACTATGACTTACTAAGACAGCTTTCCTCTGGATCTCAGCTGGGGGCTATGATAGCAATCTTGCTTTCAAAGATTCTGAGCTACAGAATAACGTCTTGCAAAAAGCTAGTAAGTATTTTTATTGTACTTTCCATCACAGATACTGAAATATGAGAGTCATATTCCTTCCCAGACAAAGACTAGCAGTTCTCTATCAAATCTGTATCTTTTCTTTCAGAGACATGTCATTTTTTTCACTTGTTTGCTCCTACAGAAGAAAATACTCAACTAAAATCACAACTGCTTGAAATTATGATCTGTCTTCAACAGTGTTCCTGAAGTACTGATAAGACTTTGAAGAACAGCTCCTCCAAAAGTGGTCGAAGGATTTACAGCTAAACTGGATAACAGCGTCTTTTATATTCTAGTCTTTTCAGTATACATGCCTTTTGGAAGTTTCTATATTGATATCTCAGTTTTGTTCTAAAACAAGTGTACCATATCAGCTGTCACATTTCTTATTTTAAATGTCTTTGATCCTAAAATGTCCAGACAGAATTTATATGGTAGAGAGATGCCTGCACTGACTACAACAAAAATGTCTTATTATAGTGTATAAACAGATGTATGCATAGAATGAGTGTTTATTATCTGAAATATATAAACTGTGACAAACCTCAAGCTAAAACATGGGATACAGAATTAAAAAATATTAAGAGAAGACTTAATTCGAGATTATATTTTCTTTCTAGTATCAGTATTAAGATACTCATGGTTTTTAATCTATTCTTACTAACACATACTTCCAGCAGCATGCTGTGATGGGATAGTGCCAGCTATCAAACACTGTAGTCCTTAAATGCTTATTTGAATTTCCTAATGAAGGCAGATAGCCAGCCTGTTATCTTACTAGTGTGATGATATGCCAGTCATAATTACCTGTCTTTCCAAGGAAATTTTGTCACACTCCAGATCTTGTTTTATAGCTCTTTCCTGAAGTAGTTCTATCCTCATTTGTTCAATCTAGTATAGAAAGAAAAGACAGAAGTTTTAATAAAAGATTAAATTTACATTTTTCTATATGATACTGTGTGTGTACGTATACATACACACACACATATAAAATACATATATCTATGCAATAAGAAAAAAACTGCTCTTTCTTAGAACTCAAGACATAGATATGATTTTAAATGAAGTTTACAATTACAATCTTGAACAAAATTTTCCGCTTCATGAAGCCCACGTTATTCCCAGTGCTTATTCTAGGCATTTTCCAGCCACACTGGGTATTGTTGATGTTCAGTATTTATGTTCTGTAGCAGGGTACTGAACTTTAAAATGTCACATAAGAGACATATTACGTGGCAGGTAACTGAGCTCCAGAACACCACATCAGTCTTCAAACACCTTCTATAGTTGTTTTCTTCATACTTAAGTCTGAAGCTCTGAAATTGCACCTTACCTTTAAGATGCTGATTAGTCAACTTTAAAGTTTCAGTTTATTAAACACAAACTGCTAACTGCAGAGAAGTATCTAGAACTCAGTGAGATACTACTCTACAGACAATTACAGTTTTCTATGCCCATGAGAACAGGAAAAGCTCTTTTTCAACACTCTGATACATACTGGATATAAACATTGCTGCTCTCCTCCAGTCAATTTTATGTCTGTCATACCAGGAGAGGACAGACGTCTGGATTTAGGGAGGGGGTGGGTTTTGTTAAAACACAACTTTTGCTAGTTTCTGTAAATATTTTGGTTGCATCTTCAATAACCAAAAGGAAAGCACATTCTCTAAGATGTTAAAAAACTACCTGATCAATACAGAATCAAGATAAGAATACAGTATTTGTTTGTTATCTCACTATTGTACTTGACTGGAAAAATAAAATAAACATTCTGAGGACCAAAGAGAAACTCTAAACTGCTTAACAGCTGCTACTGAAACTTCAGGGCTAAAGGAAAAAGTCTGTAGTGCCCAAATACTTTTCTTGCCTCTCATTCCTGCTGAGACTGCCTTCAAGTCTTTACAAATGCCTTTGCAGGCATAGCTAATGTTACCACAGCATTTGTGCTATTCCCTGCACAATGTTGACTATGATGAATATCACCTGGGGAACACAGTGAACATCTATGCCAATTACTGTACCTCCAGAAAGACTGACAAAGGTTTCACTGGCCACACCATTCTTCCCTGCTTTACAACAGTTACGTGTGAACTTGCGTAAAACCATCGCAGTGAAACAGCTCTAAGTTACAGATTTATCTCACTAACAGTCTTTCAAAAGCCATTGGGAATTCTTGCACTAAAAAGTCCAAAAGCAATGCTAAGAATGTGAAGGTTAAACAAGTACAGCACATAAAATTTTACCGTAGGCCTTTTTTATTTACCAGATTATAATATTAAAAGATATATTTTTAGTTAATCACATGTTTAAAAGAAGTCATTTACCACTGTTTCTGTAGCTTTGAAATGAATATATGAATACAAAGAATGGTAGCAATGCATGCAGTTGCATATGTTATGTCACAGTACAGTTTCAGAACAGTAGAAGGCATTCCTGAAAACTAAGGTCATAACAGTTACTGGACTACAAATGTTAGCACGTGGCTCAGTTCTCAACAGCTGGGTGATTTCCTAAAAGTTCTCATTGTCACATAGAAACCTAATAATAAAAAAAATTGTTTATGCATTATAATAAGATATTATTTTATATATTATTTTCTGTATAGAAATCAGAATAACTAATGTATACAATAGTTGCATTTATTATAACTTTTAAAATATCTTTAATTAATGTGAGGGATTACATATAATTTATTCTGCTGTAATTGCTTTAGCCATGAAGACAGACACAGGAAAAGGAAAAGCAAAATTTGTAATAAAATTAATGACTAATTAAAAAATGCAACTGTAAACTGAAGAAAGGGGGTTTGTTTTATGTAGGAATTTGCTTAATGGACCACTGTAAAGTTCTGCTGCGCTCTTACTGTGCTCAAAGGCTGTGACAAATTTGTACAATCGTCCCAAGATCTCAAATTAAGGAATTATTTAGAGGACAATTATTATATTTCCAAGATGACTGCTCCTGTTGTTGGACATCTCATGGTAAAAGCAACCTCCCAGAAAAACAGTGGGAGAGAGAAAAAGTACTGTATCTGATTAGGATCAGAAAGCTACGTGCAAACATATACAAGATCTTGTAAAAAGGGCAGCAGGACAATTCTTGCTGGAGGAGGTAGAAACTTTTCACTTAGCTCCTTGCACTTTTCATTAATAAACATAATTAACATGCACAAAGGAAAAAAGCAGTTGTCTGCCAAAATGTGCTCAAAATTTTCACTTATTTCACAGCAGCCAACAGGCTCTGGGCACGTACCATGCAGAGCTTTGTGCTTCACATTCTACCTTTCCTATATCTAACATACTCTAATTATATTATAAGAATAAACTATTTCTGCAGCTTAAGGCAACAGTTATCACAGCTGGATTTGAAGAATGCTAACAACAAAGAATTGAGAAAGCAATAGTATCAGATTTTACAAAGCTTTATTAGATGTAACAGCATTTTGTGCCAGCTTTAGGATTAAAAGCAGCTGTTGAATTCACTATTAGCAAAAGCAATTCAATTTCTAATAATATTTTAGACGTCGTTACCATTGTTTACCATCTCGCCCCTATGTTTCTTGTTAATACTTAAGTAGGGAAAAATACAATATATATGTGCCTATATATATATACGTGCACACATATATACCTACATACACAGGTCTCAAGTATATGACAAAAAACCTGATGTTTAACAAACAAACAAGCTAAAGCCAAACAAACTCCTTTGATCCTTCATAATTGAAAAGCAACCTTCATGTCCACATTTTCAATTGTTTGCTTCCCACACCTGATGCCAGCTAAAGAGCAGGTATACAGCTATCCATTGGGATATCCTTTACTAAAAGGAAGTGAACGATGCAGTCAATGTAATTTTATCCTTCTGTATTTATTATAAAATTGTCATGGAAACTAAGTAGTCCATTTTTCACACTTACTGGAAGCAACTCTGAAGTCAGTAGACTCATGTTTGCATTTTTACAGATTACAAGAATTGATGAGAATATCTTAAGTATTTTTCAATTTTGTTTGCCAAAACCAAATGGCAAGAGGTACTTCATTTCATTTATAGGAGGGGAAAAAAAAAAAAAAAAAAAATCATGTACTAAAATGTGCCCTGTCCCTGATCACTTTAGACTCAAAGGGAAGCTGAGTGCTCTAGTTTTCTATGTGTGTGTATTTGTTGACCATTTTGCGCTTTCCAGAGTTGCTACTACCTTAACATTTAAAAAGGAATAGAATATGATCCATGTTTCTCCCCCCCCGCCTTTTTTTTTTACTGCTTCCACTTTGTTGTGGTACTTCTGGAGATCAGGGAGGGAAGATGAGAACAATGTCTCATGCAGCCATTCCCAGATTCAAAAGGGTGTTTAAAAAAGGGTAACATTTCATGGTAGTTCAATGTGAACGATCAGCCTTGCCAATGTTTATTGAAACATTTAGCTTTATGCAAAATAGAACCAGTTGTTTCAATTTGTTTTTACTAGAAATTTGAGTATTATAATTAATTGTCAGTATATTAAAATAACACATATATAATTAAAAAAGTTGCAGAAATACAGATATTACCAAAACATATCCATTATCGTTCCTTATGTCATTATAAATGCTTAGCAGACCCTGAAATACTCTTTAGTAATTTGACTACTTAGTCATTCGGGCATAAAATCAAAACAAAGCAACCTTTGTAACTCATGTGTGAAATGAGAGACTCCAGAACTCAAAATAAACACATCTTTTACCCATTATGTAACATTTTGGTCACCCATCTGTATTTTAGGTTTCCATTCAGTTAGCAAACTAACTTACTATAGTACCCACTAGTGCAGCTATGACTAAGGTTCTTTCATCCCAGGCTTACAACACAGGCAGAGACTTAGGTATTAAAGGCTTCCTAATTTAAAAATAGCATGACCCCACATTATTATGGGTCCTTTACATTCTGTCTCACCCACTAACTCAGAGTCTGTACAATATCAATAGCAAAAAGACTATATTGCAATCAAATAGAATCTCAGTAACCTGAGTCCCAAGAAAGTAATGGTGCCTTGGTGTTTCAAGGATGTATGAAAGAAACAGGAGTTCTAACTCACTTTAAAACTCTCCAGCTGTCTCAATGGAATATACAATTTCATTGAAGATATAGAAACTAAGATTTTACTTTCTTTTATCCCTCTGAAATTAAAGCTATTCCAAAGAATGTCAGTGATTCATTTTTTTCTGGAGAAAGAAAGAGAAATGAAAACAGAACAGACTATTGTGGATTGTACCTCAATGCAAATTGTCTCTGGGACTTCTAGGAGATTACTAATGAGGTATAGTACTTAATATAAAGCTACAGTAGTAGACATGCTGTAATGAGTTACACATCAGTTTCACACCTTTCAGAATGTAAAACTAAGGCTAAGATCATTGTCTAGGCTGTGATATTCCAAGACAGCCACATCACCATATTTGTCTCTGTGGACTAATCAAAAACTTACATAATACTGACTACTCAACTGTGGACGCTCTGGTTCCTTCTTCAGTCATCAGGCCCTATTCTCTACTTTCCTAGTTTATTATAAACCTTTGCTACAGGAACTATAATTGCATATGTCAGTTCTTTCAGAAATCTTGAATAATATTATTAAGGACTCTTTCTTCAGAACAATGAACTCTTAGGCTGGTGATTTCCAGCTCAATGGTCTCATTTCCATTAGCTCACTTCAATTCCCCTCACTTGCACATTCACTGGCCTTACTGAAGACAGAGGCAAAATATTCATTTATTTGAGGAGGAATACCTGGATTACTTTTTATCTTGATTGATACTTAATTGTACAGTTGCCACAACTTCTTTCTTCTACTTACACAGTCAAGAACCTTTTTGTTACTTGTTTGATATGTTACTATGATAGGTCTCACTCAGCTCGGCAAATCTCACTTTATCTTTACTTTATCTGCCCAAATTTAAACAATCTTGTGAAAAAAAAATCCTTCTTCCTCTTTCTGGGCTATCTACTCATATAACACTTCTGGAACAAATGACTGATGTTTTTATGTGGAAAACGCTTTACAACTGTCTTATCTTTGATATACCTTAATCATTTATTTATTTATTTATTTTACACTTGTAATGAAAATAAAGCTTCCTCTCTGTTGAAACTGGCCGCACCTTCAGTTCAGCTGCCTTCTGATTAATACCAGAATTTCCTAAGCTCCTCCTCTGAAATCAAGACTCTATTATGCTGGCTTACTTTTCAGTAAGGTTAAAAAATTGTGATCTTTCATTCTGAGATACTTTCTGCAAGCAGGCTTTCTCTGATAGCCTCACCACCTAAAACTAAGCCTAAGACAGCATCATCTCTGCATGCTTCAATGATTACTTGATGTAGCTCACTGCATCAAGAATATCAGAGGATGATACTGGTCTTCAGTCTTTATATGCAATCGGTGTCAGTGTTCGAGTTAGGAAAACAGGAAAAAATGGGTCTGTGATGCCATGGAGGAGCATACTTAATCCTGTTTGTGAACCTTGTTTTTTTTGGATTTACATACTCTGCTTAAGTATAGTATATAAACCCTATTGCTAATCATTATTTAGTTAATCGATGTTGTTTATGATCCTAATAACAATTTTTCCTCATTGTTATACAACAGTTGGAAAACTTGTTCAAGTACCTGTTCTCTGCATCTATTGATCCTCTCAGACAACAAATCCGAATTAGTCTTTTCTTCATCAAGCTCAAGTTCCAGGTGAGATAACTTGTCCTAAGTGGAACAAAGAAAAGTAATTTCAACATGCTACTAGGGCATTCTTCCTTAAACTTCAAGGACTCAAACTGTCTGAAAGACTAGGCTTAAAAAGTGAAATGCCTCTGAAAACATACAGAATCTAGAAAAAGAAATGACAGGTAGATAAGCCTTTAAATTGAATTTGTTTGTCTGACTGAAGTAAAATAGCAATTTCATTTCCTTTTTTAATCACTTCCACCAATTTAAAGAAAATAAGATAAACTCTGTAATGTTTCTAGAGACTGTTTTTAGAATGTCTACGTTACATTATATGTTTAGAAGACAAATTTCTTTTTGTATGCATACAATGGTATAAAAGTGTTTATGAAAGTCAAATGACAGCTTAGTTGGACCAAACAGTTATGAAACTAACCTTGTAATAACAGAGAGTAACAATACTACTCCTGAAATGAACTGCTATTAGATATAAATAGAACTTGCACTTCTAAATACTTTTGAAGTTCTGAGTGATGGGTCTATGAATGAAAATAATACAATTTTGCCTATAGATTCTAGAGAAAATTAATTTAAAAATTAATTAAACCGATGAAAGAAAAACTGCAATTTAGAACACATCATGCTGCAATAGATATGCTAACAGCTCACCTTTAGAATGTACCAGAGTAATTCCTGAAGTAGTACTACATGGAGTTTCAACAACATCAAGTTATTTCAATTCTTCCCAGGCAGAATCTACGTTGAAATACCAAAATTATTTTAATCAATTCTGGTAAGATACCAACCCTTAAAAATGTCTTTTACCTCCATTAATTTGATTTGTCTTGTCCGATCGTCTTTTAAGTGGGTTTTGGCTTCCAGTTCATACTCCAAGCCTTTCACAGTCTGTTCCAGCAGCTGAGTTTTTGTTATTGCCTCATCCTGAGCTCTCTGGTGGTCCCTCAAGTTTTCTTCCATAAGACGCATCTGAAACAATAAGAATATGGTACTGTCTATAAATAAATGATGTCAGTAAAGGGAACTGACTACAAACATGACAGATCCAGATATATTACAGGAATTGCATTGAGTTATATGCTTTTCACAGTAATTTTTTGTTTATCCACAAGATGGCACCAAGAAAATAAACTTGGATTTAATATTAGAGCAAAAACTTGGGATTTAATAGCTAGAGCAAGCCAAAGTTTTTACCATTTTCTAAATAGTTATATCTTTGGAACTTTTAAAATATTATTCCTTTCCTTTTCAGACTACCAATACTTTAGATTTTAAATAATTATGTAGTTTATATGTCTGAGCCACTTTGATGACAGCATTTTATCAATGACATAATTGCTAACATATATGTATGTATAACTTTTAGATATAGCAGGGCTATCTGCCAAGAACAAGTTTCCTACAGCATGTACTCAATAAAACTATCTAAAACCTTCACAGTACTTTAACAAATATATATATATATATATGTAGTGAGAGGGGGTTTAGGTGAGACAGTGATCATTCCTTATACTTGTAACTTAACTTATGACATGTATATATGATGAGAGGTATTTTTCTTCAGCATACAGTCTTCCATATTCTTCCTCTTTCTAGTCAAGTGTTTATTTTAGTGATGAAGCTAAAATAATGTATTAGTGACTGTTTACAGAGTTTGCTACCTATTGCTAAGTCCTAACAACAAAACATTGGACAGCTGCGTGACTTGGTGAACAGCTCGTTAAGTGCAGAGATCTGTATATTAATACTAGCATTTCATATGCATTTAACGTTTCAGAATTACATTGGATTGACAGCTTTCAAGGTTGGTATCTTTTATGTATCTTACAAGAGACACAGCAATAAAGAAATCCCATAATGCCTTGCAAAATTGTTTCATAATTTTTCTGCCAGAACAAGATGATGATACTCATGTTGCCCTGATTGTTACAATCCTAGGCTTTTGATGAGACTCTCAAAAAGAACGTTTTGTGCACTATGACACCTACCCAGGAGGATTTTGGCAGACAACAGATTCATTCAAATTGAATAGAAAGACTATCTATTTGTACTTCTTGTTAAACACAGAAGAGATAATAAAGATTTTCAATTGTCCTGAATATTTAGTTTCTCTGTAAAGTCTGTTGTTTAACCTGCCTATCCTATAGTTTCAAATTTTGTTTCCTTTTTTGCAGCTTGTTGCCATACTATATTTTTAAAACCCTAGGATTTTAAATATTGCCTCATGGAGCTGTCCTCATGGACAATATTTTGTCCTTGTATAGTGTTTGGATTATCTTTTTGTCAAATAATTAAGATTTCTTTTGTTCTGAAATTTTTTTTCTTTTGTCTTTGTTTTGTAGTTGTAATAGATTACACTAGAAATATTTTTCAAAATTACTGTAAATACAGTGTGCATATTTACATACACACATATACATATCTTTTAAGCTGTCTATTTTCATTTATTCAACTTAAGAGCCATGTGCTCAATATCCCAGTTTTATCTTTCACATTTCACTATGAGTCTTCATACCTTTAAAAAGGCTCTCCATCCCTGAATGAAATAAATATAGAAGACAGCCAGCATAATATATAGGAACTATACTTTCTTCTATTGCTGTTATTTTAAATTGAATTTAAAACAAGTTTGTTAAGGGGAAAAGGCAACATAAGAGAAGTTCTGAACTGGAAAAAGCAAACTATTAAAATATTCTACATACAGAAAACATCTGTGACTAGTGCATTCTCATAGCTTTTCTAATTGCAGAACAAGCATATGCAGATCTTTAAAAGACTGGATTGGCTTTATGGCAAAATTTACATGCTAAGAAGCAGATACTTCAAGACTGTTTGATTGGTTGCACTGACACCTTTGTAATTTAAATCTGCAACTTGGGTCACACGAAGGAAGAGGAGCATGCATGTGAACCCCTTTAGAATCATAATTTGCTTTTGTTTCGTTTGTTGGGTTTTTTTGTTTGTTTGTTTTTCCTTTTTCAAAATAACTGCTGGGTTGCTTTGGGTTTTTTTCTGAATTCAAGAATATTTCCACATTCTCAATTCCTTCAGTAGCAGGCATTAAAAGAGCAGAACACCCATGGAATCCTTAAGATAAATGCAGTGTTTGACAAATTAACGTATCTGTCATAAACAGGAAACCCCATTTCTCTGGCAGAAGTAACATCATCATGAAGAATGAAACTCAGAAGCATGCTGATTGAAATCAGTCTCTCATGATAAAGTACAGACAAAAGCATGGTAGCAAACATTCATTGTCCTGAAAGCTATCTGAGCTGAATTCTAGGTCAAAGGGTAGAATTTGTCACTGAACTTATGAGTCATTACCTCATCTTGCATTCTCATGGTTGTCAGGCGTGATTTTTCTACCTCAAGGTTTTTCTCTTTTAATTGTCTCTGCACATCTGCAAGTTCCCTGCGATTTTTCTCCTTGCATTCATCAAGCTGGTTCTGAAGCTCCAGAGTAGATGTTCTTGAGATCTCTACCATTTCAGACATCTGTGAAAAGAGTACATATAATTTTTTCCCTAAAATATTGCTGCAAAAGGTTCTATCACGCTTAATACACCAAAAGGGGTTTTTCTCCAGCTTTGATGTTCAGTTCATTATTTTCAAATGGAAAATTTATCAAATATTTGTTTCCCAAAGAGATTAATTTCTACGCAGAAGTGTGAAAACACAAAACAGTAAGATTATTTTCTAATAGTACGTGAAGCAAAACTATTATCTTTTTGTCTATCAACAGTTCTTCCAGCTGACTGATGTAATGAACTGCAGGGTCACACTTCAGTATATCAATATTAAGTTGTACAGTTTACACAAAGATGGCAAAATAAGTCTAATGCAGGAGCATTTTGAGAATCAGCTGTAAAACTCTGGAATATAACTGTCGCATACATTAGAAATGAACTCAAATCTGAGATCTTGTTTAAACAAACCAGAAATGTTTTACAAGAGTATTTTGAGATAGCCATGTTCCAACGACTGTTCCAGCCCTGAAAGCTTTTATTGATAGTCTCTAGGTTGAAAAGAGTAATAGTAAAGTTTGCATTCCACTTTCTTTTACACATTTTTTTAAAAATTAATCGTTTACAATTTCACAGCTCATTTGCTTCTGTCTGTTAGATATTCAGATTCCTGCGGCCTCTTTGGAGCGAACTCATACCTCCTCCTGTAACTTTTCAACAGTCTTGTTCAGTTGCCATCGTTCATTCTCGATTTCATTCTTTATCTGCTTTAACTGTTCCTTCTGCTGAGTTTCATCTTTTAATTGCTGAGTTAACTGCTGCCGCTCCTGCGAAATACAACGGATGTTCTCCTGCAGTAGATTAAAAATATATATATATAATGAAATGTAGACTTTTCTTTTCTAATGCCTTAAAGGAATGTTGTATAACACTGTGCAGCAGTAATACCACCAGCTGTTGTAACATTAAGACAAACTTAAATTTAAAAAGAAATGTTTAGGGAGTTACAGTTTGCTAGCCAGTATAGGACAAATACTATTTCAGCAATGAGGTGCTTTATCCTTCCTATAAATTCCTAAAACACTGTTGCAACATTCATAGGACCAAACTTAGACCCTTCTCATGATTCTGTTACATGCAGAGCATACATTCACATCTGCAGCTGCACACATCAGCAAATGCTACCTACCTCCCGCAAAAGATTCCATATCCATTTCAGGTTTCACATTTTCCTATAATGTACCCATAAGTCTTTTCAATAACTTTTTTTTTCTAGGTAAACAAACAAACAAAAAACCCAAATCTGTTTCTACAATGAGTGAGAAATAACTAGTGAAAGTTATTTCTTCCTGAAAGAACTTTTGCCATTAATGTTCAAACCAGACCTTCATTATCTGGATTAAATTTTCTGTGAACTGCAGAGCTATGCTGTATGCTTATCTACCAGGAGCTCCAAACGTGTCTGCTATCACATTCAGGATGTTTAAAAACCTACCACCCTCCAAATTCTAAATACTGTCTATCAGCAGAATAACTGACTGTCACTAGTTCATTCCAATACAAGAAAAGCAGCTTATCTTCCATCTGCACACTGGGACTCTCACCTCTTCCTTCTCCCTCCATAATAAATACCTTAACGGCCCTACTCTAAATAGACATTACAAGATTAGAAAAAGGGTTTGTTTTTATGAAGTCTGAGAAGCACCATTAAATTGATTAAAAACAGATTATAAATTGTTCCAACAGAAAAAATTAAACAATTAAAACCACCATAAATTGTAAAAAGTATTACAAAACATTGTTTTACATTTTAATAATGGAAATATAAAGTTTTGTTGAATATCTAATACCTATGATGCTTACTTTATTACACTTCAAAAAACTTTAAATGTGAAAACACAGTAGTATTTCTGTAGCCAATATGGATCAGAATCTCAATAAATAACTGTTCTGTTCTAAGAGAAAAGAAAGAACACTGTCAAATGTTAGAGATTCCTTTAGATTCATTCTCTCTCTTACATTCCTGTCAAAAAACCCACATCTCTGATACAAACAGGAGTTATGGTGCATGCCTAAGTGTATACATAACCCTAAAACATGCTGGGGGCTAACAGATGTTGTTCTGCAAAGCCTAATTCTACACCAGAATTAATTTAGCTGACACCAAAGGAGTTTAAGAACCTTGAAAAGGTTCAGCTTTAACACTTCAGTTCTAAAAGCTGCTGAAGTCTTGGGACCCTGCTAATGTGCCATATTTGAATAGGTTATAAAAACCTCATGTGCGCCCCCCTCCATCAGCCTTTCACAGATCATTTAACTTTACTGTTTGTTTACACATCTTTGAGAAACAAACTGCGCAGACACAGATCAGTGAAATACATTGGGGCAGAATAATGGTGCCAGCAGGATGCTGTTCTACATTTCCAGTGTGCTGAAAAGGGAAGTAAACATCTGAGCAAATCTGGTCACTCTCTTTACTTCAGAATTATCAACAACAACAACAAAAAAACCCCGAAACCCAACCATTATTAATATGAGAAGTTCCATCTACTAACCAGGGCAATTGCCAAAGAAATAACAGGTATGAATAATTACAATATTTAAAGAAAACAATAAATATTTGATGCAGGCAGTAGATCACCTCAATTTTCATCACACCATGCTAACTTTTGTCTGATTTTCAGATAGGGAGCCAAATGAGATACCTGAGATTGAAATTTAGCTTTTTCTCCTTTGAGTTATATTCTGACATCCTGAAAAGAAAAATCCATACTTTTCACATATTGCATATCTCCATTTACATCAACATATTTTCACTGTTTGTTACCAATAAAGGATGATAAAACAAATACTAACTACATTACTAAAAATTAAAGTGTTGTGAAGTTGTAATCATAATTATTTTAATAGAAAATGAAATTCCTAGATAACTGACCTGTTCCAAGAAGAAATTTCAGGTTTGCTGAGGTTGTTTTTAGTTAGTTCAATAATAAACTGACAGTGGCAATGCTGCTTCAGAATATCATGGGAACTGAAGTTCAGGTGCTTCATGCTTTCATTCCCCCAAATCCATTAAAAGTGTCTCAAGCCCATGTCCCTCTTGTGGTGCATCAGTATCTGTTGAGCCATTTGATGTGCCATAAGAATCACAGGACTAAGCATTTCCAGGACCCAGTAAAGATCCTGTCACTTTCCAGCCTCCCCTTTTGGTAGATCACATACATTAGTGACGGGAGAAAGCAAAGACTTCTCTAGGTACATATAAAGTACAAAACTGAAAAAAAATTTACACCAGTGTTGTTTCTTACCGAATCAACAAGTTTTCAATGCACAATCAAACGGTTCACATGCACAACCATTCTCTTTGGAGAACTGTATAACAGCTGATTGTTCTCTGGGCTTGATGAATTCTAGTTGGCTGGAAATGGTGGTGTTCTTACCGCACCATTCTGCATAATTTTCTTCTCAAAATCTATTTAATAGGTGTCCATATTATTATCTGTATTATTTATCTAATAATTATGCCACAGAATCATTTATTCTTCAAATAGTGAAATAACCAGTAAAGCATAATAAGAACCTTGTTGCTTTGCTAGAATGTGGCCAGCAGAAAACCTGATGTTATCAAGGTATAGGGTAAAAATATTCCTCATTAAAACTGAGCATTGCAAGAGAAATTATCTTTATTTTACTAAACCCCCTGCATTACAACAGGTATCATTTCATTCTTGTAATATTATTCAGGGGAAATAACATGTCATATGTAGTTTCCCATCAACAACCATTTTCCTTGGGCAACACAAATTAGGATATGGTATTTCCCTTTTCTAGATTAGCTGATAAGGGAAAAATACTGATAAAAATTAACATGCCTAGTTTAACATCAATATTTGAGATAGACTAATATATCATGCTAGAAACAACTACATTTCCATGTATATCACTTTGCTTAACTCAAGTATTAAAAATCATGATGCAATGGAAATGTTGCCACCAACTATTCAAATGCTGCAGTTTCCTCAGCCTCTAGCTTTTCAATACGCTATACTGAATTTCAGTATGTGAAATTTGGGATGTCCTAGAGGACAGCTTCAATAGTCAACTCAAGTATAACCTCTAATTTGAGTTCCTTTCACATACATAACTCCTTGAGTACTTTTCACTGGTATTGGCTGGCCTGTCAGTTACAGCTTAACCAAAAGTCAAGTAAACTGTTTGTCAGTTGCCAATTTAAAGTCAATCTGTAGTGTCAATTAATTACTTTGTGAAGAAGCTTAAGTGTTATTTCAGTGCAAGTAAGGGCAACTCTACAGCAGTATTTCTCAATTTCAGGTTGATGGACAGACAGTGGTCCAGAAGACAGGGAGCCATAAAATAACAATAGAACACACTCACATTTCCACATCCAGAGAAGGAAAGAAAACAAAATGTGCGAAACCAAAATTAGTAATTTGTTTTCATAGTAACCTACAAGATCACTGTGATACTTATTTTCCCACACAATATTAGTTCTTTACAAAATTAGTAACTTCTTTCAACTGATGAATGAAAATTAAAAATGTATTTCAACTTACAGTGCTCTGCAACACTAATTTTATGTGCCTACCATTATTTACCACAATGAAAAGATAAGTTTCATATTCTTCAATCCATGGAAAGGACTCTGTATTCAGATTGTTTAATTTAACAAGCACAGAATACTTGGCACTGCCATTCATAACATTGGTATAATGGATATTTTTTTATATATGCTATGGTTAAGGTGCATAATAATTATATTGAATTATTTCCTTTCCCAAAAGAGTTCAAGAAACTTCCAAAAGTCTTCTCGATGTTGCAAAAATGTTAAGATGTATTTCATTTCTTGAAACAAAAAACTACAGAAGAGGAGGCTACCCTAAAACAGAGGCTATAACACAGCATGAGACACTACAAAAAAATACTACTTGCCTGACCATCTGTAAAGAAAATTTCAATATATACTGAGGTTGATTTTAGACAAAAGCATTAAAGCAAGTTGTCTTTAATTATTAGGTATATTCCAGCTGTAACTTTTCTGAGTAGAAATTCGGAATGGAGGAGGAATAGATTCGACTATGCTTACAGTAAAGATGTTACAATTCTATTTGTATTATCATTGACTTTCTTACGCTAGTCGACCATTAAAAGTCATTTGTATTATGTAAAAAGTAAGATAGGCCAGTCAGGCCCATCAGTTTATCGCAGTTTCTACTGTGATAAACATTATTACTGTGCCAAAGTTTGTAGTCTAAATTGCCAAAGGTAACGCAAGGCCAAACCAGCCTACTGCACAACACTGTTCATCAAAATAAATAAGAATCAAAACATAGAAAGGCTGAATTGTTCTAAACAAAAGGGACCACTGATTACATCCTGAAGTCCATTAGTGCTTGCATCCGGTGGACAAGACAACTGTAGAATCAGAAAGAGGTTTAAACTTGATGTGCCAGAAATTAGACCTAAGTTGTGAATAAAATGACAAGGTAGATTCTTCTATCTGTGACCTTTCCTAGATTAATTTGAAGACCCAGTCTGGACACAGCATTACTTGGCATGATGCCAGAAGGACATGCAAACAGAAAAGAAAGAACACACTTTTCAAACATCTTGATCCAAAGCTAATCAAGATGCAAGAGATGCTCATGGAGCATTGACTCATGCTGTGCAGAAAGGTCAAGCCAGATTGCGATAGAAGGGAGTTCTTAGAGAACAGTGCTAAATGCAAGCCAGTGACGAGCAATGGGCCATCTTTTGTGACTGCACAGACTATTAGCAATACATACAAGCAAATTTGGAGAATCAATGAGGTAGAACAGATAACCAGATTGAAAAAGAAAAAAAACCCAATGGACCAAAAGCCTCAGATGAAACACTTATTGATGTAGTTACAAGGAACATCTGCTTAAAAACATAATTTTGTAGAAACAAAACTTGCTTGCCCATACTGTTAAAACCTTATATTCTTGAAGTATGTTCAGTTCTAAAGACATAGTAATATTTTCTTGTTGTCATTTTTTTTTTCCTTTTTAATTAACTAAATCATGAGAACATTCTGGTTGCTACAATCTTCCCTTGGCTTATAATCCACTTATAGGCAAGTTTAATTTTTCAGATTTTCAGAACAGTAATGTAAAATTTGTATTGAAGACAAAAAGGTAAAACATTAAAAAAAATTAAAAAGGGTTGCTATCAATGTACATGTACCTCATTTTTGAGTCTGACTTGTTTGATAGAATAACTTAAAAACTTTGCTTCTAGAAGCAAAACTCAGAGAATTCTAAACTATCCGATACTGTAGAAATAGATACTTCTTCGGTACGTGTAAAAGGTGAATTACAAAGAGGAAAGATTAGGTTTGCCACTTTTTCGGATACAGAATATGACGTCAATAAAAAGAGTTTTAACATTTACACACATTCATCTCCTTACTAAACAGATCTGAATTTTCATTCCATCTGAATCATTCCACCTTTACTCATACACAATATTGCCAACATCCCTTCTCCACTGCTCTGAAGTAGATGCATTCTCCATGATTCATTTCTGGGCTAATCTGGGAGAAAGCATATCCTTTCCTGCATACCGAGTAGAGTAAGGAGCAAGGTGGAATGAGGACTTCATACAGAGTTTAAGAGGCTGCAAATTCTAGTGATACATGTTAAATTTCTCTGGTTTTGTGATGAAATATACTAGTTCCATCACACATCTGCAAACAAGACAGGTTCGTAAAAAATAAAGACAGAAGCCAATTTCCTGGTATTTGTCTACTACCAATATTTTTATTTATATCCAAGTACAGGTTTTTATTCTTTTACATGTAAATACCTACACACAACAAGAGTGGAATGATCATTCAAAATAATAAAATAGATTTATAAAACCTTAGGTATTTTATTTTGCAATTCATCTCCCTGAAATTTTGCTAGATCCAGTGATCTAATAAAAAGAATTTAGCAAGAGAACAATTTTAATTAGATGATGCTATGCTTTCAGGAAGCATTTGAACATTGCAGTGAGGTCTGGACTTTAAAACAAAGTGTACTTCAAAAAGAATGGTGACTTAGGTAAACAAACAGAAAATTTAAAATTTAAATATTTCAAATTGCTCTTGTTCTTACCTGCACATCTTCTAGTTGGCTTTCCAAAGACCTTTTTAACACTACCAATTCTTTTGCCTGTTTTTCAGCGTGTTTCAAAGCTTCTTCTAATTGTTGCTTCTCTTCCTGCAATGGTATGATTTGATACATTTAGAAATAATGGCAAGGCCTGTAACCTAACAAGTAAACTGAGCTATAAAGTATGTTTACTCTGGCCTATCACTGATCTCCCCAGTTCCAAGCTGTGACTGGCTTTTACACTGGGGAAATCTTTCATATACATGTCAGTAAACCGCATACTGCTTCTTGAAAACCTGCTGGTTTTGCTCAGCCTTCCTAATGACATTGCCCATCCTCCTCTTTGTCAGTTTTTGTTCTATAATGTATCCTATGCAAACAGGAAGAAGACTACTTAAAGGGGCTTGTTTTCTTAACTCACCTCATATCTCTTTATTTTTTCCTTCACTGATTTTTCTTCTCCTTTCATATTATCAATTTGTTTGTGCAACTCTTCAGTTTTACTCTCTAGGTCATTAACTGTTCTCTTCAATCGTTCATTTTCCTCAGTCAGCTCTTTGACTTGATTTTCTATACTATTGCACACTTCTTGTGCAGCATTTCTTTCACTGGCAAGGACAGCAGCACTCTAGTCAAAACAAAGTATGTAATGTTTAAAAAAAAATATGCCATTTTCTGACAGAAGTTCAATATGGCACCACAGCAAATATAGCTAGGAAATATAGCTAGGATATAACAATAAAATGTGAACAAAGAATTAAAGTCAATATGCATTACAAACATTTTTATTATTCATATTACTGTGGGAGAATACTCAAGGAGTATTTTTTTTCTCAGGTATACCTACATGCTAAAGTAACACACAACACCTGAACAGTCTCATGCCTGCCAAGACATATTTTTAATGATAACATCTTCCTCTTTACTATCCTAAAATATTTTCATTACCAAATCCCATTGTTAGGTAATACCAAGTAATCTAAAAAACTTAACAGACATCAAAAGCCATATGGACCTTTAAGGAAGAACATATTAATGAAGAGTGTCTTCCACAACAATGCAAAATTTAGGCAGTCTTGCCCCACTGCTTATTCCAAGCACTAACATAGACAGCACTCTACATCCATGCAGCTATTTGTGGGACTGCAGAGTCAATCAACTGAAGGAACAGGATCAACTGTAGTATACGCACACACAGATATAAAGAGATCTTGACACTGAATAAAAAAGGAAAAAAAAAGGGAGGGAGAGGGAGGTTACTGGGAAAAAGCCCAAATCCATTCAAAACATGATCCCACAAAGCACTGTGCCAGCACAGAAGAGCAGATGGTGAGCAGGTATGAACAAGCAATAGAGACCAGAAGTACTTTACAGTGGTATTGGTGCAGCTCTACCTGCATATCATCCAGCCCACACATGGGGCTGTACTTACTCAGTACAAGTTCTGCTTGGCTTTCAGTTACTGCCTGAGGATGGAAGGAGTTTAGTACTGAGTTCAACTTGTATTCAAAGATATTTTTTTCAGAAACTCAAATCAATATACAGCACAAATTATAATAAAGTATTCATCACAATTTATCACATGTGGTGATAGTTTGTTGGTTTGTTGTTTTTTTTTGGCAGGGCAACTGGCTGCAGCATGTAACTTTACAGAGCTAATCATCATCTTAGCCTCACCACCTGCCCTCTCTAAAACACCCTACTATTTATTGTAGAAACCAGGAGTGGAAATATGTGTGTATATTGTTATACTATCTATATTGTTACACTATAACACAGACCAGGTATGACCTTGTAAATATTTAATTCTGTGGAGTAAAGAGCTGGAAGAATTTAATCTGACTTGTCAGTCAGAATCACCTCCAAATAACATAATCCAAGATATAATTTGTGGTTCTTGTTCTTGGGCACTTAGGGTCTGATATGAAGCAATATTCTGTACAAAGACCTGGTTCTCACGTATAAGCCCACTGCCTTCTACATTAAGACCTTAAACAACAGTAAAAACACCAGAACAGACGTATCAGTCAACCTAGACCAGTATTCCCCTCCAGTGGCCATAGCTGATGTTTATGGACAAAAAGAGGAAGAACTACTGAGCAAGCCTTTCCCCTTTGGACACTCCCAGCTCTCACTGTTTTTCCTCCATGAATGTATCATCTATTAATTTATCTTATCCTTCTAAATCCATTTACACCTTTGGCCTCTACATTATCTGGTGACAATAGGTAATTACACATTAATTACTGAAGCATAACATTTTTGCATGTGAAATTTTGTTTATGTGGCTGAAAACAAAAGAAATTCTACACAGTAGTTTGGTAAGGAACTATTTTCTGAAATATTTCATGAAAGCATGAAAGTAACTTTTCAGTTATATTGTTTTTGATTGCAGCTCCTGATTTTCCCCTCTCCAGTCCCAAAAGGAATAAGCAAAGTTATATAAAAGGGTGTTTACAAGGTGCGCCCTTCACTAGATTGTTTTCTAGCAAGCAACAGCTTTAAAATCATGCAAATTAGTTTGATAAAGCAGTAACTCAGAAAACACTCAGACTGTCTACAGGGTCAATGAACTTATTATACAAAAACTGGCAGCATAAGTAGGCTGGCAAGTTCTGGTCTTTTGAAAATACTGAAAAAACTTGTTCTTCTAAGTACGTGACCAGTTAAAAGCTCCAAAATAAATCTCTGTTGATGCTTTAAGTTCTCACATACTGAAATTTCAATAGCATTATTTGTATATTCCTTTAATTTTTGCTTTTTGCATACAGCAAAGTTTCACTAATTAGCAAACACTCCACCAGTGGCTCCTTTTTGTCTCATTTTTCCTTTCTGGAGCTGAGTGAAAGCAGCTGAGGCATGCTGGGGAGTTCAGGGAAAGGAATGTTGATTTGTCTGTTCTTTTTCATCCAACCGCCTACACAGGGCTGCACAGTAAGAAAGGACTGCAGCAGACCCACACTGTACCTGAAGATGCCATACCTCATCTACCATGGTTTGCTCTACTTTCCCAACACAGGAAGCATTATTTACTTAGATGTGTACACACAGAAACAAACAACCAAACAAAACCACGTATCTACATATGTAAATATACACATAGATACATATATATGTATTTAACCTAACAAGTTCAAAATTAAGTTCAACCTACACCGATGCAGTCAGATCTAGAGATCTGCTCCTGCCTGCCTTTTGCTGTATGTATCTTAGGATACTGTTCCAGCCATTAAAATTAATCTAAACTGGTATTCTCTCTCCTTTTTTCACTATGTATTTCAGTAAGTTAACAAGATGTTAGGTGATTACATATAAAAGGAAGAGAAGTATAAAGGGCAAGTTGCAAGTATAATCTTTATTAACCTAATTTAGAATACTGGAATTAAATTGGGTATATAAGTAAAACCTGCCTAGAGTTCCAGCTGCCTGAGTGACGAGCACTTAACCAGCAGATCTCCACAGGTCTCCAATGACCTTGGCATCATTACAAGGGTTACACCTTCACATGAACAAACTGTTCCCAAACAAATTCTCTAGCATCTTAAATATAAAATTCCTTTCACCTGAAAGGGGTATGTCTTAAAGAATACCGATAATAAATATATACACTCACACACACTTTTTCAAGATAGTAGGAAAATTCTCTTAGTATATATGCAGAGCTTTACTCTATTGTAGTTGGAGAGTGGGCATTTTTTCATACATATCTTCTGGGGAGAGTAGGAGAAATTTTCTTCACAGTGCATGTTTCACTGTACAATATTGTTTCAACATCTTTCATTTGTTTCAGATAAGACTGAAAAGAAACACAGGAGTATCTATGCTACCTTACACAAGTGTACTATACACATAAGGCATGAAGATCACCTTCAGGGTATCATTCAGGATGATATTAGAAAAAACAATACACGAGTATCTTCAATTTGATAGTAAAATTTAAACAAAGTCAAATCACACAAACACAATTTACATGTTCTTTGAGTAGAAAACACATACGTAGCATCACTTCTCCAAAAAGAGTCAAATTACACAGCTGGGTTTAGATAGAAAAAAGCCTATATTCATCTATACTCAGTGTAATGAGAATGGCATGCCGAGCTCTTCACTGGCATAAATGAACCTTCTGCATTATAATAGCTCTTGGCAATATATGCCATATCCTGTAGCATATTGCCACAAAGTTAGGGTATCAAAAAACTCTATGCCTCTTCCCTAACTCCCCTCTCGGTCTTCTCTTGGGAAGACAGGTGAACATGATAGAAAAGAGCCTAGGTATCATTAGAAAGGATATGCAGAGGAAACAAGCACTGACATGCAGTTCTGACAGAACTTGTAGCGACACCATTAGGGGAGAACCCGGTGGAGAAAGATCCCTATCCATATATTGGACAGTTACGTGAGGTTCAGGCCAGCTGCTATTGAATCATACATGGACACTGCTGAAGTAGAAATAGATGTTACATTCTTTGACTATGGAACTCTATCACATAGTCAGTGTATTCAACCAGCCCCAAGCAACTAGAAGGCAATATTACTCACATGGAGACCATACAATAAATTTACACTCTCTCATTAGAGGTGGCCCACTATATTCTGCATAAAATTCCCCTAATAAAACATGCCAGTAGAAGATATGAAATTGCACTGAAATTACAGAGAAATTACTATGTACGTTGATAAATTTTGAATGCCAATCATTGCACTTCATAGGCTAAAACTGAAAGTGGCAACAGCACAGACAGTTTAAACTGTACAACAGATGGTATTTGCTAACAGCCAGCAGTAATCCTATTCTCTTTGATTCTGTCTACATGAGCAAGAAGGCACAGCTTTCGTTTCAAATTCAGTGACTGGCTCATACATTCAAGAAAGGAGTTGAAAGCTGTTTGCAAAAGCATTGAATTAGAGTGGGTTAGAGTGATGAAAATGAAAGCAGAAGGATAACTGAACGCTATAGGGCGAGTAAGTACAAACGAGGAAAAAAGCCAGAGAGGAAGAACTCACATGTACAGGTTGCGCTGTGGATCCATATCCTTCAGTCCACATATGACTTATTTCTAACGACACCATACATAAAGAGTGTGAGTTAAAAAAAGGTGCTTAAGGACTACATCAATTAGTGACTCTTGTTGGTATCCATTCATAAATCCTTTACATTGCTAGATGTAATATTTGGGGATGTTAGTAAAGGTTTGGCAATCATTTTAACTAAGTTTATATAAATTTAACCCATGGTAACAGAACTGGGTAAAGGTCACAAAATAATGATTTAAGCTGAATATGAAACATTAACGAACATGTTAACATAACATGATCTTTAGTTCACAGAATTGTGGATCACCCTCTTCAGAGAGCTGAAATGAGATTATGTACATAAACACATACAGAGCACATTAACAGATAAAACTGGTTAAACAAGATTGTTGAAGACAAAAGCTGGAACAAAATACTGTATATTCAGACATATTTGCCATACAAAAGAGCCCTAAACCCCAAAACAAACAACAAAAAAACCCCCCCCCCCCGCCCCCCAAAAAAAAAAAATGGGGAGGGGGAGGCAGGCAGAGAAATCATATCAAGCATTGAACTGCGCTCTTTGCACCTTAAAATTAACATATCTCAATTCCGAGACTGCAGTTTCTTCCCTATGATACATAAACCATGCTTATTTCTTTTTACTCCCACTTGCTAGTTAGAATCATAGAATGATTCTAATAGTTGTGGTAGTATGTTTTAGTAAGGCAACTTTTTACTATATTGTATTATGGAATTAAATTTCTGTAAGGTATAAACCCTATAGCATTTTCCTTGTTATGTTGTTTGCCTGCATTTGCTTTGTCTTTCCTTCCAATCTGTCTGTCCTCACTCTGTCATCTAGGACATTCAGTGCCTTCTATTCCCTACGTTTAGCTTATTTCACATTCAGATTTCCATCTCTTCAATCTCTGGAGGAATAACATCTTCCTCTTAATACCCACATTCTTGCAGACTTCTTAAACACACTCATACCTTCCTCTCATTTATTATTTTTGAATACATTAAATATTTTATTATGCTTTTTCAAATTGTTTCATGTTTAATCTCTTGATTTAAGATTGAGCAAGCCTTATCAGCAGACTTAAGCTACAGGGATTAGGTAAAAGAAACTGGAAATGGGTTGCAGATTTCTGAAAAAAGCTGAAAAAAGAAAAAGAAGCCTGTCTAGAAGAAAGAAAACATAGCTGTAATCATGAGGTCCTACAATACAAAGTCCTCTTTGTCTGCTTGAAGTTAAGCTTCTGCATTCTGACATTGTCATTGTGTCATACTGTACATGCAGTACCTTTACTTATTAGTCCAGCAGTAGACTCAAACCACCATGAATAAAACAAGTTATCAAATCCTAAAAGAAAGGTCCACTGCAAAAAATCAGTTTCTGACCACAAAAAAAAGATCATGCATGTAGGAAAATTATGTATGGCTGTCAATAACCACTAACATTTTTAATAGTTCTCATACAATTTAATTCTGAAGCTTAAAGGATTAGTTGATCAGCTTGAGAACAAGTCAAGAGTTTGCAGTAAAAGAGTCTGTTGGTGCAGAAATAAAGGAGTGCTGCAGGAATAAGTAAGGCAGTAAAAGAAAGGCTATTTTCACAGCTAAGTTACCCAAATGCAGCCCTAGAGAACCTGGACTATTCTTGCCTCTGCCAAAGAGTTCCTGAAGCAAGTCACTCAACCAAAACTTTCCAGAGGCAATCAGTAACTGCATGCTCCTTAATTTCCTTTGTGCTTGATCTGAGACACTAGCGTTTGGTTTCCAAAGTCTGGACTGTACAGTTGCAATTGAAACCAGCAACAATTGTACCCTGAATATATCAAAGACTATGTAATATGGTTAACATTATGTTAACCTAAGCACCTCAATTTGAACATGAACAACTCATGGAAACTTTTTACAGTTATCTCTCTATCCCTTACCTTCCTCTACTTAATACAGGGAATATCATTACTCATGAGCTTATAGCTATACTGAGAAAATGCATTAAAGTTTGTGAAATAATCAATATCATTCTTCAGAAGAAGCTTTTAATAGTACGTACTGTGTGCAGGAACAGAGCAAAGTCTGAAAAACATTGATAAATGAAATATTCTAACATTGTGTTTAAGTGAGTATAAAGCTATTTTAAGTCATAACAGAGAAGAAAGTGAGAGAATGCATACACATACATATGTATACTATTTGATTTGGTACATACACCTGATTTATAAAGTTTTACCTAGCACAGGTCTGCTTATCTGAGCCCATGCAGTTGCCGCTGCTGGAGTTCATATGCATGTGGCATTTAGTTTTCAGCTTTAGATCTAAGGAAGTTACTCTCCATAAAGGAATTTCAATTCCCTCACTTCTCATCCTGCACTTTTCAGGTGTTTTGCCTAACAAGAAATGAATCTAATAAAGTTTGGGTTTGTGTGCTCATATATAGTTGTATATGTCTCCAGAAATATTTTAAAACATATTAAAATTAGTCAAGACCAAGTTTAAATAAAGCAATAAATATTGTTCCAACTCATTTGTTGTAGAAATCTTGGTAAAACAAGCATGTACTCTTCTACTCTCAATTTTGGTGCAAGCAGTGAACAGATTTAAAGAATCAGAGATGAAGCTCAGTTAGTACAAAAAGCATCAAAATCCTTCCCACCACCCATTACTGTGTAAACCCAAAGCAAATGGACAGAACACACAAACAGGGTCCTTGAGATCAAATGAAATATTCTATTTCAACTTGAATACAGAAAAAACCCTCTTGGATAGGAATGTAGAAAATGCTCTGTGGCTCCACACCTTTTTTTACCACACCCTCAGCACTGGCAAAGGCATCAGAGTGGTTGTGTAACTGATCATTAAAAATGGTTTTGGCTGACTTCAGTGTTTCAGCTGGTGAAATTCCCCTTTGGTAGTGACTGCACAGTATGGGACCTTTAGAGTCCTTTTACAAAATACAGGGACAGCTAAAGTGAGGGGAAGCTAAGTATCTAATTCGCAGCTTATTAGAATTGTTAAAGTTTGGCTAGATTCAACATTTATTAGGTACAACTCAGCCAATTTTTCTCAAAACCTTTACATTTCCTTTCAGTATCAAGTTCAACTGAGTAAAACTGAATTCAACCAATTAACTGTTTGTTCTTTAATTGCCATACTTGAAGTACAAATCTAAAGAATATATCTCCATTCAAACTGAGCTAGAACACAAATAGAAGTATTTTAAATGGAAGTAACAGACTTTCAAATATTCTTTCCATATTACATATACTTGTGGAATCAAAGTCAATAACGCAATAATCTTCTAAAACCTTCTGAAAAAAAACAGGAATGGCGTGCCTGCTTACTTCGTTCTGTTTCTGGTGTGGAAGACTTTAGGTATCAAGGAAGATATTGCCTGCTGAAACCAACTCTGAAGTCTCATAGGCCAACTTTTTAGGTTGATGCTGGACTAGTTCTTTAACTTATTCAATTACATGTAAAAAATTTCATGTGGCTTCACGGATTCTGATCTACCCAGCTCCCTCAGATGATCCTATCCTTTGTGTATACAAACAAATCAAATTTAAATAAAAAAAACCTAGACACTGATTTCCCTAGGTAACATGCAGGTAATTTCCAAAGAAATAAAAAGCCAAAATGAACCTACGCCCAAAGACTGACACCCAAGGAAAAAAGACAAACATATCGAGTCTCAACGTAGGGCCAGTCCTTTAATTGTAATCCTTATTAGCTCTTCAGTAAAGAGAGCTTCTGAATTCAGTATTATTCAGGTACAGTCATCTAGTTTTTAAAGCTCACGAATGCAAATAACAGGTCTTTACTTCTGTTTGTAGCTTAGTTTGTAGTTCCGGTATCTTTCCCCACAGTGTACCTTTAGGCAATTCTTCTAACCTCAGACACTATTTCTTAAAGCAGTTGGAAGCCCTGGGATGAATAACACAATAACATTGGATAGCATGGGTAATAAAATCTCATACCTCTAAAAAAGGAACGTGAAAGCTCCTTAAAAGCGAAATGAAGTGTTAGGCTACCAACCCAAAAACAAACAAACCCAAGCTTGTGGAAAAGAGACTAAATGGCCTAAATGGCTTTACTTACTGCTTTTCTACCTTATGCTGATTATATTAATTCTTCCCATCATCTCAAAATAAGGCCTAGCCTACTTTAACACATGGCTATGCCTTTGGAAGGTAACTATCATTAGTTACCTATTATAAGGGTCAGTGTGTTTTTATCTCTTAGTGAGGTATGCTGCAACCAACCTGAATCCTCAGCTGTACTTCAAGAGATTATTCAGTAAGCAAGTGCACAAATCTACAAACAAATCAGACTGTCTTTTCTTCCATTTCAGCTAGGTCCATTCTACTAACTAGTTAAAAATTATTCACTTGTGACAGCTTAGAGAAGACTTGTTTTCTTGCAAGGCCATTTTCACTGATCTAAACAGTATCATATACTTAATATTATGTCCAAAACTATTTAGGTTTTCATTTATGAGATGTAATGAAAGATTTACATGCCTACATTTTAAAATTGAGAATGCATCTCTTGTTTTACACAAAACATATTAAACAAAATTTCCCAATATAGGCATGACCTAACATTTACACAGTTATAAAATCCAGAGCCGGGAAAGTATTAACCTCTCAACCAATAGCTATATCAATGTCATATTATCCTCCTAGCTATGTATCATGACATGCTCAGACTGGGTTATACTAACAGTTCTTTCAAAGTCAGAAGTTGTTGCAAAAACTAGAGTAAAATATTAACTAGTTCTGTGTTCACATTGTACCCTACTGAATGGACTTACAGTCAATCATTTCACACACATACACAAACAAATATACACTTTCAAAGGACAAACCACCTGAACACACATATACTGTCTTCTGCTGATAAGGATTAGAGAACCTCCTGATGGTATTAAAGATGTATCTGACTGCACAAGCTCTTGCCAACTTTCAGAAACAAAAACAACCCACAAATGAACAATCCCCCTTCCCAGTCGAAACTGAATAAAATAGTCCTTGCTGAATATGGTTCACAATGGTGAAATGACTATTATGTATAAAACAGTTGTTGGTTAGGTTTTAGTGTGGTTTTTGGTCTTTAGACGTGGTCCAATCCAACTCAAATAGAATGTTGAAGGACAGTTTTGCTCGGAGGTTTTCTTGACTCTACATACAGTATAAAAACCACTCAGTTGTAGTATCATGGTACTGTCTGCATCCAAACAATGTCCTCTCTAAATAAATGGAGGAGTAAATTGCATGGAAATGAAAGACCAGAGGAGTTGGAGCTTAAAAAGCTTGCTTTAGCACCAAAGACAAAGTCACCAAGTTACATCTTCAGTGCACTTTAGAGGCATGATTATTATTCTTGTTGACACCACAGCTAATATTCCACAATTTGTTTGGTGTTTCATTTAATGGGTGCCTAAAATCATGCATGATGCTATTACCAAACAACTTCCTTTCCATGCACAGAACAGACTCTTACAGCAAAACAAATCAAATCTGTCTCCCAGATTTTCCATATACAGTTCTAAAATATGTGTTGCCAATAATAATGCCTATTTAAGGAGTGCCTGCAGCCTTCCCTTCTACCATCACACTTCCGTCTGTGCACCCTCTCTCTCTTTGCCCCATTCCAGCTGTTTGTAGGACCCCACTGAAAATCAATCAAAAACATACCAGGCTTTTAGAGGACTGGTAAAGGAAGGCAGAAAAGGGCGGGAGGCAGGTCATGAAAGAGGAAACATTGACTTGGACCACTCACTCCACTATTCTTTGACTCTGTATATAGTTTACCGATCAGCTTCTACCACTGAAACAAAAAGTGTTACTTCAACACAGCAAAGGCTGCCTCAGGCAAGTGGAGGAAAGAAAAACCCCACCAGTGGCGTTTGAAATCCTGGTTCACCTTCTTTAAATCTTTCCAATTGTTCTGTATCTTGTTTGAGGTGAACAGACTAGACACAGACACAGTATTCAGGATGCAGATTCAGATGAGTTATGGATGTATGTACATAAGGGCATAACGATGTTCTTATACCCAAGTAATTCCCATCATAATTTTTTTCTTTTATTGCTATCAAGATGATGTTTTCAGAGCTATTTATTATACCCCAAGATTTCACCTTAAAGTGGCACAAGTTAGTTGGGATCCTATTTTTTTCCATATATATAAATCACTTTATTTACCAAAGCACCTTTGCAATGTTCCACCATCAGTTCTGTCTTCACTCTACCCTGAGTAACCTGGGCAACTACTGTTTGGTGTTTGTACAGCATTATTCCAAAATAGGTTCTCAGAGTATACAAAATCTAGTTATGTTTCATTTTGCATTTCAACTATATATGCCATGTCATTTCTACGAGAAAGGCATACACAGTTTATGTCAGTATCACTTACAACGCTTAAGCTAGTTTTTGTTAAGCTTCTGCTCTATGTGGGAGATTTTCATTAGCTTTGAGGAAGAAATATCATATTATCAGGTTAGGTAGAAAAAGAAATGATATTCACTTTCAAAAGTTCTTTACAGCTCTGTGCTAGATGCACTTAAATTCACAATCACTGCATACAGGCGGGGGGAATAAAACAGAAACAAACTCAAAGCTTCTTCTCATCTACAATGCTCAAATTTTTATATTATTTTCTTATTTTAAAGGAGTACACTTTTTGTTCATAACATGTGCAGAAGGTAACCACTGTCTTTTGCTGTTCCTACCACTTGATCTGGTAAAATTCCGTCTTCTCTTTAGTCATATCACATGTCTTAACATATACATGTCAGTTAAAGCTCACATGACCACAAGCTTCATTGCATTCCTCAATGTGTTGATAAAATGAATCTACTTCTAAACTCTGAGTGTCTGTTTTATCATTTTGATAACAAGGTCAGAAGTATGATGAACCCTTAATAAATCAGCCAAGGTCAGGCTTAGACAAGCCTCTTCATAATGTGATGATTACAGCTTTTTCTGAACAATATGATTTGCACAGACTGCTTCTCAAAACAAACATAAATTTGACAGTGCGGTGCAGTTCGCAACTGCACTTCTGAACTGATGAAATTTCAGTGGAATTTGTACTAGTTGCAATTTGCTGCCACCTTTCACCTACAGTATTACATTCCAAAAGCTATTTCCAAATTTTACTGAAACAGCAGCACTTCATCTACAGTGACAGAGCACTCATGGTTAAGTAGTACAATTCTGGCCTGTTGTGTTGTAAGGTCAGATTAAATAATAAAAAAATTTGTACTACATTAAAACCAGGAAGGGATTCATATTAATTTCTGCTCTAGCATTTGCAGTTATGGAGAAATAAATTTTTAATTAGAAAGACATTAATTTTTTATTTGTTATTAAATCAAAGGCAATTATTACCCCACAGAGATATGTTATGAGAGAGTAAAACTTTTACTGTTGTTAAATGGAAAGTCTGGCCTCAGTCTTAATAAACAAGCAATGGAGTTAAGAACAATCACAGCCAGCTCAAGACTACCACAAGCAAAAGATATAACGCAAAACTGAGTTTAAAAGGTAAACTGTAGCAAAGAAAATTAGTATCTTAACATCTGTGGCTTTATATAACAATCTCTATTAAAATAAAAACAAAAAAACCCCAACCTACCACCACATCAGTGAGCATGAGAACAGAATCTCACATGACGAATAACCTCGCTCTGTTCTCCTATCAGATAACCTTGAGTATGTTTCAGAACATGATTTCAAAACAGATCTAGTGCACTGTAAATTACTTGCCAACCTAGCTGATATCTCCAGCAGATGAAAAATTGTTGCTTTAACACTGGCACAAAAATTACTTCCTTTCTCCCTGCAAAAACTTCCTTTTTGGCCTAATACATATCACAAAACACTTTTATTCAGTGTACCAATTTGCATGATATAGAAGCAACATAAGAACTAACAACCTTGTATAGACAGACTCCAATACACCCTGATCTATCAAACATCAGCATCTATGTTTTCTGTATGATAAACCACTATTACAGGATTTACACACCTGTTTTCCTCATTAAATATAACAGAATGACCCTTTCCACTAATCTTTGATGTAAACTTCTTGTATCCCACCAGCCAATATAAATCCTTCCAGCTTGCAATAATATAAAAGAAATATTTAACAGGTCAAGCAGCTTCAACTGTATAAAACATGATTTTCACACACACTGTTGGGTATTCCAGATTAATAATAAAACAAATAATTAACATCATATGTAAGATCACAGCAGATCACTACTCATCTAACTCCCTGCAGAGACTGGTTATTTTTTCCTGATAGAGGATACATCAAACTCAACAACTAATCCTGGCCAGCAGGCATAGAGATAATGCTGGCTTCAAAAAATCATTAGGGGTACTAATACTAGTGAGATTTTTAATAAAATCAAACCACCTTCCAATTAAGCATGATAAAAGTTTTATTTAAAATAAAACCAACAAAAATCACTTGAAGTAAAATTGGAAGAGCAGAACTGGTGCTTAGAGCAACATTAATTAAGTTTCACTTTTGAGCATCTTATTAAATTTACTATTAGATAGACTATGTCATGCAAATAAATGCTATTTATAACTATCTCTAAGCCACAGCAACTCAGTCATAGAGCCATTTCCCAGACTGTGTTATTGTTATGCCAAACAGATTACTCTTTCATTTCTTGTCAGTCATAATTACAGTTCCATAATTGAAATACAGTAAATTACCATGCAGTAACTTTGAAAGAGGGTTCACTGAGGTTAAGCTGTCACTACAATTACTGTATAATAAAAAATGATAATTTAAATGTTCTACTTTTCTCTCAAAGAAAATAAAAAAGAATTCAGTTCAAGCAGCTCAGATGAGTCAAATAGCTTCATGATGATGTAAACAAAGAGAAACAACATATTTAAGCAAAGCCAAACAAATACCTGTCATTGTAAAAAAATAATGCTCAAAATTTTATAAGAACCTTTTTAAAAAAATCTTTCAATAAATTCCTAGCTGCTGTCTCTGCAAAGATAACTTCACAAAGGACATCTTTTGGAAAACCATAACAAATATGCACATCTGAAAACTGTTCCTATTCTCCCCCTCACAAAGACTTCCTGCTGATGCTGGAAGAGGCAATTCCTTCAGTTCTGTTTTCCTCCTGACTGCTTCCAGACGCTCGATCCCTGCTGTTTCGCTCGTGCTGGCACTCTGACTATTCAGAAAACAAGATAAACTCAATAAAGGAAAAGGACACAAAATAAAACAAAAAACCCCTAGTAGTAAGTAGTTGAAGGGACAAGGTGGGACAATATAACCAGGGAACAGGATGTGACACAAATAGCTGAAGGCAGGAACAGCGGGCTGCAAAAAACTGCTAGAAGCTCCAAAACTGTAATTTCAACATCATCACTGGCAAAGCACACTGGCACTCTTCAGGCTGTCCTCAAGGTTTCAGTGATTCCATTTAACCCAAGACAAGCAAAAGGTCCTCTGTACTCTCACCTACTCTCTCACAAAGTCTGCAATGGAGCAAACGTAGTAAATAACTACTTGAAGAAAGGACCACAACTTCAGCTGTGACAATCAAAACATTATATTACTGTATGAAATAAAACTTATCCTCAGCAGCTAATAATATCCTAGCCTGAATCTTTACCTATTTATTTTGCAAGAAAATAGTAGTATCTGAAAGCATCTAGTATACAACATCTGTGAGAGGTATGATTTTTCCCTGTAGAGATTAATTGTAATCACTTATTTCACCTCTGTTGCTTTCTCCAGGTTCTGTTGCAGATTGAGCAATTCTCTATCATGTTGCTCTTTAAGTTTATCCATCTCCATGTCATGGCTAGATACTTCTTCTTTCAGTGCTCCTTTTAAAGCTGTAAGCTCTCTCTCTCTCTTTCTCAAAATCTCTTCTTGTTGATCTTTTGCTATTAATACTTCTTGCAGATCCAGCTTCATTTGCATCAGCTCCTAAAGAACAAAATTAAACCCAATTGCATGACAAATAGTTCCAATGGATGTTCCATTTGTGCTTCAGAGAAGGAAGGCATCTATGTATAAGCTCCTCAAGTCCAATTTTGTTTTGTATAACTGACGTATTTTTGCAGCTTTTATAGTAAGCTAGAAAATTACTAAACTCTAAGATTATTAGAAGTATAACACATAGCTGATGTTTTATGTAATGGGTCAACATATATGATGCTGCAAAACTGTGAAGAGATTTTAATGCTGTACGTTATGCAGTCTGTAAAACAAGCAGGAGTCAAACTGAGGTTGCAATTTAACCACTCCCTCAGTCTTACCTTCTGTGGCAAAGAGGTAGGTAAGAACAAAAACCTTTTTTTAACCCACACTGCAAGAGAAGCAAACTCAATGATAATTCCTTGTTGTCTTTTCTGCCGGAAAGAACACAGTTGCTTCTGTGAGTGCTGAAGACAAAACAAGTGCTTCCCAGCGGAGTCCATGCCTTTACACCCTTCCTCCTCCCACTGTGTTCACCCTAGAAGTAATTTCCCCTCTCCAAATTGCTAGGAAGGAAGTGGGTAGTCAGTGAATCTGAAGAATAAATACACATATGCACACACAAGCTGTGAATAACTGCACTTTCAAAAAGAATGTAAACTTCCCCTGCACTGAAGCAGGATCAGTATATCTAAACTATTCCTGACACACATCTATTCTGTCCTTAAAAGCCTACAATGAAAGGGATTCTACTACTATCCCAGACAGCCACATTCCAGTGTTTAATTATCCATATTGATAGAAAATGTTTTCCAACATTTACTTTAAATGTCTGCAGCTAAGTCTCTCATTTCTTACTCTATCCCCACACAACACAGAAAAATTGACTGCTATCTCCTATCTAGCAACATCATATAAGATGTGCTTTTGACTCTTCCCTCACGCCTCCATTCAGATTAAAGTCCTTCTTCATAGGTAATGTTTTTCAGTACTATCACCATCACTCCATATAGTCCCCCACTTAGGTACAACTTTCAACTGCAGTACCTGAGATTTAAGACAGTAACTTAAGAGAGTAATCAAATCTCACCTACAAAAAACCAGGTAGTTCTACTCAGCATGTCTTGCATACAAATATCTTTAATATTCCTGAGATCTACTGTCTATGCTTTTGATCCCTATTTTGCATTTTAACATTTAGCTTCCATTTCGTAAGCTAGTTCTTTGCACTCGTATTAAGAGAAGTTAATTGTTTTGGTATTACAAAGTATTAAGATAATTCTGAATTCTAATCTTCCTCTCAAACCATTATGCACTGATACTCTTACACACTCTTATCAACAATTTTAATACGCAGTGTTCTCTATTTCATCATCAGGATATTACTATAACCAGGGCTACAGCCAATTCCTCTTTCATCCCAAGGTGACAGAAAACCCAGAACTCTCTTGTCCTCCTTCAGACTCTATCCCTTCTCTTCTCTCCCTGGACCCATCAATACAGAGTCAACAATTTAGAGACTGCTTTGGTGAGTTCTTTTAACTTTCTTAGTTGAATCTCATCCAGCCTTGTTAATATATACAGATTCTTTGAACTGATCTTCCCTGTTCTGACCCAAATCCTATCTAATTGTTAAAACTGACTGAGATCATTAGGTGGATAACTTAGCTGTCCCCCAACAATTATGTTGTATGTATATTTGTTCTGCTATTCTATAAGACAATGGTACGTATACTTTGTATTCCTTTTAGCATTAATGTAGTTGTTATAACATGCTTTCTTAGGTCACCTAATAATGGTATTTTGTTTTGCTTGATAGAATAGGAAAAGCTAAGGCATGTATTTCTTCTACCTGTATCTTAGTTCCCACTTTTTATGCAATTCTTCTGATTATTTTTTTTTTTTTATCCTTCTTCTGGTACTTTATAACTAACCTCAATCAGAACCTCTTTCTCCCCTTCATCAGTATGCTTTCTGTTATCCAGTTCATCATGCATCTCAGAGAGCTGGTCTTGAAGGTCTCTGATCTCAGTCTGGTGTTGTTCCTGCTCCATCTTCACTTGAAAAAGCCTGATCAGGAAAAATCAGACAGGATTTTTTCATTTGTAGAAATACTAATTTGTTTTTTCAAGTGCTAAATAGATACGAGTGTCTATTACCATGTTCCCAAAAAGGGAATGGGATATAATGAGGCAGAAAAATGAAATGTCAGAGGGGTAAAAATGAGAACTCTTAAGTAGATATTTAAGTGGAAAGTTGTATTTTATTTTAAACCTGGCACTATATTCTTGACTAAAGCATTCAAGAGTTTCCATATTTTAAAGACTTGGACTATATGACCATGAAATATTATAAGTAATGCACACTAAGAGGAAGACTATAAATTCAGCAATCTTTCTCCTCCTTCCAGATATTCTAAAAAATTGCCTCTTTTATATGGCAGTAACATTTCCTACAATAATAAACATCACTCTCTCTAATACCATTAACATACTCTGAAGATGCAGGTACTTTTAATCTAAAATTAAATATAAGAATAACTTTTCTAGAATTAACTCACTCCTCTAGGTTTTGCCTGAGTTCCTTCTCGCTTTCTTCCAGTTGCTTTTTTAAGGCTTCTTTTTCACATATACTTTCATCAAGTTGCAACTGAAGATCTTTCAGGCTTGCTTGTGTAGCATCTCTCTCTTCTTTGGAATTTTGCTGATTCTGAATTTTGTACACCAAAAGTTAAGCAAGATAATAGACAAAGCATAAATTAATTTAATGCTCCTTTTAATTATATGAAAGAAGCCATTTCAAGACTGATATTTTTCACTTGTATAAGTGCTTATTAATTTAGGAATATTAAAAGCTTGAAATATTTATTAAAACACACAAAGCACTGCTTTTCGATTTTTATTAACAATGTGAGAAGTGAAGTCTCCTCAGTACTATCTAATCAGTTTCAAGTATATTGATTCTTATCACAGACTAAAAATGCAAACTGAAAGAATCCAAGCTGTTCTTCTCATGTGTTCAGGGTATGGCTGTACTTAACTACTTTGAATTCAGCACTGCAAAAATAATGCTGTAACTAATAAACAGCAGCTACATGAGGAATACAGTTTGTCTCTCACTCCATGTCTGTCTTGCCACAGTCAACAGATTAACATTTACCTCTGCAGATACCTAAGAAATTTTATGTGCATGTGCCTAAGCATTTCTATTCACTGCTCCAAACTCCTCAAATACTAACAAAGAGATTTCTTAAAAAGGGTAACTATGCTATGAGCACCTACACTTAAAAGGTCTTCTGTAAAAGCACAGGTATATCTGGATTAAAAAGTATATGAAGCAAAACAGATTCAGCTGGTTGATCAGTTGTCACTTACTTAGAAAAGTATATTTGAAACAGTCAAAAGCTTTATAACAACAAATTGCCATACCCTAATTTCTAAATCCAGTTTCTTCTCTAATTCTTGAACTTTTCTTTCAAGTTCTGCTTTTTGTTCCACCAATGCTTTTACTTCAGCTGAAGAATCAGAAACCTACAATTAAAGAGAGATGTTTATTCCCACAAAGCCAAGATACTCTTTGACAAATATTTTTTAAAACCTAAAGTAAAGCTACAGGCAAGGCTAATAACATGTAGCATCAACTGCCTGAGCTCACCACAGACTTTTCATACGGGTCAAGCCAAGTTAATATTTTCAAAGGAACCATGATCTGAGCTTCATAAAACTTCTTGGCAATTGCTCAAGGCATGTTGCCAATAATATAGAAAATATACAAACCTAAAGAAAAATTAAAATTAGGCAACTTATGAATTAAATCATGTGTACCTGGGGCCAAATTTAACTGAGATATCACCAGTTACACCAAAAAGACATCAAAGGGATTCATGCTTATATGGCAAGACAGATTTCCAAATGCTGCTTTTTGGTAATTTCTTAAGATGTGTTTCATATTTTCATTTTAACTAATTATAGCCCAGGATAAAATAATCATCAAAAGTAAGCATTTAATCATTCTTATGTCATCGCTGAAACAATGGGGCATTTCTTCACTTTGCTTTAGAACTGAAAAAACAGTATATCACATAGCAAGAAACAAAAAATTTCAGTAGGCAGATTGTCAAATGCTATTATTGTGATATGGCTTTTAAACAATATCCTAGATTACCGCTTTTACAAATTAAATTACAAATTAAAATACTGTCTCCACTTTGATATCTATTTACATCACTATAATGAGAAGATACTTCACCATTATTTTTTATAGCTATGTATGTTAGCTTTTTCTTCAATCCAACAACCTTTTGATGTTCACATTAAATTTGCATCCCTCTCCTAAAATGTAGAAGCTCTCATGGTAGACTCCTATACATTCTTTTTTAATTGTTAACAAATAGATTTCCCATAAGTCACTTCAGTGCATGATTAAAATTAAGCTATACTACTGAGAGACTACAAGAACTGAAGTCAGTGAGGGGATTCAAATTTTTAAAGCCCTGTTTGAACACTGTATCACCATGAAACAAACCAAAACAATTTAAAAAAAAATTGTTTACCTGTGTCTTTCCAGCAGCTCTTGACTTTAAAGTCTGAATTTTCTCAAAAACCAAGTTGACTTTCCTCTTTGTCGCATCGTCATTATCAGCACTTCTAAAACACAGACAGTACAAGTAAGCAATGATATGAACAAAGGTACTTTGTTTAATTTTGTTAACATTAAAATAAATTCAGAGTGTCCAAACTATTGAAAATTACCCACCATTAAAAAAAAAAAAATTAACTAGCCAGAAATTATCTTAACTATCATCTCACTATGCCCTTTAAAGAGAGGCTGTTAAAAAATTATATTCCAAATGATTTAATAAAAAAAAGATAAATCTCTGACCTCTTTAACAGCAACTCTCTTCTACAAAACTATAGCTGTGGAAAGACAGGTATTCAGCTTGTATTTTATTCAAACATACTGAAATTAGAAGCCATCAGTACTAGGTTTTTCAAGTCCTAACTATAAAATAGCACTTCAACAGCTCCCAGAACCTGCTACATCAGGAATGCAAAGAATTTTAAGTGCTTAATGTATATTTTAATTCATTTATTCTGCCTTCATCTTTCAATAATTTATCATTAAAAATTACCAAGTAAAAGAGTTACAGATGGACAAAGGATTAAATACACAGCGACAAGAGACTTTCTGTCAAACCTTAAGAGATAACACTTTTTTGCTCCTGTTTAAAAAATCCACAAGCTTAAACTCCCACGAGGCATGCTTTGAAGTCTTCATGAACCTCAATATCACACGAAGTTTAACTCCAGATGTATTTAAAAGACAAAACATTCTGATTCACAACTTTCAACTACATTTAATCAAATCCTGTACAATACTTTACCTAAACCCTGATTGCCTGGGTATTTTGAGATCCTATAACACCTTGAAGGACACAGCTGAGATACAGAGTTATGAAACAGACATTTCATTTAGTTACAGCTTTGATTTTACAGTTTCACATTTTAAATGTAATAGAAAATACACACTGAGAAAATACAGTCTCCTCTCCAAAATTTAACTATGCTTACTAACCCTTCCTTAAGGTAATTGTAAAGTATCTGTTTAGCAGTCTCTTCATTTGTTTGTTGTGCAAGATTTTGCTGGCCTTTCAAGAGATCAGGAGTTGCCTAAACGACAAGATAAAAATGTTAAAAAATATAATCCTATGCGGATTGTAAATACAACCTGTACAACTGAAGTTCTCTATCATATTATGAAAACATTCGTGTATTGTGCACCTCAAGTTCACCAAGACCCACGGAGTTTTGGCTTACTGCAAAAAGAAAGCGTACTCCACACCAAATGAAAGAAAACATAATTTTGCATGGAGGTACATATATTTCAGCGTTCTACTTTTGTGCATTTACACTTAAGAATCATCATAACATAATTTACAGTAATATTCTCTGGCCCCACCATCTTCCTTCAACCATACAAGAATAAGCTGTTTTACAACCCATGTTTTCTATACCTGCAACTACATGAATAATTTTTATATTTCTCCAGAACAATTATGCTATCCCATTCAGAAGTACTGTGTGATGGGAGTTTGTTCTAATCAAGAGCAGAAAAGCATGCATTTAACAATATGAAAGTGTTAGTATGCTTGAGTGCAAAACACAACCTAAAGCATAAATTCAAAATTACCTGTATATTAGGGACAGGCGAAAATGTTTTTACAGAAATTTTCTTGGCTCCTGAATCAGGTGGAACTGTGATTCGGTTTGGCAACAACAAAGTAGAAGTTACTGTTCTAACTTCCTCTCTCTTATTCTGTCCTGGGAGTGTAGATGACCGAAACATCGAAATCTCAGTATCAGCTCCATTTTGTTTATGGTATTGCAAAGAATTGAAATTGCTGTTCTGCGTGTCTTTATCAGGCATTTGCAGTTTTCCAATACTTCGAGCAGAAATCTTCATCTCTGTGGAAGGTGACTTTTGATCTCTGGATAACTGCTTGTGAAGGCAAACTTTAGATGGTCTCAGCAAGTGCTCAGTTGACTTACCCAAGCTTTTACTGAATTCACCTAAATAACCTGAATTTACATCAGGCCCTAATGACAAGGCACTATCAGCACTTCTTGATCTTTTACGATCATCTGGATGAATTCTATTCCTTTTTCCTGACCTACCTCTTCTATGAGGATCAACTTTCTTATCAAACTTTTCAATTAGCTGATCTACTCCTGGAAGTGAACCAGTGTCAATATCACGACCAGTTCCAGGCAAAAATGGGATATATCTTCTGTTTTCATGACGATTAACATTGTCTGCATAGATGGCATACTCTTGGTCATCAAGTAAAAATCTGTATAAGGAATTTGCAGAAGTGGGAGTAGCTGATGAGGACGATGATCTTCGTGAGTTATCCAATACTGGCCCAGCTGAATCTTGTCTGCGGAAGGGAAGAACATCTGGTCTAGGTTTTCTTGTCTCTGGATAAGCAGTGGGACTAACACACGGGGATCCTCCTGCAGATGAAAATGATTCTGTAACACACACTTCGTTGGAGCTGATCATGCTACTGGGACAATCCAACAGATGCTTATTTTGGTCTTCAACTTCTACTGACCTATTCAAATGTATCTTTTTTGAATTTGCTTTGGTTGGCTCTGCAAGATATGTATTTGTTTTCTGTAGGGAGACTACTTTAGATGAGGAAATCCAAGGCTTTGCTTCAGTTTTTTCATCTTCAAAAGATTTAGATTTACTGCACACAGAAGATTGGTAATTCTCCAAGTTATTTTTTTCAGGATCATAAGGCTGTAAAAGTTCAGGATGTCTTTGAAAGTTCAACAAATTAGAGGATTTCATTGTTCCATCTTTACAATCTGATATTCCACTTTCCTCTTCATCCAGTTTGGTTATCTTTAGGCTTTTAAGCATACAGGGTTGCATATGCTGTGTTCGAGGAAACTTTGTGTGTTCACTGTTTTTGTCCTCCAACTTAAAAGCAGTATTGGAGTCTGTGGCTGGCTTGCTTGCAGTCTGAGAAATGACCTGCTGTTCTTTTCCAGGAGGAGGAGAATTTTCTGAAAAACATCCTTCTGTATTGTTTAGTACTATGTAAGGATGTCCGTCAATTCCTTGGACTCTAATACTGACACCATAAGACCCCATCCTAGAATTCTGTGCATTTCTAGTTTTTTGAGTCTCTTCACTTGCAAGTTCAAGAGTGACTTCATAGTCCTGCTGCACATGCTTAAAACCAAAGTATGGCTCCATGATTATCAGAGGATTATAGCTGAATAGAAGAAAAATTACAAAAATGTCAGTTTGAAATACTTTAGATTATTTCATTATTTACTTTATCCCACCATTCACTGTGACTATGAAGACTAACAGTAATACACAGAGAAAACAATACACAAGTTATACAAAGCCCAAAGTGAATGCATTGTATTACAAGACAAATGTCTGACTGACTGATTCTGATCAATGTAATGTTACTTTATGACTGTAAATGTTAAGAAATAACAACAGTTAAGATTACCTACACTGAGTTGGTGCTAGTTGCTTTGGAATCACATGACTTCAAATGTAAGCAAGTCTAATACAATTTTTTGAGTCAAAGCAGCTTTTATTTTGGGTATCTCCACTATGTTTACTGAAAGACTGTACCCTTCACAAATCAATGATAATTTTATAGCCAACAGTTAGTACCAGCCATATTAACATTTAAACATAAGCCCAGGAGAGCAAAACACAACCAGGCAATTTTAGGTAACTAAAGCACTGCAAGGAAGGTCAATCTCCTCATGCCTTTGAGTTGCACTTTTATGTACCTGGCTTTCAACATTTGTTTCTAAAGACATCTGAAAATAAACATTTTAATTTATTATCTCATTGTCATCCACAAGAATTAACTTTCTTACATATTAACAATCACTCCAGTTGCTACTTTAAAACAGATACTTTGATGAGCAACAGAAATGGAAAAATACTGCTAGTATTTCCAAGGCTGATGATACCTTTTTCAGAAGCAATAGGAATGCTAAATCCAGCCTGTATGTGCTTAAACTGTTTCAGGTCTAGAAAACAATAATTAAACCCTACCTGCACTTTTAATGTTAAATGCCACCTGTAAGAGCTGGGTTTGTGGGTAGTTTTACTTTACTATCTGTTGCATGTTATGAGCCAACTGTCTAGTGGCAGAGTCAATACAGTGACAGTAAGAACTGTGTCTATGAAAGAATGGAACACAAGACTGTCAAACTAATGCAAAACCTGGAGGGAATAAACTTTTGAACTGAGCTTCAGTTCAACTGAGAGTTGAGTAATCACTGAAGCCTGACAAAACCAAGATCACTAAATGATGGTGAATAATCATCAAGAGGAAACAGAAACAGGATGTCTCATGGAAAAACAAACCTCTGCAGCCCGTTTCACTCTCCTGTGTATCTCAGCATGAATCATCTCCCTCAGATATTTTAATCAACACAGAATTATAATTTTTTCCTGACAGTGAATTAAAAAGTTTGGATAAATGTTCACAGTACCCTAGTTTCCACCCAACTCTTCCTTGTAGCAAGACAGTTCCCCTCAAAATCCTCTTTCTAAAAACCAACTCCAGCTCCTCCTCAACAGCAGGCTTGCTTCATCTGAAGGAATCTGTGTATCTCTCTCTAAATACAATGCTAGATATCTAAGTGATTATTTTAATGAAGAAAAGCAGCAGTCTCATTGTCAAAGTCTTCCTTAGATATTAAAAAATTTGGTGAACTAGTTAAATTCACCGTAATTAATTCAGGGGTTAAATCCGCTTAGTAAAGAGAAGTAAATAGACACTATGAATTTGACCTCCATTCAAGACCTCCTGGAGTAAGAAAAGAAGCAGAACAAGGAAAAAGCAAAGATGAGCCAGAGAAGGCTAAGGGAAGTAGAAAAATGAAGGAGCAAGAACAATGGAAGGAAACAGCAAGGACCAATACACTTCATTATCTTGGGCCTCTGTTCTATTTCTCTATACTTTTTTACCTTCTTTTCTGCATACTCATAACATCACACATGAATTACACCATTTCAGTGTATAAGCTGAGACAAAAATGACCAAGTAAAAATAGCAGAAGCTGATTCAAATCACCCAGAGTCAATGAAGAGATCTCCATTGATTTAGTGGGTTTTTGACCAGGGCACTGAAATCAGCTTCTGAGCTGCACTAATGGTGGCTGAGAAAGCAAAGGAGGAAAAAGAGACAGCACTGTACAGAACTGTAACTTAGAATATACACTGCAAAGGAACCAGACCACACTAATCTAATGAATGGTTGCCGGAGGTAAGAAAGAAACCAGGCTCTCCACTCTAAACTGTTGAGTGGGTCCAGCTACATTCATCACTATCTGAAAATTGTTCTTTGTTTCCTCAAGGCAACAAAAAGGAAGTATTTTTAAAAGTTCAAAAGCTGTTTTCAAATAAAGTAAGCATTTTGAAGCTTTTATGCTTTCCATTTTTATATTACTGTTATGTTATATGATGCTGATCTGAAGTTACTAGTATGGGTATGCAATGAAATAATAAAAATTTAAATAATTTCATGTTTTAGCAAAATAAAAATTATGAAACAAAGTTTCTCAGACTTCTACATCAAATTTACAGATTGTCTAGGGAAAAAGTGTTAACAAGACATGATCTTGTAACTGAAAATTACTAGCAAAGAAACTTCAAATAGCCTACGAAAAAAAGCAATGAAATTATGTATTTTCTAAAGAGCAAGCAAATGTTTAAAATGTCTCAATTAATGTTTTTTAGAATGATTCAGAACTCTAACTTTGTAAAAAGAAATCTAGTTTGCAGAATACAGTATGCTGATACTACTTTGAGTAAGTTAAAATCACTCATGGCATATTTGCATGTGACCATGTAAGTGAAAAAAACCCCATGATTTATACATAGTTGGTAGCATACATCTGCAGTAGATGAATATGTGAATGTCTTTAAAAAGGCTCTCCACTTAGCAATTCTAGCAAGATTAGAAATGCCACCAATAAGTTTAGACAAATTACTTAGTATATGAAAGTTTATACTACACTTTAAAGCTGTATGTATTAGCAGACCTATAAAAAGAGTAAAGTTCATCTGAATTTGCCAACAGTGGTAACAATTAACAAACACAAGAAAAAGAGGTCAATAAGCATAAAACTAAAACTTAAAAAAAAAAATATTCAAATCAATCAGCATAAAGAATAGATAAGCAGTAAATTACAGTACATCAAATTCAGGGTGACTACAAAAGTTGTGCTTTCCAACATGTTGCAAAGTTGCTAAAATATTAAATAACATTAAATAACAATTAAAGGAAAACAAACAAACAAAAAATCCCACAAAAAAAACCAAACTCAAAAGGCTTTTTTTTTCCCCTAATGTATAGTGGAAACAGTATTTAGGTTAATAATGTGCCTTAACCATTAATATATTTAATTTGTCTCTAAAACTATACAGACATAAGTGTATTTGTCTTCATGTGCATTATACTAATATAACGCTCGATTTTACTATACAAAAAGATAAAACCTTGTAGAAATCAAAGTGCTAAAGCAACAGTTTTTAAATAAAACATTTCATCTTTCTGGAACTGTGAAAAAAATTATATATATAAATCCCCATTACATCTACAAGAAAATAAGACAGCTGGCCCTACCATTCAAATGTTTGAAGGCTTTACTTAAGTTCCAGTTTTAAAGGATGTCAAGCCACAGTGGATAATATTCCCATCACCTACATAATAGCAAAAAGTGATTTTACAATGCATGAAACCACTGGTTTTGTAATATTGTAAACATTTTTAAATTTCAAAAAGCATTGCCAGTTTTCCTTATACAGCCTTTCTGATGAAAACCTAAAACCTCTAATGATGTTAATTGTTTAATTACAGTTACAGTCATATTTCTACACACACATTGTACAGTTGTCATCTCAGGCTTTTGCAGGCTTACAGCAACAGATTAAGATGAGAGGACTGAAGCTGTTTCTCTCCCATCTGTCTGCCTCACTCCTGTGATGGACATCACCACGTCAAAAATTAGAACATCTGAACACTCTGATGGCTTAGTATACACCTCAGCCATGAAAATTTGCAGACTGGCATACTCAGGTAAAAGAAATTAGTCTTGTGTTCCATACTATTAACAATTGAAATTCTGACATCTGATACAGTGGAGAAGCTGACAGCTGGGGGCACCGCATCGACAGCTACAACTGTCCAGTTTTAATCTTCTTTAAGTCTACTGAAGCCCTCAAATGTTATGCCAGAACAGTTTGTTTACTCTTAAGCTTACAAAAAGAGGTTAGATGTTTTCACAGTAGTTAGGAAGAGATTCTCCCTGTTTGCAGGGCTCCTTGTTGTCTCCTTGTAGTTACTTATAAAAAATAGAGGCTTTTTTTTTTTTTAAATAGAGGATGATATAAATTCTTATTCCAGGTTTTCTGCCAAACCAATACTTTTAATTTTAAATAATATAGTCTTGCTAGTAATTTTATTTGCTGTCTCAGATGAGTTTAAAAATACAGTTTTCAGAAAACAGAAGCAATGATTCTGCATAAATTCTTAAAAAATTCTATTATTTTATAAAATCAGTTCTTATCTCCTATTTGTGAAGCAAATATTATCACAACAGCATACATAAACTAATCAGGACATAGGAAATAACTACTTCAATAAGTTATTTTCTTTTGAAAATATTCTACTTACTAAAACAACAAATAATATAGTCAAGGACATACAGATATGGAGTATATTCACTGTATGCACCAGGTAAGTTATTTTGTTTGAAATTTCAGCAAAAGAGTAATTTTCAATCAAATCTCTCCTTGAAAACTGTTAAGACCTGAAAGAAACTGACTTCATGAGTTTACCAGAAAACTCAGCCTGAGCCTGCAGGACTAGGACTTTGTATTTACATAGGCCCTTCGTACTCTGAAACCCCATGAAAACTATGCGTCATCCCTGTGTGGTCACACTCAGTTTCATCAGGCTACAGGATCAAGTTCTTTAAAAGGTTCCAAATACATTGGCTTGAAAGATGCTTACTTCACTTCAACGTTGTATGTTACTGACTTAAAAAAACATAACACACTATCCCCAAAAGCAACAATTCTAGCACTCCATTTTCTCAGCTTGTACAATCCTCCCTGTGCCTCTACTGAAACAGCAACCATCAGCTACACAACTTTTTGCTGATCCAGAAAAAAAATAATTGGTTTTCTGTCAGATCAACGAGTAAGGTACCAGGAAATGATGGGATTGCCTATTTTGGCAGCAACATGGCCTTGGACTGCTTGAGGCAATCACAAAATTCCAAATTGAATTTGTGTTTTAACTCCATTTTAAGGGACAGAAACCTGGAAAAACTTCTGTGCACAAACAAAATCGACACTCAAAGTTGTTCAGGCCTTTCAGTTTTGGGATTTCTCTTTAACAAAAGGCTTCATTAACATGTTTAAACACTCATTTTAAATACTGACCTCCAGTGACTATGAAAGTTCCGTATTTTGTCATTGCTAAGAAGTGGTTTCATTTTCTGAACAACTTATTTTTGCCAAAAATAGAAACTATGACATTTTTGTTTATAAAGAGAACTTGTCAGCAGAGGTTCTCATGTCTGAAAATCCAATACTTTGCATGTTCTTCTGTAACAGTTTCTTCTTCAGTGGTGATAGGATACTTTACAAAGAACCACAGGAAAGGAATACTGAAGGTTTAACAGGTCAAAACCATTTTTTTAAAAATGCCTCCAAAACATTTCCTTTCACAGCTATTTTAAAGCTAGCTACTAGAAGCTATATGAGATCCGCCTTACAGAAAAAGGAAAACTCCTGTAATTTGGAACCCCACTCTCCCTGCCAACATGAGCAGAAAAGACTGCTTTCCAGACCTGGCTATTGCCTTCAGTGGCTCTGCAGCCTTCCCAACATTACAGTATCACAAAGGCATGAAATTGTGTCCACTCATTCATTTCAGTTCTTCTTTAGTCAAATCTGCAAGACAAATTTATTTAAAAAAAAACACCCCTTCCCAATCATGTTAAATGCCTCGCTCTGCAGATGAAGCTTGCTCTTCTGTATCCTGCCCATACATGCTCATTATTAAGCATGCCTCTAACACATCTGCCATAAAGCACCTCACACTTTCTGCTTCCAGCATGTGAGCCAACTAGCTGCACTGGACAGACAAGGCTCCTGGGATATATAATACAGGCAGAGATGGTGACCAGCATATGGGGGGAACACACTATCCCACCAGCGGATATGTTCCCTGGCCTCCTTAAAAGACCCACAGATCCTTCACAGGTATTGCCTCACATTACATGCATGCTCCTTGTGCATACATCTAGTGAGGGAATATGGAAGAATAAAAAGGAGCTGACTTTCCCTATGGGACTAGGACTGATCCCTGGCTCTCTCGATGATAGAAAAACAGGCAGTCCCTCATATATCATAATCCTGAGACTCCCAAGACTGAATCAACTTAAGATATTTCATTAAAGCAAGATCAGGGCATACCATGCTATCTTCTTTTCAGAGGAGTGAAATTTTAGAATTCTGAACATTTCAAGCTACTAAAAGGCTAACATATCAAATTACATTTGGTTCCATGGAAGTTATTTCCAAATTTTCTTACCACAAAAAAAAAAAAAGAAGTTGTCACTGCCCATATTATTTAATCAGGGCCTTTTTTTTGTTTGTTTGTTTTTTTGTTTTTTTTAAGAAAAGAGGGATGTAACAGTTTACGGATGCACAGCAAAATGCCAAGAAGGAACTACAAAATTTGTCCTCCAGCTTTACATAATATTGAGCTTGCTCTCCAAGCTAAATAATGGGTTCTCTGTGCAGCTGACTATTCAGAAAGTACCAGCAATATCACACAAAGACAAAGTGGCTGTTAGGTCAATAATAAATGGCAGTGCTACGGAAAAAGGACAGGAAATAACTTGAGGAGAGAAGAGGAAGGAAAATTTACATACTGTGAGGATAAAGAAAAGGAAGCAAGCAGGATAATTCATGGCAAGACTAAAACTGTAATGTTTTTACACTTGGTGGAACACAATCTCACAAACATGCCTGGCAAGCATGAAGGGAAACTTCATCACTGTCTATCCTACTTACAATCTGAGGCTTCTGCAAAAGGAAAATGGGCCTGGGTTGCTGTCCCTTTTAATCTATACGGAAGATAGTTCTGGGGTAGCTGACTTTCCTTGAGCTTACAGGAGAGCAGGAGGGAGAAAGGTGAAATTTTAAAGTTCTGGATATGGGACTGTAAAAAGGGACAGTAAAACTCATTTAAGAGCAAACTGACAATATCTAGCAACAGAAAGACATCTGCAACAAGTTTGCCATCTTTCCAGTAGATTCCTTATCTTCATTTAAGATTTTTTCCTACTTGAGGTATACTTTTTGCCTATATAAAATTATGTTTGTATCATATCTAGCAGTCACTCCTCACAATTAGTAGAAGGAAAATGATGATAGTTATGGAACACAATAAAACTTCCCCAGCAATTTCTTCTTGCCCCTGTACTGTCTGTAAACTGCCACTCCCTGTCTAGTGGTCAAAATTCAAAACTTTCAAAAGGCCTATACAGAAGATTTTCTACAATACATCATGTCATAATTCAGCATATGCAGGTATGTAGGCAGCAGTGGGGAAAAGAAAACTTCCCTGAGAGAGACATTTTACTATTGGTTAGCTTTTCTGATGTCAGCATCAAAGAGCTACCTAAAATTTCTATAAATGAAGAACTAGAAAACAGACCGCTGAGTTTTTCCTACCTTTTGGAATGAAAGAGATTGTGGAAAATTCCATGCTTGGAAAAAAAAAAAAAAAAAAAAAAATAATGAGATGCTGGGAACCTAAGCCATATAACATGTATTATTCAGAACTCCATATACCAGTGTTAGACCACAAAGACTTATGCTTGTTACCATACAGACACAAGACCCAATCAAGATATCTCTTCAGCCTCCAAGACAGGGCTGACTGTTACTATAGGCAGAATTAATCTTACATATTTCATAAAAAGTAAGCTAGCAATTTTTATTCTTCCAAAACACTACATATAAATGAACTGCAAAAGCTATTTCTAAACTTAATACTAGATCCTGTCCACCACCTTAGATATAGTCCCTGCATGCATCTATATTATTAACCGGTGCAGTGCCAAGGGAAAGAACCAGGTTTTGACCTGTTGTATTCCATTATGGTCCCAGGACTGCATACACAACATTGCATTGTTACCTGCAATGAAATTCGTACCCATTGCCAGTCCAAGGTGTGCATGGTGCCCATGTAGAGAAGTAAATGCTGGAGAACCACACATCCACACTGCAAGTGGGTCACTCAAGGCTCCCTTTGAAAGCAATAATTTCAGCCTTCACACCAGGAGCCATGTAGGTCTGTGCCTTCCATAAATGCAACTTTTTTTTTTTTTTTTTTTTTTTTTTTTTTGGACCAAGTTGTGATTAAATATGGTAGTCATATGGCTTTGGGTACGTAATAAAAAATGAAATCCAGTCAGGAACACTGACCCACAGAGAAGTCTAGGGACAGAAGGAAGTGTGCCATCACAGTAATACATTTTAGTAGTGAGTATTTCAAAATTTCTGAATTGATTTAATTTCTATTCTGTGAAAAGTATCATTGCCTCTTCTGATTTCAGATGCCAGCCTAGGGATGACAAGTTAGAATTTCCTACAGGGTGAAAATTCCAAATAACACTTTTTGTCCATAGCTGTTAGTGGAAGCAAACAGCCATCCTTAGATTAATATGGATTACACACATTATTTTATCAATTTCTCCTGAAACGCAGTATAGCAAAGTAGATGAGTTTTGGATTTGCTGCCTTAGAGATGAGGATTTCAGTTTCAGTTCTGCCCAAATATTAAACAACCTTATTCAAATGCTCAGCCAATAAACCACAATATTAATAGCCACCCTTTCAAGGACAGAAAGAGAACTGTATTTAATAAAGACTGTCAGTAGAAGAAACTATTAACAGCAGTTAGAACAAAAGATACTGTTCGCTTGCTTACAGCTTGGTTCATAGTCCCTCTGGCTGAAAAATATTGTGTGAGGAAGTCTCAGTGTCTCAAATGTAAACCATATTGTTAGTACTATGAAAGTCTGTGACAGATCAGCCAAATGCTTGAGCTGTTGGGTTTTTTAATTTTCTTTTCTTTTTTTTTTTCTTTTCAGAAGGAAAATCTGCTTCAATGGCCGTAAGTCAACAAAAAGACATTTTGGCAGATCCTCAGGTCTCAAATTGTCAAAGTTCGATTGAAGACAAGGACATAATATATATACCATTTTCTTAACCTGCTATGTATGAATTCATATAGTCATAATTTTACAGGATTTATCCCCAGAGGAAATATGGCATGACCCATTAACCTTGATTACTGAGTGGAAATTAAAGCCTTAATTTTTGTTAATGATAAAAATATTAAGAAAACCCCAAATTTCTCATGTAATATTCTAAACTGTTACCACTGCAATATATATTTTGTATCATTATTAAAAAGCTCTTTTTCTTTATGGAAGTAATTAGTTTCCAGATTCTCCCAAATCATAAACAAAAGGGAATCAGAGACAAAAAAGCACATTAAAAGTATACTAAATCAGAAGTCAACCTGTATCTGAAACACAGTTCCAAGAAACTAGTTCATGTCATCTGTCTTGACTAATCCCAGGTCCTGTATACTGTGGTAGTAGTTAAATCACTGGAGGAAGATGGAGAGTTACATTTGTTTACTATAATTATTTGGTACAAGCTTTATGTGAACATGAAAGCCTACGTAAGTGTACTTATACCACTATACTGTTTCATGTCCCACACAGGGTCACGTACACCTGTACAAGCTCTTTTTTGCCACTAACAGAGAACCGAATCTACTGGGCTTATCTACCTGCACTTTAAGTATGCTGACACCACTGCAGTACAATTAACATTTATAAACTTCAAATACAAAAAGCAAGCAAACAACAAAATCTTATAAATACTTACCTCAGAGTTAATTATATACATGTGATTTGATCACACTCAATTTTTCCTCATTTTTATAACAAACTTGCAAAGGAGAAGGTTAAAAAAAAAAGGTAATAAAGTCACCAGGAAGAAATCATATTTTATATACTCTCTTCTAGTTTATCAAATTCTAAATGTTCGTATCTGTTCAAGTATTGACAGAAAAAACAGCTGAGTGACACAAGAATACTTACAGATTCTAAAAGCAGTTTGTGCTTTCAAATACAATAGCTGGTTTGTATCCAAAGATCTAATATGATTACATTCACCCCACAAGAGATTCTGTGTTGTTTCACTACATTTTCCACCAATTGTCAGTGTTGGAAGCTTTGTATATTGTTCCAAAGGAAATTATCTTAATACATCCCAATGATATCATTACTGCTTAAATAGAAGAGAGTATCCTGTTCATATTTTTAGAGGCTCAGGCAAAAATCTCAACTTTGTTAAAATAAAGAGTCCCTTGGAAAGCCCTTCTCAAAGAAATTGAAACAGAGTTAGGGCAACCTCTGCTAGAAAGTTTTGCCAATGCTTCAAGAATACAAACTTATTTATAATATTGTCTACAGAAATTACAGTTACAGCAACACAACGGATGCAGCCAGCATGACCTTGATTACATAGTATAGCTTATTCCTAAATAAAATTAAGGATGAGTTACATGAGTACAACTGCATGCAGAGACCAAGGTCTCACCTACATGAACATGCACAAAAAAGGGTTAATCTCTATGAAGATGCAAGTACAAAAACTACATGTAAAATAGACTATGGGAGTCATATTTACACAGCCAACATAAGCCCACAGCTTCATGTGTATTCAAACTCGTTATGGCTCCCATTATTCTATTGTTAAAACTTTGTCTTAATTACGTTGTATTCTTTAAACACTTGGCTTCACACCCATCTAGTTTCTTTCAACTAACTCAACCATGCATTTTAAAATTTAAATATGCAGTCAGAACTGTGGGCCCAGAGCCCAGCCACCACGAGATAACAAGATGGTATCATCACACTCAGTCTGAGAGACATTAACTGAGTAGAGGAGAGGCTAGATAATTCCACAGAGAAAAGGAGCTTCATAATGTGCTGGACTGCTCCCCTAGGAGATGCACAACTTAAAAGGGCTTATGAAGCCTATGCAGCCAAATCTGCATGGTGTGGACTCTGCTTGTACACCGAGCACAGGTTTAACCAGTTCCCACAAGTCACCGCTTTTCTCACCTTCACACTGGAATAGCATAATTACTGGGGGGAAATGAGAGAGGTAGGGCTGCTTCTTTATGAGGCTTGAAGTGTCTGTGGAATTAAAACGTAACATTACGTGCCAATTGTTCTTGTAAATAAAGGCTGCTACTGCTGAACGTTTGCTACTGGCGTATAACAGCTAATGGCATGCAAATGACTGTATGGAGGCATACTCCAACCCATTGCCAGTTTCAACAAGGCCTAACAAAATATTTTGAGCTTAATTCACATCACTGAAAACATTTCTCCACGTCTATATAAAAGCTCAAGTTTTACCCACCACTTCTGTGTTATGCTTTATGTTGAAATAGATCACAAATCATTACACACTTTTGAGTGCTTTTATGTACATAAAATACATCTTCCATTCTAATAAACTTCAACAGTTCTTAGAGATATCTTTTGATAGAATTTAAAATACGGTTGAAACATTCCTAATGGCTGGTAATTACTTATAAGGCTTCTGCAAGTGTCTGTGAAAGTTTATGTATGCACACACAGAGAAATACATAAGTACATATGAATCTGTAAGCATGGGCAGCCTAGCCAATAAGTTGACTTTTTATAGTGTATTTATATAGTTTCCACATTGACTTTTTAGCTACATTAAAGTGGTATTTGTAATGTACATATAACTAAAGAATTATCAACTTCCGCAAACGCCTGGAGTCAAACGCTTGTCATGCTCAGACTGCTGAGAGTCATGCAGCTATTTGAATGATAATGAATCCTAGCACGCCTGGGGACCCTCACAGAAAGGGGCAGTTATGGTAATAATTGAGGCATCTTCCAGTCTTACCAATCTCCCTGATTTTTTTTTTAAGTCAAAGAGCTTTCTGAGACATTTCTCCAAACACTTTTATTCCTCATTGCTCTCTATATTTACTAAAATCAAGTAGAATGTGAAAAAGTTGTTATAGAATATTCATTCAAAATCTGATACTGTCATTCTGGTTAATGCATCTCAGAAATACAAAAGATGAATCAATGTGATTTAAAACAGAGTTCATTTGGCTAAAAATTTAGAGGTATTAACGGAAAACCTATACTATGTGTTTAAAATGTTTGGCTATGGATTTTGTCATCCACTCTATTTCACATAAAACAGAAGGTTTTAAGCCTACATTTGGATAAACTCCTTCAAGGAGGCTGCCAGTTCTGTTGGCAGAGATGGTACAAGGTCACAGCAAATACACTGAGCTCTAATCCCAAACAGTAGTGACTCCATGACTACCACTCCACTAAATCTTTAGCACATGCATTCCTAACATGTTCATTTCTCAGGCTTAAATATTAAATTTTCATACTTGGCTATACTGAAAAATTTTACCATTTAGATTTAACTCCACTCAGAGTCAATGCCAAAGCAGTTTCTGAAATATGTTAACGTTTCCAGTTAAACATGCCTGAATAAACACTCCATGAAAAAGTGAAGTACCTTCCCGCACACAATAAGTTGGTAATGTAGCATTCTCAGTGGGAGGATTCTCCATTCTTTTTTGCCAAGTAAGGACAGAAATTATAAACCCAACCTGTTTGGGATTTTTACACATCCTACCAACACAGCATTCAAGATGTATTAAAAAACCCTGTAAACCACCAAATCTAAGTTGAGGATGCATCAGGTCAGTACTATCTTCCTCAGTAGGCAGTTTGTTGAGACCTAGCAACAAAATTGGAGAAATTCTAACATCTTCATGTCATCCTGGCCATTCAAGCCTCAGTTGTTAATCTCTATATTGTAAAGATGTAATTCTTTGTAAAGCCAGGCTCTGAATCATATCACTGAACTGATCAGGTAGAAGCTAACCTCCTCCTACTCCCAAAAAGGAAGAAGTGGGGCAGACAGAAGAAAGAAACACAGATTTCTTAAGTCTGCTGTATCTGAATACATGGTAGTATGTAGCTCCATCATATCTGCTGCCAGAGTTGCACAGAAAGGGTGCAGAAGTGGGGAAAACTGGCCAATTATTTTAGTGTTCATTGCCATTTCTCAGAAATCTATTACATCAGTGACCTTGACCAGATTCTTGCTAGTTCCCCTCTATCAACGCAGGTAGACAATGTCATAGGCTGACCATTGTTTTGTATAATCAGGCTCATGCACTTGGTATTAATACACACCATTTTCAGGCTAGGAAAAAGGCCAGATAATAATGACATCATCATCACCACTACAACTATGACTTCAAAAAGTACAAAATGGTAAAACAGCAGGCTGCAGAATGAAACTGTGCTGGCCTACTTTTGTTTAATTCCTGACATCAGCAGAATTATTTGGCCTCAAAATGCTTGAGTAGCTATTTTTAAATAATGACCTGCACACTGTGGTCCAGACTGAATAAACTCCTTGCACATATGTTCGTCTTGCACTGCTCCATGACAAAAGATTTAAAAATTCAGGTTTGAGGTCATGCCGTTTCACACATTTCAGGTGACATTGCAAAGCCTAGACAAACCAGTTTCACCAATACACCCAGAAAGGTCAACTTCCTATTACAGAAAGTAAACCAGAAGAAGGAACAGAATACTGTCACCAATTCTTTTTTTCAGCTTTGTCATCCTTTTGTTAAGGTAAAATTCCTTACACAGGATACACCACAGACCATTTTTGCAGCAAATTAAATTCCATATTCCCCATACATACCCTGTCACGGGAAACAAAGTGCATTCTCAGACATTTTACTAGTAACAGTGAGATCTAATAATGCAAATAACAGAAATTAAAATAAGCTTGCTTGCTCAGAGGCAATTCTTGCAGCCTAAGCAATTACCCCATTTATTAGATTTAAAAGCAAAACACAACTAATTCAGATACTGAATAAAAACAGTTGTGCGATATACCCACTGAGAAGACAGGCTCTTTGGAATATCACTGCAAATTCTGTAATCAATGAGGTTAGCAATGAAAAGCCCTCTCTTTTCATTACTGTCATAACATTACTGACATTTGCTAAAATAATCCTTTCTAGTGTATGCTTGCACTAAAATGGGATTTAGAAACAGTTAATGTAGTTGCAATTCAAGGTGTATGTAAACCAACTAGAAATTCTTTCCCAATAATTTGTAACCTTCAACAACACCTCTAAATTGTAAATACGTATATGTAAAAATATCAGTCCCTTTATAAGATACTTTGTTTGATGCACTGGAGGTTTTTTTTGTTTAGCTCATATCAATTTTTAAAAAGACATATGTGAATATTAAACTGAAAACATCTACTAATACAAATTACCTTCTCTTATGTGAAATATTATATAAAATCCTAAGAGAACTTTTAATAAAAATTATAAATATTGCTTTCTAATTTTACTGTTTTCTGTTTAAAAAGTATAGCTGTCTCAAAAAGAATGACATCCAATAAAAAGTAGAATAATTGCTTTTCATAACACGACAAACTTCTTCATGTCCTTCATGAAACATGCTGCTTACTACATTTCTAATGTTACATCCCAATACTGTATGAAAAGTTTTCATTTCCACTTATAATCTTTTCCCAAAAGACCTGAGTTCAAACAAACACTCTAATTTCTAAGAACTAAGGGAAAAAAGGGGAAAAAAAAGGGAAAAAAGGACAGCTTATAGCAAATTGGTATACTTTTATATTAATCAGCAGATCAGCAGTATTTACATCTGGCTTAGTACACACTGTGAGCATAAACAAATTTATTCTGGGTCTAACATGAGAAAAAAACTGACACAATTCAATGACGATGACATTTCTACAAAATATAATTGCTAGTCAAAAAATTTCTTACAAAGCACCTTAAAAAAAGTAGCCAGTGGTTTGGTTTCGCCATTTTAATTATATTTTTATAAAAGTTTAAAGTTCTGTTAAAACCAGCTCTATAAAAAGATCCAAATATGAGACATGTGACAGTTGTCAGAATAAGCGTCAGACACTGAATCTATCAAATTCACATGAGTATATCGCAAATTATTATATCCTAGGGGGTTTCTGATTCATCTACAGGATTCATGTTATATGAATGTGTGCAAGTTATATGAATGTGTGCAAGTTAAACACAGTTCAGATAAATAAAACACCTTTCAAGGATAGGTTTCCACTATTTCTACTTTAATAATTATTCAAGCTACTTTGCAGTGATTTTTTTTTAAATACTTACATGCAAAAGAGAAAAACAGGAGAAAGATAAAAGCTGTAATGACTATATTCTTATGTCAACTGTGGATGCTAATCCAAACTCACCACAGAAGTTTTATCGCAGCACTGATCTCCACATAAAGTTGTCATCATATGGGAGGAATATAAAGTGTATCAGATGCAAAGTTAATTGGGAAGAAGAATAAATGGGTGAACTGCCATTATAAGCTTTTCCCATGAAAAAGAACACACACAATGCGGACACACCCTTTCGCAGAAGTACGCTAATTCGTAGAATAAAAGGGAGATGAAGAAGGCAGAGTGCCCTCAGCTCAGGAATGCCAGGAATCCCTGGAAGAATGCGTGCGGGCAAGCGGCCGCGGCGCCCCCGACGCACCGTGGTGTCGGCGACCCGCGGGGGGTCCCCGCCGGCGCGCCCAGGGCTCCCGGCCCTCAGAGCCCCCCTCAGCGGCCAACGGCCCCGCCCGTCCGGAGCAGCGCGAGTTCACCTGAAACCAAAGGCCAGGAGCAGCACCTCTAGCTGCGGCAACGCAAGCACCGCTCCGGGGCAGCCGCGGCCGGTGCAGGCACTCAGGAAAAGGAGCCCCCACTCTTCACAGCCGCGACATAAAACTAAAAAATATTCAGGTCTTACCGGAGACTGTTTTACCGGCAAGTCTCTCTGCCCTCCGCGGCCCAGTGGCCGCGCTCCCCTCTCCGTCGTTTAGCACGCCCGCCCCAGAGGCAGCACAGCCGCCGCTCGCCAGCGCAGCCCCGAGGAGCGGTCGGGGGGGGAAGGCCTGCCCCGGCACGGCCGGCGCTCCGCCAGCCTCCCGGCGCGCTACCAGCTGGTCGTGCGGGGAGAGCCGTGTTGTTCTTTCCTCACGCCCAGGAGAACTCGACGTCCTTGGCCTTTGGCAAGGAGCGTGTTTAACGGGGGCGGAGATGGAAGAGGAAAGCCAGCGACGCAAAGCGCCTCAGCGCGGGAAGCCACCTCCACAGCCGCGGCGTCCTGCCGCGGGCGGCAGCCCCAGCGGCACCACACGACGATGTTCCCTGTGCCCGCCGCGCTTCGGGTCACGCCGCAGCCCTGCGCCCGCCCAGCCCCGGCCATCTCGGCGAGAAGTGGGCGACGCGGTAACCCCCTCGCTTCGGCTCCCAGACCTCCCGTCGCAACCGGCCGCCGCTCTCCTCACCCGTCCCGAGCCGCCTTGCCCTCTGAAGGGGATCCCCGTCAACTTCCTGCCGCCCCGCCAGCCGCACTCGCTGCCGGAGCTGAGCGCGGACTGCCCGCCCCCTCCAGCGGCCCTGCCGGGGAGGAGCCAGGCGGGGGGGCGCTCCCTCAGGTGAGCGAGGGGCTTCGTCGCGCGCGCGGCTGTTTCCCGCCCGTCCCGTGCCCGGCCTGCCCGCGGCCGTTGGGCTCCCTGAGAGGGAACGCAGCGCGCGGGGTCTCCTCAGGTTAGAGCCCCCCCGACAGACGCCTATGGACCGCAAACAGAGGGAAAAACGCCCAAATCCTCCTCTGTTAAGGCTGCGGCAAACAGTGCCGAGACGAAAGGGGGTGGCTAGAACAATCCTCTGAAGAAGAAACTCCACCCCGGGCCCAGGTACTGTCAGCTCGACGCCGCTTGACAGTCGGGTTTGTTTTCCCTCGCTAGCACGGCCCTTTGGCATGCGGAGGCGGCTGGCGAGGCTCCCGCCACGGTGAGGAAGAGCTGAGGCGGCACAAGGACGGGGCAGGGCAGGCGCGGTTTTGAACGTGTGGTAGAGGTAAGAGGGAAGGACTGAGGAGCCAGGCTGCGGCTCAGAGAACGTCCGGAGAACCTCAGTGTATGCCTAGGCTGTCTTCAGCGTTTTGGATGATTTTCACGATGTCTTCAGCTGTACTAAAAACATCACAACAAGGTATTTGTAGATTTCCAGAATATTCTGCATGTATAGTGAGAACTGAAGTGCTGCCATACTGCAGCACGTCTCTCTCCCCTGACCCATGTGTGAAGGAAAGCTAAGTGCTAAGGATTTGAGGTTTACAAGTGTTATACAAAAACACCAAAAAAACCACACAACCAACCAACCAACAACAACAACAAAAAAAAAACTACAATCAGTGACTATAAACATCTCACAAGAATTGGGCCTCAGTTAATTTCTTCCACCCTCAGAAATTTGTTCTCAAGATTTGAACCACCTAAAACAAGCAGCACTGTCAGAAACAAAGGTTATAGTGAATACATAGGGAATAAAACCACAACAAAACATGATAGGTTCATGTCTAGAACAGAGAAATGCAGGGCATTGAACATGAAAAGGAAAAATTCCACTATATAAACCATGAAAGCCACTTACAAAGTTGTTCTACATCAGAAGTAGTTCTACATCCTCTTTTCAAATCCAGCTGTGCGGGAGGTCACTGCTCCTCAAATTTCTGACAGAGCTGCTCTGCTACCTGTTACACGTCTGTCAAGCCTAGTTAGCCAACACTATTGTATTGTATATAATTGTAGGGATTTTCTGTAGAGAATGCCCCTGTTTTAATTAAGATGTATAAACAGAAGAGGTGCAACCAGAAAAGTAACTGTTGCCAATACAACATCAATATTGACACTTCTGGGACACTGCTTTAGGTTCTGTGCTGGAGAAAAAAAAAGGAAAAGCTAAAGTTCACACAAATCCGTGATACATCAGAAAATTAAGTGTATTCTGAGAACTTTAAAAAACCATGTATTTCTGTAATATTCCAAGCCAGTATTCCATAAGGATCTATTGACAGCTGCAAGAAACAGTCAAAAGCAAAATAAGGAGACACAAAAGTAGCAACTGACAGCAATAGCTTGTGATAAAATACTATACCGATGGTTAAACAGTAGAAAGAACTGTAAACTGTGGGAACTGGACTAATTATAAATAGTTCTAAAGAGCCAGCTAGTGAGGTGTTTGCAGACATCTAACAATCTTTTCCTTTGCTGAGAGAATGGAAGTATTACGTGTGACAGGGGCTATAAAGACTTCTGTTGTGGAAAAATGCACCTCTGCATAACGTACTAAATTCTTTCTCCTTTAAAATGGTTGTTGAGAGGACAGTCATAGATGTATGGATTTTTCTACCTTAGGTCTTAAGTTGACTTGTCAGAAAAATGTTCACGAGACAGAACAGCCCGAACTTGTGTTGCCATCTTGATATTTTACACATTTTGCCATTTAACATTTGCTTTTCATATACATTTTTTCACATAACCAGAGGCCATGACTCATCTGGGAGCTGTTTAAGTAAAAGATTTATATAGTTTGCTTAGCTCCTTTCACTATAGTTTTCAGAAAGCACATGAAGTTTACCCCCCACCCCCTCTAACTGGTAAAACTGAGAAACAATGAATTGAAAAAAAACAAATCAATGAAATATTTTTTTCTGAGTTACATGAGCCATGTGGCAAAGTTTTTACTTGAACTCACAGATACATGTATATATGTCTGCATTTCATTACAATTAAAGTATGAAGAAATATGCTGACAATTTGTTCAGCCTCATACTGTAGTTTTGTAACATGTGAAGGAATTGAACTTCATAGAAAACAAAATGCTTCATTAAAGAGGTGTATACACCTATAATTTTCAGGTTATTGTTAGAGGTTAATTAAAACAGGTGTTAATCAATGATGTTGAACAATAATACATTTCCATTGCATTCAGAAGCAAACCAGAAAAAAACATAAAAGATTCCTTTCTTGCTAAAACAACCGGCTATGATGACTACTAGTCATTATTATATAGTCTATAATTAATTTTTTTCACGATCAGGTAACAGCTCAGGAGACAATTCAATTGCTATCTGGCATGCTCAGCATTAACTGCCTAGAAAACTGCTCTCTTGTTCTCTATTAGAGTTTCAGAAAAAATGTTTCATATGATAATTAGGCCAAGGCATTTTTCTTTCTTTTTTATTTTATTTTATTAAAACGAACAAACAAAAAACCCCGAAAAAAACAAAAGCAGGAAAAAGGTGGGACCAGCATAATTGCTAAAACTCTTATATTGGCTGTGAGCATCCCAGACTGAAAAGGAGAGCTTTGACTGGATTTTGACTCAAAGTTCTATCCTACACTTTCTGAGCCTTTGAGGAAAGTTTAATTTGAACCTTTACATTTTCCTGAAAAATGTAATTTAAACCAAACAATTTCTTACAGATCTTTGGTATATTCTGAACATGAGTTTTAGCAGTACTTGGTATAATAATAGTACAAACATTAAGACTTTGTTCACTAAGAGCCATAGTCCAGCTGGAGTACTGCAAAAACACAAGGTTGTCCAGCGAGGTAAGATTTTTCTGAAGGAATGCAGGCAATCACAGCAATAAGCTAAAATTGCTCTGAAGACAAAGTGAGGTCATACACAGAATATCATCTCAGTGCAGGCTACCACTTCCTTTCCCACCCTTCATCCACCTACTTTTCTCTTCTCCTCCTTTAAATGAAGGCTTTGGTCCTTGTTTACAACACTGGCTTGACACTATGATTAATGTCTCTCTGTCCAGGCAGTGTATTATCAGGCAGTTGTGAAATACAATACAAAATGGAGTATGCAGCTAAAGCAAAAATAAACAGTAATGCCCTAGCAGCTTGTGCTGTAGATTAATTCCAGCTGCTAGCTACTTCAGCACACCTCAGGTAATGAATAGCATTCCCTAAATTCAGCTCTCCTTTTGCATTCAGTCAGACTGTATTGAAATATTGAAAGCTTGGTTTAGTAGTGCTAAGCTTGGCTGCGAGCAAGATGCACGTCTATCTCTTTCTATTACACTACACATTGAACTGAATTTTGACACTTTATTATAGTCCCCTGATTTTCTTGCAGGAAAGGATCCGATCCAATACTCACGGGGCGGGGAGGGGAGGGAAGTCCTCCTCACAGCATGTAATTACTTTGAAACACTGTTTCTGACTCATCTTTTACAATATATATTGCAAATTTTCTCAAATTATTATAAAAGACTGGATGTCTGATGCTCAAAAAAATAACAAAATTATCCCTGCTATTACTGTATTCAGTAAAGTACTGAACAGACATTTTTATCTATTTTTCATTTCAAGAAACACAATCTTCATAATTCAGATCTTTCTAGTCACTACCATTCTTTTCACTGATTTGTTTTCTCAAAACATTTTATCTTAAGCAGAATGTTTACAGGGTTGATTCTAAAATTATATCTGTAAATTTGTATCTGTATCTCAACCATTTAAACAAACTTAAGAAAGCACTTTTGAGTTACATGAGCATCAGAAAATACCCTTTTCTAAAAACCAGGCCACTTTGGCTATCGTAGGACACCAAAGAACAGTTCTATTTGAAATGTTAAATTTACTGTAGTGTAAATTTACTTTCAGAAGAGTATTTGAGTTGTTTGAAGAAATTTAATTTTACACTCTTACCAGCTGCTTTTAAATGTATGACCTCTGTTTTTTTCTTGAAAGACAACTAACTAGAAAAGGAGGCCCTTTGTTTTCCACATTTCTTATTTTTTCCTCCTTTTCCCAGTGGCTTGCTTGCTTTCCTTCTTTCTTCCCCTCTCTCTCCTTTTTCTTTTTCTTTTTCTTCGGAGGTAGCCCCTGTCTTTTCCATTCGTGATGTCTTGTTCTCCCATTTCTCTATTCTCCCATATACAGCTATCAAATGCACAGGATACTGCTGATACAACCCAGGGTACTGGGTTCCCTCTACCTCTAACCCAGACATGCAATGTGGAGAGGTGTGTAACAATATTCTAAAAAAGCCTGAATAATCCCAGCCATTAGGGTAGCTATTTAAGAACATATCTACATTGCAGGGTATTTTATCCCATTGTATAAAATGAACGGAAGAAATTGTAGAACAAGAGATTAAAATTTTCAGATGTCTTCAACAGAGGAAAATACCTGTTTTACTTTATGTTAGCTAATCCATGGTAAGGAACAAGTTAGGAGATGAAGATTTAAACTAACTTGTCTTCTATGGAATTTAATTTCATTTTAGTTAGCTCAAGTTTACATATACTCCTCCTGCTGAATATAAGACTATACAATTATCAATCTTACTTATGCACATAGAAATCAAGAGTGAGATACAATATTCAAAGGTGCCAGCTGAGATGAAGAGAAGATACTATTGTCTTTAAAAGCTGTTGAGGGTAAAATACACTCAACACAGTTTGACCACACATAATATGATAGTTTCAATATTCCTTTAACAAATATAATTAGTACTGATATGAACTTTAGTTGAAGATTTTTGACACTGTTCTATATCTAGCCACCATGAGACTATCTGACCTCCCATTTTTCTCCTTGGATAACATTTGGCTATATCCACATTTCTTCCTTCACCTTAACAACACAGTCTTGCTCCCAACTAGCCTTATTCAAGTAATCCTAGCAATGACAAAAGAGGTTTTTCCAAGAAGAGCCTGCAGAAATCCTAGATACTACCAAATGCATCTACATTAAAGTTCCAGAAACTATTGTAACTGTTATGTGTTCTGCTGTGGTTTACGTAGCTCCTCTTGGTCAAGTCCAGACTGCTACGATTTGGCTGTGTCCACACTGCAGGAACAAACTATTTTTTGGGGGAGTAGCATAGGCTGAGTCTCTGCACAAATATGTAAAATTAGTAATTTGTTGGCATTGTCAATGTATTTATTTGAAGGAAGCTTAAAGGGTGCATTGTTTCAGTCATTGCAAATGTAAACATTAATTTATCACAGAAGTAATAATGTAGTAAATTAAATGGCTTCTGTGCTCTTTATGCATGTAGCTCTTAAGAACTATTGCTCTTACCTATTTCTTAATAACACCCTCGGCATTAGGATATTATACTAGGTGTTGCAGAGCTCCATGCAGACACAGATCAATATAAAAAATGCTTTACAATCTAAGTAGACAAAAGATTTAATTACAAAAAAAAGAATACAGAATGGGCTATGCTGAAACAAAAAACATATATCATGGCAAGATAATGCAGAGACTTTGAGTAATTTAACAATTCTGTCTCTCATCCTGAAATAACACGCATATGTATAATGTTAAACAAGTGTAAGCATTTTTGATGTATTTAAAGTCTAACCTAACACATAAATATTTACAAAATTAAGGTCTAAGTTGTTAAGATTGGCAGAATATATTCTGTCTCTCAGAAATATTATTTTCAAATCTTGTTTTACTTTGAAGTAGCTTTGTTTTGTTTACAATGTATATCAAAGATTATCTTGGTTTAGGGTGTGCAGGCAATTTAACATATATCTAGTGTACCAAGGAAGACAGCACATAAGAACAAAATAAATATTTTCATGTTTTAAAATGTACTGTTGATTAAAAATATAGAAGGACAAAGTTTTATTTAGTTTAATGTATCAATCTATATAATTAATTTAATGTATCATTTTAGTCACACAAGGATTTTCAGACATTATATCTTATATTCAGTTTTCTTAGAAGTGTGTGTGTGTCTTTGATGAGAACTAAGGCAAATATCCAGTAAAGAATTTAAGCTCCTAATTCCCACAGAAATAAAATTATTCCAATAGAGAGGTGAAATGTTAAATATATTCTTGGGTTTAGACCCAGGTAACTTTTGTAATAGAAAGAAAATCATCACTATCCCATGTAAAAATTAACTTTTTTTTTTCTTACAGGCATGCGTGCATATCTTAAATATTACTTTTTTTTTCTCTACTTTTGGACAAAGATAAGGAAACATTTCTAGGCCTATGGGAGTCTAAAGCACTATCTGATCCAAAACCTACCTTTTAACTTAATTTTGGCAGCCACTATAATTTTATGATGTCCAATAGCACCACCTGGTGGCTACAATCATTTTAACCGCTATGGTCCTTTGACAAATACACATCTGAGTAGCTTAAGAATAAAGACAAGAAAAAAGGATTATCGTTAATATTCTTAAGATTGTTTTTATCTCTAGCCACTCCTCTGAATTAAGTGAGGTAATACAATTTAAATAGTTTTGTGAAGCAATATTTCAGAAGCGATATAAATGTTTCAGTAATATCCCATATAAGAAACTTACAAAGATACTGATCCTTCTGCTTTAAAGGTAAAGCATCACTCCTGATTCACCTGCAGTATCTTAACTACTGATGCACTGAAGACTTAAGAAAATGTCTGTATCTTTACAAACTTAGGCAAGACCCAGAAAGACAGGTTAATAAAGGTAGGTTTTAGAGGACTGACATTTTCAACATTTATAAGTTTGTTTTGTCAGGACTGATGCAGAAATCTGCTTAAGCACGTGCTTAACTTAAAATGCCTTCTTCAATCCTACTCATTTCAATATGACACAAACAGCTATTCAAAATTAAACATGGAAAAGTATTTAGGGTTGAACTCTCACTTGGAGACCAAAGCAGAGAAAAGGGAGGGAAAATGAGTGAGTGATCTGGAAATCTTTTTCTTTTTCAAGGGGAGGGGGGGAAGGTAGCAAACAGACATGCAACTTTTTTTAGAGAAGAATAAAGTCAACTCTCTCCTAACTGAAGAAATATATCCAGTATATATTTAAAAAAAATAAATGAGGAACAGAAGAAAAAATTTTAACTTATTAAAAAAGAGTTACACTGCAATAACAACAAATTATACTACCACAGTGTCAGATTCACCATGTCAGGAGCCAGTAGAAGGGTCTGCATGAAACTGCGAGGTTGCTGAAAAGAAGTAGTGTATGAAGATCTCAGAGGCACACTACCCTGTCTCTCCTCACTTTGAAGCTCCAGGAAGGAATTGTCATGTGTTTTATGGGAACTGCTAACCAAAACTCCAAATCAAGCAAGATTGTAAGGGTTTGCACAGTAGAATGTACATGCATATAATAAGCATTTCATGGAGAATTACGGGGGTTTTTTAATTTTTCAGTTTGACTTGTGAACTAAGTACTTGTTTTTCACAAGTCTTACAAAAAGTATTCTAAGAACTAAAACCAAGAACAAACAAATAAATTAACTCAAGGAAACTACTTCATCCTAGTCTTTACCATGGTTTATTCCTTGCTTTCTTTTGAAAATAATATACACTGACTTGGTCCTGGGTTCCATTTCAGATCCCACAACCATCTGTTGTCATAAGAGAAGTTTACACCCTAATTATGAGTCAGCCCAGAATACTTAAGGTATTTTAAATCCTCAAATATGGAGGCTTCAGTGATGAAATAGGATCTATCTTTGGCATGCATGCAAAGTCTGGTCATCTTTGCTGGGGCTTAAAGCACTCAAAGAGATATGTTCATATAAATTTGACACTATACTGATAAACTAACCTGATAGTACAGTTTTCAGTTAATACTGTTTTCTTTAGGTAGAAGAGCTTTTCCTAGTTAAATGGTGCTTTGTGACTGTAGAGGGTGCTCTTAAAATACTGGTGATGGTAGTAATATGTGGCAATCAGTTTCTCTCTCTGTAAAGGTTATCAATGTTAGGATGCTTGTACTTAGCAAAGATAGTTGTACAGCTAGTGTGTTTTATTTTGAATATGGGCAAGAGTCACTGTCCACGTGTATCCAAATACATCCCTGGTAACTTTTCTGGATTTAGTTTATTTTTGCAAGTATGTTTCTGCCAAACAGTGATATTATCTTCTGAGAAACCTATTGATGCTGTCCAAAACAAGTTGAAAGAAATACTAAATAGACTGTATTTTTAGTTGCAAGGCCATTCAGAGTTGGATAAGAGCTTATTATTCCAAAGAAGTCATTTGAATATTCATAAAAATTCTTTAGTTGCATGAAGTTGATGCTCCCACATTGTGTTATCTGGAATTCTGCTGGGAAGGATTTAACTTTCTTTTACTTTGGTTTCTCTGTAGTTTGGTTGATTCCTCCACCATAGTCCCAAGCTATCTGGTTTTTATACTTCTCCTACTGAATTAGCAGAGGGGAAAAAAATCCTAGATGCAATAGACTAAATCCTGCTATGTTTTTTTGTCCTGCTATACTTTTCCCTCGACCATACTCTGTCTCTTTCTCTCTCTCTCTCTCTCTGTAAAATTTTGTGTTCCCCTCAGTACAGCCAAGAAATTGAGTTAATTCTGCATGCTTGAGAGATGTTACCTCTTTCCAGAAAGGGTAGAGTCTATAAACCTCAGAAGGATAAGAATTTTATTTTAGTAATGAGAACTGAAATGAGCCTGTTTTAGAGCAATGTGAGGAGAGTTAATATTTCTGAGGTCAGGACCTTTCCTGTGAGACCACAACTAAGCTATGGGCTTCTGCCAGCACTGTTCTGTCAGTCCTGGATGTGGTAAGGTGTGACCTTTGACTGACATGACTGTGTCACAAAAACCCTATACCATAACATACACTTACAACAGCAAAACTACACTTTCTCTTGAATAGATTGTTATGCTGGGAGGAGGTGAAACATATGCTATAGAAGCACAGTTTTCCCAATCTAAACTTTTCCTAACAACAATTACTCTGCTTCTTATACTGGATTTGTATACTTATCCTGAGAATGTACTCTTAGACATGAATTCAGATAATAAGACTTTCACCCGTGGTCATATCACTCATTTGAGATCCAGACATCATGTAAAATTAACCTTATTTCAGACCAAGTCTACAGAAGATATTTATTATATAATAGAGCGTCGCAAAGGCTGTGACTCTTCAATGCACTTTTGTAACAGCTCTACTGTAAGTCCAGTTTAGAGTATAGAAGTCAGTGCAGCTTGTTTTGTCTGGGGAAGCCCTCTGAGCTTTTCTGGCTAACTTCAGCAGCATCTATTCTAGGGAGACTTTGCCACAATCACTGCATTAGGAAAGCTTTTAAGCATAGACCAAGCCTAACAGATGTTCACTGGCTTCTAATGAGATTAATTTGGCCTGTTCCAATCTCTAGTTTCCACATCAAATTCATCACTCTATCAACTTGCAGGTTGGGCCATGTCCCTTAGCATGTTTGTGTGTATATCATACAAAGGGAACTTTATGTTACCTAGAACTGTGACTGCAGGGTTGGCATGTGAACAGTCAAATGAAATTCTGTCTGTGAAAGCTGGCAAAATTAATTATCCTCATGTAGCAGGCAAGTCTCTTTGATAGAAGAAATGATACTGCCTGAGGTCTGATGGTGGAAAATGTTGTTGATGTGAGTCAAGGGGAACATAGTGATAGGCTGAAGACAAGGAGTTTGTCTTGTAGGGCTTTCCTTCCTCAGGATTTAGTATTAAGTAATAATTTGAACAAACAGAAACCTAGGCCTCCCCCAACATTGATGAGTACAATAACAATTAATGTAAATATATCTTTCTATCACAGTATTTCTGGTCGGCAGTGTTTTCACTTCCACAGGAGAAACTAGAAGTGTTTCACCTAAACAGCCCATATACTGAGGTTCTTAAAATGGGAAGTTAGAAACACAAATCTAATACCCTTAGTAAGAGTCAAGACTTGAACGCAGACTTCCTCTGATCTCTAATCCTCTAATTCACTGAGCTGTTAGGTAAAACAGATAATACTTTTCCTCTCCTGTTTTGTAAGAAAAGGTTGGCATAAATTTCTAACTCTGAGAAAGTTTAGAAATGTATTTTGGACATTTTCACATCTCTACAGCTGACATTAAAGGACCAGAATGTCAGAAACAGATGGAACTCAAGATCCATTACCCTTTCTTCAGTCTTTAATAATGGCCAATCTAGGTGTAACCTATCAACTTTGGTCATTTCTGTGGTGAACTCTCTTTATCCCAAGTGTGGAAAGAGGTGATGCACTTCATTCTGGGTTGGAGGTTCCACTACACAGTGAAACATCACAGTACCAAAGCCTTTAACCTGTAACCACTTACAAAAAATACCCAACACATTCTAAATCAAATCCGCCTTCACTGGTTCACTTTTAAAAACACACTTTAAATTCTATAAAATCTTAAAAGCTCAGGAAAAAAACAACATTGCATTGTACAGTACTTGCATATTTCAAGCAGTGAAAGCTGTAAATGATGCACATGTTGGAATGACAATAAGACAAATGGAAGCTTTCATTGGGAAAATGCAAACCAGAAGACAGATAGCTTGTTTTGCTTTAGGCAAAGCATGAATGCAAACATTTAAACTGGAGAAACTCCCCTTTCCTTCTGTGGCCCCTCTGAGCCATTACATTAATTACTTGGAACTATTTACCTACTTCCCATCATTTAGGCCCCAGGTGCAGATATTCTAGATACTGAAAATTATTTTTATTCTTTTCACTAGAGTGAAAAAACAATAAATGGAAACACTCATCTTTTCCTTTCTGAAATCCAGGAATGTGAGGAGAGATGGCATCCTAATATATATATTGTGCTTGCTTGGTTTTTAACACCTCATAACAAAACATGAGAGTGGTAGGGGAATCAGTGATATGAAAATATTTGTTTAGTTTTGTTGCAATAGCAGGGGCAGCTGGCAGTGTTTGCACTTATGTGTCTTCTAACAATTCACTGAAGAGATATCCCTAATCTTTGAAGAAAGACAAATATCTAATTTTGCAAATGTGCTGACCTATGCTTATGCAGTGGTTGCAACAGCCTTCTTTTGCGATCAGAAAAGATCAGTCTGTCTTTGAAACATGTCATTAAAATATGACCAGCCAGATATAAGCATGCACTTTTCCATATGTGAAGCTAGAGAATTAATGGAGGCATTAAATGTTTAAAAAATAAATTATCAATCACATTGGAAAATAATAATTAAAAAAAAAAAAAATCACAGCAGAGGCTCAAACCCTAAATTTCTGAATTGGCAGTAAAGAGGATCAGTCTCGATATCTACGATTCTTTTTGGCAAGATGACCATTTCTCAAAGCTCTTGCTTAGAGTTTAATTTCCAATTTCTCTCTGGGGGGGAAAAATAATTAAACTTTTTCTTGTGCTCTTACTGAAAAGTTCTTCTGGTCTTGATTATTTTGGAATACAAACTACAGACTGTGGGACACAGACTGTAAAGATATCTTTAAATAATGATTAACAAAATCTATGGCTATTTGCACAAAGTGTATTCAACTTCTCCCTCCCCAATAAAGAATATCAATCAATCCCAGGGTAGACCAGGTCATCAAGGGGTGGCTACTTGGCTCCCCCATCACAGCTGCCTGGCAGCAGGCCCACCCTCAGGAACAAACAGCTGGCTCTGCTGTGCATTTCAGCTTCCTCCAAGTTTGCATGTGGACCTGTGAAGCAGCTGAGTTTATTTTGCCCAATCGGCTTATTTGTTGTCAATCCATAGAGTTTTCACATTGCCACGACTGCTGATGAGGCAGTCAGTTTGCACTTGGAGTTTTCAGCATGGCCTCTCTGCTCTGTCATTTGCTGGTCTGCACTGGCTCTTCAAAAGATCAGATCTGTTTCACAGATTTAGTTAGTTTTCAAGTCAGTTCAGCTTCTCTGTTCTAATCCTATTGCTTGTCCAGATGCACAAGTTTCTTTTCTCAATCTGCTAGCTTCTGGCCCCTAGCAGACTCAGACTATGAGAAAGATGAATCCTTCCTCTGTTTTCCCATATATTCCAACTGCATACCTGTGAAACTATACAAGCTACTAGGGTGACCCTTCATTTCTAAGATCTTGTTAGAGCATAGACACCTATGTTCATCATTAATGATATATATCGAACTTTAGTCAGAAATATAACTCCCTTGTAGAACTGTGACCAATAACAATGCAAACCAAACCATTCTATGTTCATCATCTGATGTCAAAAGAAGGGTGTAAGTAGCATCTGCCATAAAAGCAAAACTTTGAATTCTAGGATGCATGCATTCAAGGATTTTCAGAGGCAATCCTAGGAGTAATTCACTGTCGAAAGTAGGAGAGCATCCTCAGAATAAAAAGATTATTTCCCAGAACATTTTTCTTTAAATTAAAAATATGATGTATACCCTAAGTATGCAGGAACCTTCTTTCTATTCCTAACTAATAATCAAGTATTTTTCTGGAAAAGAAAGTTATTTGGCCTAGTGAATATAATAAGGAGATACTGTAATTTATTTAACTATTTTGTCATAGTTTTAATCTCACAAGATTCATTAATATCCTGTTGCATTTAGTTACCTAGATGAAGGAAAGAGATATTTTGTAAAACCCTATTTTATTATCTGATCTTTTTATTGTATGTTGTCTTCTTATTCAATAGAACAGCACTAAAAACATTTGTAGTGATATTCATTGCTTTCTGGAACCTCATTATCTTCATTACTTACAGTGTCAGCTCAGTAGCGGGAACTCTCACAAATCTATCATATGAAAGTCTCTCCAAATTGTTTTTAAATCACTCTCAACTTCTGTTTTTTTTTTTCTGTGATTGCAGTATCCTTACTGAGATGTGAATTTGAATGAGGAAAACCAGTCCATTCCCAGACTTCCATATCCAGGGGAGAGAAATTTAAGACCTTGTTGCGAGTCAGTGGTGGCCTCTCTAAGCTGAGTTACTGGTAAGTGCAAGAGAGATCATTACTCCAGCTTCAACCACTCCTCTCAGATTTAAGCAGTGGTATTCAGAGGCATAGGAACAGACATTCAGCTGTTTGAACAGCTATTTCTGTTCACTTCTGAAAAAAAAGTGTCAAATCAGGTGCAGTCATGCCTGCTGGCTAGGTGGTATAACAAGCACTTAGTCACACAAGCCATGGCCATCATCACATCTTCACATTGCATACTTCCTTGTAAAGGCACTAACAAATTTCATGCCAATGTTCTTCCAAACCACACTAATTAACAGAGTCATCTCATTCAGTATGAACTATTTTGTATTCAACTGGACTCAAATTCATCTGCTTTAACAGATTCTTTGTGACCTTCCCAAATCCTGCTGCATCTTGTCAGGAGCTTGTTCTGTAAGCATAGTCTACGTCAGCAGTTAGCACACTAAAACTTGTTGGCAAGTAAATTTATTATGACTGACACCTAGTCAGGATGGCATTTGAGCTCATGTCCAGCCTAGGTGGGCAGAATTACTCTGATACTTGAAGCTACTGATACTATTCCTGCATAAGTACCTTCTTGAAATGGGGCCTCTATCACCTGTAAGGATGAGCAGCTGCCAAGTTGAAAGAAATTTAAACAAATCCTCTGGTATGGAAATCTGTTTTACATTTCCTACTCAATGTCTAATACTCAACTAATTCTACCAACACTGCATTCAGACATTCAGATTCTAATTTCTGTTAAATATGGTGTCTAAAAACTTGGTTCAGGATTAGTATGGAAGTATATGAAGTTAATTCTCTTTCCCAGATATATTTATTTTAAATTGTAATGTTGTGCTTGAGAGTTAGTGATTACATTAAGCATGAAATCTGTGTGATTCATGATTATTCCTGCTATTTCTGATTTTTGCTTCAAATGGAATTGGGCTGATTGGGAAGGATGTTAATGAATTCTTCTGTTTGTTTAAAAAGAAAGTTGGAATTTTGAGGGATGTAGAGTGTTATCACTGTCATAGTATTTAAGGGTGAGGAGCTAAAGAGCCTGAAAGATGCTTTCCCATAAATACAGTGTTCTTCAGGCACAAAGGCTTGGGGAGGAAACAATTCCTTCTAATTAGGAAAGTAATTTTAAGCAGAAAAAGATGTAAAAGCTTAAGGACTGTTCTTGTCAGAGAGAGATGTTTCTGAGAAGAATTAGGGCAATAGAGGATTATTGTTTTGTTAAGCCTTTGATTTAAATCTCAGACTTTCATCAGTTCTGTAGCAATGCAAGCAAAAGATCTAAGGCCTAAACACATCTCCAGAAAAGAGATCTTGGAGAAATAAAATGAAATTTTTTTTTTTATTTTTTTTTTTTAAAAAAGAACCCAGACTAGAACTTAGCTTTTCGGTATTTATAACTCCCAGCTGAGAGCCAAGGGGAAGTTATTCTGTCATCACCCTGTTACTTTTAAAAACAGAAGGGAAAATTTTTGCTTTTGATTTCTCAAAAAATAGTGTTAGTTATTTGAAAAATTCCAGACCGGAACATGAAAGATCCTCTAGAGGAAAACTCCAGAGATGTTTAGAGGCTGCCCTGAGTATAATCAAGATTAAAGCCTTTAATGAAGGCAAAGCTTACTTATCTGATCAGATCCTAGCATAATGGTCTAGCATGTGATATTATTCTGTATGTTACATAACTTTTTGTTTAAGAGCATCCTTTACCTTCAGCAGCACAAACAACATTTTAAACCTGTTCAGATCCTTGAGAAACGCAAACAGATTTGAAGAAAACAATGGAATATTTGTTAACAGGAGAAAAATCAAACCTTTCTGTGACATGGTTAAGATGAAAGCAAGACAGGAAACTAATAAAGAGGATCAGAGGAACTGGGAATAAATGTTGACAGGCTTGTGCACTGGCAGTTTAAAATCACATACTATTAAGCGTTAGCTTTCTGCTTAAGTGTTTGCCCACAAGATTGCCTTTCCCTGGTAAAGGCTAGATATTACCCACAACTCATTTGTGTTTGCAGGTTTTCTGTGAGTATGTGTGGGTACATTCTACCATTTATCAGCCACAATGCACTGAGGTCACAAGTCCCCTGCCTCATTAAAAGACAGTGAGCCAATTGAAAAACAACTCCCTTCTCCCTTGGCACATCTGAACATATGGTGCTTAATTTTGAAACAGTCAGATCTGGGAAGAAGCTAAGCAGTTAAGCAAAAAGTAGTTAATAAAACTTTGGATATACAGAGTCGTATAGTTTTCCTGTTTTAACAATAGAATTGATGGAGTACAGTGTCAAGCTTTTTAGGGTTTCCTCACACACTGAGAAATAAAGATTAAAAGTTACAATATTAAAAGCTTTAATGGAATAATAAAAACAGAAGTTTGACCCTACTCCAGTGTGGAAATTTCTCAGAGCTTCACAAAATCATCAACTGAATATGGTGCGCTGGTATAACTCAGCATACCATGATGTTGGAGCATTGTAACATCAAAGTGTTTGTTACTGTCAGAAAACATAATGACAGAAGAGAATGTGGTTGCTTGACTCTTTATACAATAGAATGTAATCTGTCACATTAAACAATTATAAATTCCACAATACAGGCTTGTAACATTTGCCATGCCACAACTTACAGACGTAGTCTGAGTATGGGTGGTGCTGGTTGGTGTCATGCCATCAATCTCACCTTTCGCATTGACATGAAAATATGGTGCCAATTGCTGCAGTTCAGACTGCTTTTTGCTAAAACAGATTTAATTTTTTTTTAAATATTTACATGTAAGAGTTAAACCTCACTAATCTGTTCATCATTTTGCAAAGGGAAGCAGCTACTGTATCTTGAGAAAACTATAATTCTGTACAGCCTTTTCCAGGCTAAGGAACTGATGTACTTTCATTCAGCTTTAAAAAGAAGATAGTCACTAAAAAATTTATACTTGAATGCAGACCGTAAGAGTTTTGCTCAAAATGGTCCTCCAGACAACACTGAAAGCTGTAGCTCTTGGGAAAGCAATGGAGAAGCTTTCATCAGCATTGAGAATGCAAATATTCATTGCTTCTGCAGCCAAGTAAATGTGGCACCATATATTCAGTCAAAATAAAAATACTTTTGGTTTTCTTTATTATTCCCCCCCACCCAAGATGTCACATTCCCTGCAGAATATTAAATTGATTCTCATTAACTGGAAAACAGTAAAGTTAGCCAACATGGAATGAGACTTCATTGCCAAATAAAAGGATATTTTTCTACTGCATCATGACATGATCTCATACTGATGTAAATAATGTAGCAGAATGGACAGCAGCACTTTTCTGTCTGCTTAATGCTAGGAGTTTAAACTTTTGCATGAGAAAAAGGTCAAAAGAGAATGTTTAAGCAGTACTACTTAAAACTAACTTTCTCTTCTGTGTCAGATATCTAAGTTAACTACTTTTTTGTTGTATTCTTAACCAACAAGCTGGAACAAAGCTTTGGAAAGCTCTTCCTAGCATATTTGCACAATGAAACCATAATACCCAACAAGGAAGTGTTTCTGCAGATGGAAGAAGAGAGGAAGAAAAAAAAAAAAAAGACAACATTGAGTTTGAATAAATGGAAGAGATCTTTTTCTCCCTCTTCACCATCTGTACAGAATGCTGGGATGGAAAGAGAGCATCACATTCAGTTACTTCCTTCCACAATACACCAAGAAGCAGGGTAGCCAATTTTGTTGTCCAGCTCCAGAAACAGATGCAATTTGAATTTCTATGCACATGGGCATGAGTGCATATGCAAACGTAGGCATATGTATATGTACCCTGCTTACTTCCACATGCTCATACTTGATTGAGAAGGCCTACCTGTAACTTTTTCAGTCACCCACAGTCTGTAAGCAGTTCAAGCACAGCTCCAGAGCCAGGGTTATCCTTTGTTACCAGGAAAAGGGCTGTGATAATGCATGATTAGTCCAAATCCTTGAGAAGAAGTGAGACAGCTGGGACTACTAAGCCTGGCATCACTGGATTGTAGTGATGGAGTTATGCACTGGAGTAGGAAGACACCTGGAAGCTATTTCCTGCTTGTGAATTGATCTCCCTCCCCCTTCCTCTCAAAGATAAGTATATGCAATGTGGCTTTTGGCCACAGTGAGGTTTTTTGGATTTGTAAGGTCACGATGGTTTGCTTTAAAGGCACAAATCCAGGTCTTTCCTTACATATAAAACTTCAAAAGACCAATTTTTTCCCTCTGATGCCCCCCCCCCCCAACTCTTCTGACTTCAAATTTTTCCACCTCTTTGAAAAAGTCTTTGCAATTCCAACTTGAAAGTGACAAATGAACTTTAACAGACTAGAGACTGCTTAGGTGCTGGCCTGAGCCTTCACACTGCCAATGCCAAAGCCACTGATTGTTGCTTTCTAGCCATACCTCACTAACATACAACAGGTTAAGATTTATACACACACTTTTAAATACTTGAAGTTTCCTTGGCTGTGCAAAGCAAGCACATATTTTGTCCATGAGAATGCCTTTGAGCAGTATTGCTTTTGTCAGTTAGGTTTCTCTTGTGCATTGTAATTCTTGCCAGAAGATGTCTCCTGACTTTTTTATTGTGGTTTTTGTTTGTTTGTTTTTGGTTTTGTTGGGGTTTTTTGTCTCTGGAAATATTTCCTTTGGCAGAATGGTCTCTCTGTGTTAGTTACTGGGTAAGGTGTTGGTCCCCCTGAAATCAACAGGAGCCACCAAATTCTAAAATGCCAGAATTTTTCACCTCCTGTCTTTAAAACCACTTAAGACTAGAAGTATGGGATGCTTTGTCAGTTTGAAAATGCTCCAGCCTTTTCTTGATATTTTCTATGGAACTGTTTGTCTTAAAAAAACTAACAGCAGAGGTGGAACACTTGTATTTCTAAAACAAGTTTATAAACAACTTCCAAATAATTAATTTTCTTTTTACTAAAAAAAAAGTAAGTTTTCATAACAGAAGTCTATAAATTTTTTAAAATAAATTTTTTTTAAAAAGATATATAGCCAAATGTTATGAGGCCAATAAAATGGGTTTGCAAAGTTTTATACAAAATGTGACTCATAAGCATTCTTCAATGTTTTGAGAAAACTATTTTTTACCTAAAGACATTTGTTTTAACATGCAATTCATTAGTATTACATTATCATACTGTTGCAGTAGTTGTAAGAGTTTAATAATTGATTTTCATCTCTTAACCAGTGATCTATAACTCCAAAGTCTGAATGCAGGCTCAGCCACCAAGTTTTGCTGGGGAAGGCAGGACTTTACAGGAAAGTCACACTCTCACTCTTTAGAAATACAGACGGTAACATAAAGTAGAAGCAGTCAGAGTAGAGCAAGGCCTGGTTCCTGCCAAAGGAGCCAAACATGATACTACAGCCAGCATGGCAGAGGCCTCACCAGCCAGGGTCCTGGCCCACAATATAAGAGCGAGAGAGCAGGGAAGGCAGCAGGATTAAGCAAAAGTCCAAATACCAGGCAGGTTTGCAGTGGCAAGGAAGGTCCAACATCAAGGCAGGCAGGCAGTCTGCAGGCCAGAGTCAGCCCAGGAATCATCAGGCAGGACCATAGCAACAGGCAGAGCTAAGATGAAGCTGGGAAGTCAGCCCAGCTCATGATCTGATCAGCAGGATCCATGGCTAAGCACAGGCACACTTAAAACAGAGCTCAGGCAAAGACTGAAGGCCCAGTGCTGAGCTTAAATGAAGGCCCCTGGGCAGGGATGTGGGTGGAGGCCTCAGATGAGGCTGGTCAGGGCCATTAAATCCTATTGGTGCACTTGGGCTTCCTGACATAAATCAGTAGAATATCCAATCTCATATCTTCATGCTTAAGCAAGAAAAGGGGAGAATTGTGATTGTGGTTTGACCTATGCTGCATTTTCTGACCCCTGAGTGCCTGATTTCCCAACCAGGATATTACAGTAATACTATGTCTACCCATAGTTTATATAAATGCAGAGTATGTTAAACAACTGACTTACAATGTGATACTTCTGTTTCCACTGAATTCTAGACCATCTGTGTACTGAAAAAATTCTAGACTTGGAAAGAAGATCTGATCTATTCAGTTGTTTCACTAAGTAGTTACCAATACTCCTGGAGTATTCTTCTTTTATGTACTTTGACATTTGTAGTATTTCATCCCTTTTTTCATTGCAATTAAGCATCTGTTGGATCCCAAAGCTTAGTTCATACTTCTGTACTTTTGAAATGTCTTCCTTGTTCATCTTAAACCCTTACAATTCTCTATTTATGTGCAGTTCAAATTATGAAAGTTAATGCAAGCTTTTTTCCCAAGGCTTAGAGTTCCTATACAGAGTTTCAGGTCACCTCATTTCTGAGAAACTGTTTGGTCCATGTATGTTGATAAGTAATGGGGTTTTTTTCATCTTGCCTAGCTGAGGTAATCTGCTATCTCATGTTGTGGGACACAGATCAGGATATCAGTACCACTACAAGATACAATTGTAACAGGCACTCTGTACTTTTTGGAATAACTCCTGATCAGTGTGTAAAGTGTCCAGCTGGCTAACTGTATCCCCCAATCTATAATTAACAAAATGCATGATTCTTCTGTTGGCAGGGAGAAGATTCAAAGCATACCAACTTTGACCAAGTTCTTACTTGGGAAATTCGGGCAGAAAGGATCAGTTTCAGTGCCTCACACAAAGGGATTTGATCCCAGCAGACTGTTTCAGTAGTACTGCAGCACAGTCATTTGCTTCTCTAGTGCTGGCTGGCTAGGACTAGAATCAAAAGAGAAACAACAAGTTTTGTTCCAAGTGAGAAGAGTGAATATGTAAGAAGTTAAAGCACCCGTGCTGGGTCAAACCAAAAGCCCATCTAGCTCAATATCCTGTTTTGAACAGTGGTCAGGGGTGGGTGCCTTGCAAGAGAGAAATGCTTTTCATCTTTTCCATGCAAAAATTATTTCCTCCACACCTCTTTTTCAGACAATCACAGTGGGCAGGACAACTGCATAAAAGCTAGTAATTAATGTTTTATGCAAGGTAAAAGAGATCCAGATCTTGCTGATATAAACAAACAGCGCTGTTGTCTTCAGTGCCAGTTATCTCTGCTGAGGATATTACCTAAAAATTTTAGACAGAATAGTCTAAATTTAGACATTACTCCAGTAGCCATACCAGACTTCATAATCTGTCTACTTTAGATGTCTTTTAGCAGATCATAGACTGCTCTGTTTCTAGTCTGACACTTTGTTTTGATTTTAATAACCTAACATGAATTAAAATAGCAGGTGCATAGCAACACCTTTTTAGAATGAGAAGTGTTTGATGCTAATAAGCATATTTAGCCAAGACTTTGCTGAGCCATGGCTTTCATCTTAGCCCAACAATACATAAACAATAAAAACCAATTAACTCCTTAGTTTCTAGCCAAAGGATTGTAAAAAGCATGTATAAAATATCAGCACAAAAATTTAAGTCAGTGAAGTTATAGGAGATCATTAGGAAAAGAGGAAAGATTCTGTGTGGTCACTTGAATAGTATGACTGTACTTTGTATTTTTAATAATAATGCTATCAACATTGGAAAAGCTAGACGTGGTCTGATAATAGACTGATGCATCTAAAAGGAACCAAATACTACAGAGAAGGATTCCTGTCCAACATAAAAAGGAGAGAAAAATGTGGGCATAGACACAAGCAAACTGCATTTCACATCTAGAGGAAAATTGAGAGCTTGTTCAATGAAAGGGTTAATGAATGGATTACAAGAATGAACTCCAGGCAGCCAGTGGATTCAATTCCTGTAGATTGTTGGGACAACAAAAAAGCATATCTTTGTCTCTTGTAATTGCTTTGGTTCATTACCCTCTTAAATCCCCAAAACAAACAACAAACAAGCCAAGCCCTCCTGTCACACAGACATAGTCTTGCTATTACAAAGGTTCCTCTTGTAAAAGACACTCTTGTCTATTTCTGTTCTTTTTAACATTTTATCCTCTTACCAGGTTGAAGGTCAACAGATCTCACAAAGAAAATATTGTAATTTGTTTCGCTAGCAAACTAGTACTTTACTGGAGACTGTATCCGACTGTGATAGTGCAGGCTTTATATTTAATCTGAGTCCAATTTAGAATTCTGAAAAGACATCTTGGCTGGACTCGATGATCTAGGTCTTTTCCAACCTAAATCATTCTATGATTCTGTTACAGGTTTCTGCTACAAATTCAATTACCATTTAGTTTCTCTTCCAGCTTCTAGGGCAAACCCTATACACTCCAAATTTCTCTCACATGTTATCAAATAGCACAAATCTTTTTGCATTCTTTTCCAGCAGTGCTTTCGCTTCACCCAGGCCTACCATATAATTTTTTCCCTACTCCAAATCCATTCACCAGTCTCTCCTCATCAAGCTGCAGCTTCAGCTGAGGCAAAGACAATAGGCTGGGTATCATTTAAGGCCTGGTAAGCTGCCCCTCACCCTGCCTTTTCCTCATGCTACTCATTTTTTGTATGGTGCCTGAAATGCAGCCACCCACTGGTACTAGCTACTAGCCATTTCAGAGATTAGTAGTCAAGTTTCTAATTTGTTCTTCAATATGTTCCCTTCTGCAGCCCTAAGGATCTTCCTGCAGAACCATTACAGTTAGACAAGCAAAGTAGACTGATGATCAGGACATGAAGTAGAGCACAAGGGAAAAAAATTGTGTGAGTCTTAGTCACTGGGACCTCTTTCTGGAGAGTGAGTCCAGTATGGGGAGTTGTGCTGTATAGATTTGGTCTAGCAGTGCAAACATCTCGCGTACAGTGGCAAGACTGCAAATGGCAAGTTGTTGAACTACTGCCCCAGAACAAGTGTCCCAGATCCTTTATGATGGAGAAATTTTCTGGAGACTCTCTGCATCACTGAAGTTTGCAATCTCTCCATGACTTCAGAACTTGAACAACATTTCATGTCTGTCATTCTGAATCATCAGACTCTGCACCTTCTGATAGGAAACACCAGCGAAATGGCAGATCTTAAAGAGAAATCCAACCCACATGACAGAATGAGAGGGATTTCTAGAAGATGCTTATTCAATTCAATTTTTTTTTTTTTTCATATTGTTGGTCTCAGATATGACTTAGTGTTAAAGGTATAATTGCATTTGTTCTCAGCAAGAAAACAGAATTACTTAAGTGAACATGTCCCCCCGAGTTTTTTTCTTTGGCAATAAGATGTCTTGATTTAGTTTCAGTTTGGATGAAGCTGTTAATACGCTACATTCTGCAGAAGTGTCTATTAATCTAGAAAGTTCAGATGCATTGCATGCAAATTTTACATGGGTAAACCTATGTATTTGAAGTCAGTGAGCTTAAACTGTGCAGCATAATTAGAGGAATGAGCCTCAGGTTGCTTTGTCAAAGCATTCTTTAATTGCTGGATTTTAGGATTATTGGATTAGGAGATTAGATGAGATGCTTGGAAATCTTAATTTGGAGCATCTAGTAAAGTAAGGCTTCTCATGAATCAGAGTTACAATGTACCTATCAAACTCACAGTTTGTATAAATTGCTGTAGTAATTGTTCAAAGATAATTTCATGCTAGGACAATAGGATACTCTGAACTCCCTTCTTTTCTTTTCATTTTTTTAATGTTAAGGAGCTTACTAACTTTTCTCCATGAGAAACAATTGCCAACTTTCATGTAGCCATGGATGCTATAGTCACTCTGAGCATGGTTCATGAATCACTGAGCTTCCTTGCCCATATGTTACTAAAGGAATCCTGATACCGACCAGACATTGCATGGCATTCACCTTGCAGTGTATGTTAATTACTTAATTACACTATGATCAGTAAGCACAGCTACATTTTTTTATGGCATTCTTACATTTACAAGACATACTCTGTTGTCAAAGCATTCTGCTTTGGTTGAAGTGTCTCTGAGTCCCAAAGAACATGGTGGACTACAGGCCTTCCTCTTTTTTTTGCAGTGCAATAGCGGATTCACTAGCAAGTGCAGAGTCTTCTCACATGGCACACAGAAAGTTGTTCTGTTATTTTATCTTATCTCACTTCCAGGGGATACTTAATGCTTCACTCCTAAAAGTTTCTGTGATAAAAGATTTCTCCAGCTGCTGGTGCTCTCCCTGCTTGGTCCAATATGTTGCATACCACATGTATAGCTATGAAAACCACAAGACAGACTGTCTATATGCTGTATATATGTATGTGTACAAGTAGAGGAGTAATGGCAGAATGATAAATAGATTACCAAATAGGGAGGGAAACTTTGGGCTCTGGTTCAAATGCCTCTTAAGAAAAATGCTATGAAGTTGGTCATGTCAATATTGAGCAGAAATGTCTGGTAAATTCTGCTAGGAGTTCTGAACCTATAGGTTTAGAGTCCAGATGTTTCAAATGGGACAATTAATGTAATAGTACTATGCTGCTCTTTCCTGAGATGGTTTTGTAAGCATTAGGAAGATGACTTTTAATTAGTATATTAAGATTTTCAAAAGTTATTACTAATACTCTGTCTTCAAGTTTTGTGAAGCAAACAGAAGAGGAATTCTGTTCACAAGCAATATGGAGACAGCTGTGCTAGCCATATTCCTGAGTTGTTAACAGAATAGTCATCAGCACTTCAAAGCACCATATTCCCCTATCACTTAGTATTTGCACTGCTAAAATGACAGCATACAAAATAAAAGCCAAAACACTGAAGTGTCGCAGTATGATGAAGATCATGACTGTCTGAACAGAAGGATTAATATATGGGAAGGTGTAAACCACCTTATTTTCTGGGGTAGAAAACGCCACAACCCACCACTTTGGTACAATTTTGGCATCTTTTAAAATCAACTGCTATTTTTTGTACTGATTTCCACAAGGCCAGAACTGTGGTTTTTAGGTCCGACAGTCTTGTCAGGATTTAACATACCTGAATTAGCAGAATTGTATGTAGTGATAGCTTTTATATTTTCAAATTGATACTGTAGGAATAAAAAAGATAACAGTTTATCACTTCCTTCATTGGTGACAAAGCTCTATCAAAAATAAATGTTTTCACTAAGTTCCCACTATTTCAAAAATTTTTGTCCAAGGTAGCACAGAACTCTCCAGCTCCCTTTAAAATAGTGATCTGTGTTTCTGTTTAATCCAGGGACTGATACAAAATGGTTATACTACTGGGTAGCATAAAATAAGGAAATAAATAGCTGAACAGATGTTCAGTGGGATACGTTTTTTTTCTCTATTGTGGGTGCCTGTTCACTACTGTTGAACTGAAAAGTTCAACATGCCACTTGCATGCCTAAACTGAAAAGGCAGTCTGACTAAGTCTTGCCTAAGAGTCAGAACCAGAGAAGTCTCTATCATGACAAAAAAGGGAGCTCTAATGTAGGGCAGGCCTTTTGGCAGCATGGCCTCAACCTGCTAGCAGGGATTGCAATCTTTCCCACATTTTACACCAGTGTAACTATACTGTCTTCAAAGAATATTCACCACATGCCCCAATTTAAGTCTGACAAGAGTACAGCCTTTCTTTCCACATCCTCCTGAAGCACTTATTTCTGTGAGACATTGCAGCAAAACTCATATACCAAAAGCTAGAACACATAGCTTGTAAATAGGGACAGAAGTGGATATGAATCACTTCCCACCCCCACACCCATCCCACGCCCTTAAGTATTGCTGTAAACTGGAGGCCTTGAAATCAGGAGAAATCTCTGGCCTGTTCTGAATTGCTCTCACAGGTAACATTATCCCCAAAGAGCATGATATCAACCACACATGATTTGGGGGTCAGTAGAACCACTGCTAACTTTATGTAAATAAATTATTTTTGTGTGCCACTGGCTCTAAAAAGCCAGTTGGCTTTCTTGGCTTCTTTGCCTCTTAAAAGATATACAAGATATAGTTCTAAAGGTTTTTTCTATTCTCAGAGATTTACAGAAAGAGAAAAGCATAGAAGATTATACTAAGTGTGTGAATCCTGCCATTTAGATTATAGAAAAATTTTTGTAATCAAAAATATCCTTGCCAGAAACAGTTTCAGGTTTCTTTGGTATTTAGAAATCCTTTGCTAAACAAAGTAAAAATGAATGATAAACAAAATCAAGTTTCCTTTGAGCCTGATGTTCCTGCAGCTGCACTCCACTTTTAAGAGTAACCCATTAGCAATTAATTTAGAATGACACTGGCAAGCAGTCCCCAGACTTTAATTAATATCTCTTTGACAAGCTCATAATCTTTCTAGTTAATAAAGTCTCCCTTAAATTAGTTTAACTCTGATTTCACTTATCATTGTAAGCAATTTCACTTATCATTGTAAGCAATCGACATCAAATCTAGGGTACTTTACAGTACTTTCTCATTTGAAATGCTTTTAAAAAGAGAATTTACAGTTACATTTTACAGAGTAGAAACAGCATTTGATGAAGGTCACCCTCAATCTAGTGGCAGAGCTGGAAAGAAAATCTAGGTTCCTGAATGCCCTTCTGCTGTTCAATTGATTAAGCAATGGTTCTGTCTCAGTATCTGGCAAGGAAAGGATTAAATTCTGACGCCAAGTTACATAATTGATTCTTTTCCTTTATGCCAATATTAAGATCTTATAAAGTTATAGTATAATATTGTAAATATAATACAGTGAGTTATTGTCTGCAAACGTTACATAAATAATAAGTATCAGTATAGGACAACTTAGGGGTCAACTTTTCATTTAAATTTGTGCTCTTAATATATGTGTCTACTTTTGAAAACTTTGCCCTTAAAATTCTGTGTCAGTTTTACCCATATGTGTCAAACACAGAACCAGTCTACATGAGGACATTATGCAGCCACATTATTGTGTCCTGCGGAATAGGAGATAATACTATGAATTGGAAAAGATGCTGAGATAAAATCTCCTTTGACCTCTTGGTAAGTCAATAACATTTATATAAATGTTCTGAAATGTGCTATACGTGTCCTTGTTTCATATGTGTATTATGAGGAAAAAAAAATATAAATTCTTTACTCACTTGAGCCCTTTTTCTTATATAGATGATATAATGAAATAATTTTTTATATGTAAGATTACCTCAACCTTTCTTTCTACTTTACCTACAAAATAAACTAAGATGTGCACAATTTACTGTCAGGCTTTGAGTCTGATAGGTTTTTTCAGAATTTAGAAAACTCCAGTTACCAGAGTATAAAGTCTTAAACTGATTACACCTACAAAGAAAGGAGATCTTTTAATTTTAAAGCTAATCAATGTTTTGCATCTAACACACAACTGTAGGAAATACCTGTCTAAGCATTGGATGACCCTACTGTATCTTACTGCCAGGGGAGATTGAAGTAGGATCATTTTTGAAGGTAATTTTTGCCAAGTGAGGATATAACAGTTTTAATTTGGTGATTCACAGGCATAGCTTGTTTTAATTTTTACTATTCACCTAAGATGAAGGTGAAAATGGGGTATGAAAAAAACAAGATTTGCTTATTAATCTTCGCCACCTTAAATAAATGTAAAAACCTAATTTAAAAATCTGTTCCATTAACAAGAACTAAGATAATCATGATGGCTGAGAAAGGTCAGTGATGCTATGCAACTTGGGATCATGAGACCAGAAGACATCTCACCATCTCTAGTTGTGAGCAGTCTGTCTGTGCACTCCAAAAGTATTTGCCTAGGATATCTAAAACTGAAAATAACATGTCATAAACACTCTCTAGAACAGTTTTGGTAGCAATATGCATCAGCTTGTATCATAACCTTATAATACTAAATTTGCACAAAGGAGTTATTTTAGGTTGCTTCTTTTTTCTTTTTTTTAAGTCAACACTGGCGGGGGTGGGGAGGGGAAAGACATGAGACAGATATTAACTAGCAAGGAAAAGTGCAAGAAATGTTTTCAATCAGTAGGATTCTTCAGCTGAATTTCTACCATTTTTCTTTAAGCACTTGCTGCCTATGTCAGTATCAGCATGCTGAACTAGAGGCCTTATTGCTATGACAATTCCTGTGTTTCTGTGGCAATGATAATTCCATTCCAGAAGCCACAAATTAGAAAATGGTTTCTTACAATGAAACACCAAATGAAACCCAACATGGTCTTCCTCCTTTCTCATGCATGTTAACTGTAAAAAGTTTCTTTGTCCGGAATGTGGCTCTGATTACATTTCTCTATCCCAAAATAAACATGGTGCAAAAGAAAAGGATATAGGGAGGGGGGGAAATCCTGTCAATGGGCCACCCTCAGGAAAACCTCACAAGATCTACTGTCTGTCTGTGCAAGCCATGGAAGAGCTAAGGAAGTGATCCCAGCTTGGTGGTCTTATTTTTAATTAAAACAAATGAGGCTCGCTCAGCTGCTGCAGATAAATATTTGATGAAAAGAAACAGGGACAGATGTCAAAAAAATGTAGTAAATAAAGAACAAGACCAGAAGAGCAAATGTTACAACAGCATGTTGTATATTAAAAAAAAACAAAAAAAAAAAAAACAACAAAACACCAAACCCCAATCTAGTACAGATTTCTATCAAATGTCTAATTTTACTAAAATCCTTCCAAAAGCGGGAAGACTAATTTTTCATATTTGTTTTAACAAAGTAGAATGAAAATACAAATGCATATAGATAAAGAAAAGTTTTTAAAGTCAACTTGTTGCACCTTATGTGCTTAAACAAAAGAGTTAGTTCTTGGGCCATTGATGAGACAGAAAACTTCAAAGTCATTTGTATACTTCCATGAGAGTTTATGTTGATTTTAAATTGACTGATAGAGTTTTGCTCCAAAATATATGTTAAGGATGCACAGTGAGAAGGTGCCTAGCAAAATATAATAGCAACATCACTATTGCATTAATCTGTCACAGCATTTGTAAGTCATGTCCTTTATGACTGGTTAATTTTAAAAGGTGAATGTGGTACCTCAAAAGGTCCTTCCTGCTTAAATTACTCTATGACTTGATAACATTTGGTCCAGATTTACTTTTTAGCAAATTCATTTCTACTATTCTATGAAAAACTGATCTAATGGAATTAACTTAAAAATATGCCATAAAAGAAAACCAAGTCATTAAATAGAGGAAAAAAAATCTCAGTAGGTGGCTCTTTCAAGGTTAATGTCTTCATTGTTAGCATTATAGTGACATTGCGTGCTAGTTTAAGCTCTGATCTTGCCATTCACAGACTCACAGAATTACAAAATGGTCGGGCTTGAAAGGGGCCTCTGGAGATCATCTAGTCTAACTCCCCTACTAAAGCAGGATCACCCACAGCAGGTTGCACAGGATCGTGTCCAGGCAGGTTTTGAATATCTCTAGAGAAGGAGACTCCACAACCTCTCTGGGCAGCCTGTTCCAGTGCTGTCACCCACAAAGTGAAGAAATTTTTTCTCATATTGAGATGGAACTTCCTGTTGTTCCAGTTTTGTGCCCATTGCCCTTTGTCCTGTCGCTGGGCACCACTGAAAAGAGTCAGCCCCCATCCTCTTGACACCTGCACTTTAGATATTTATAAGTGTTGATGAGATCCCCTCTCAGTCTGGGTAAAATGGATATTTCCATTGAGTCCAATGTGAATTATACATCTGAGTGTGAAAGAACTGATTTTATAAGTAGGCCTTACAAAACTGTAGAGTGAGTATGAACCACAGGAGTTTCAATGGAAATATTTAATAGGACACCAACATTTAAACATAGCACAGTGGCTTAGGTCACTAGCAGCTGGATAAATTGCTATAATCCAAATTCTGAAAATATAAATACTAGAGTTATGAATGAATGAATGAATGAATGAATGAGTGAATGAAGTTCTGGAATATATACCTGACTCTGAAGATCATTAAGAAGAAAAAATAAAAAGTCAACTGACTGCAGTGTGTAAGGGTCTATCTACATGGGGATACTATAGAGCTATAGAGTCCAACAATAGGCACAGGTGAAGGCAGAGCAATATCCAGTGACATAAAACAAAAATTAAACAAGTTCAGATGAGAGAGGAGGAGCAAATTTTAAACACTGTGGAAAAGGAACCTTAGATTGAAGTGAACTTTCCATAATCTGAGGTAATTAAATCAACCTAGAATTCTGATGACTATGTATTGGTTAAGTTGAGAGGTATGAACCTCTATAAAACTACAGGAGGTATTTCATGGCTTGCAGAAGGTTGAAATAAATTATTGTAATTGTCTCTCCTGGCCACAGCACCTGCAAATTTGTAGTGTTCAGCATAATATTGTATCCCAAGCCTCTTGAGGTTTTTCTCAAGCTGACACAAAATTCCTAATCCACGGGTCATGCACAATAGCTGCCCTTTCCATTGTTGCAACTTTCAGACAAAACCAAAGAGTGATAGTCTCAAGTGCAAAACAATCAGATAGGTAAATTTTAATTTGAGGATCAAGCATAAAGAACTCAATAGCAACCTTGCTTGGCACAAATTTACTTGTGATCTGATGGAACCAATCTGAACCCAACAAGCTCCCAGAGATAACAGTTTGTCAATTTCCCATTTCGAAGGCAGCATGATAATTGAAAGCTTCCAGATATATCACATAGAAATCAAACTTGCAGCAAACAGCAAACTTTCTGATAAAGGCCTAAGCCTAATTCCATTGAAGTCAATGACAAACCCCAGCAGCTTTCAACAGAAGTTGAGTGAGGCTCAAGGTGAAAAACAACTCTGAGAACAGTTATAATCAACTCAATCCCCAGTTAGAACATAAAAAAATGTGAGAGGATTCTTTACAACTGGGTTGGGAATTTACAAAGAGTGAGTTGCAATGATCTCTGACACTGAGCACTTTAAGGGATCCTTGCAGGAAGCTGATAGCATTTGGCAAGGTCAGCATGTCCCCAGTTAGCATGGTACTACCATACCCAGCTGAGAACTTACATGGAACCTGACAGCAGTTACCCGTTTTATTTAGCCTCAAGCTATCTACGGGCTGTCAACGCAAGCTGCAGCCAAACTGTTGTACTGGAGTGTAAACACACAAAGTGTGGCTGATGAAGCAATAAATAAAATAAGTAGGCAGAGGGGCGGCAACAAGTTTACCTCTGTTTTCTAAACAAGTGTAAGGAATACAAAATGTACAATACCAAATTTATGGCATGTCCAGTGCAAGACATGAGAGAGGCAAGGAATTGATATATAAGCTGCTTCTGTATGTCTCTGAAGCTGGATGCAACTAGAAATGTGATTCAGCCTGAGATCAACAAAGAGTGACTACACTGGATTCACATGCACTGATTGCAGATAAACACCTAAAATACCCATACACCAGTTCTATGCTACTGGAGCTATGTGCGAACAGTATTGTCATTTACACTGGCAGAAATTGAGCAACTTTTCTAAGGAACTTCCCTTCTATTTTTCAGAGTGCAAAGGAAATGTTTGGTGTTCCTAATCATCAGTGATGTGTTTTATAGAGATCACCTCTGTAAAGACTACTGTGCTGGGTGAAATACAAGCAGAGAGGAAAAAACACATTTTCTCCAATTCCTTGTTAAAAAAAGTAAGGAGAAGGGCCCTGAATAATAATCACTCCTTCCTCTCTTTTACAGATGAGGGTAAGGCAGGCAGAAATGAAAGGACTCACCAAGGTTATGCCACACAGTCAGGATTTAAACTCAGAACTTCTGAATTCAACCCCAGTGCCTGAACCACACATTAATTTTCTTCTCTGTGTTCCTCCACAGTCTTAGGCCATGTGGCCACTATTGGTGAAATCAAAAACAGGTGCAGATCCATGAACAGATGGGAGACCAGCCCTGGCTGATCTGTGGAGGATAATACAGGGTTGTTTTCTGGCAAAGAGGATTCCAAAGAGCCACAGCGGTGGCATCACCCCTGCCTTAAAACTGAAGCTGCTCTGCCTCACACTAAATGTTATCTCCACCAGGCCAGCAAGTGGGAGTTTTGAGACATGGTCTGTAGTCTGTCAGCAAAGGACACTGCCTTAGTGACCTCTCAGGCTTGCAATACTGACATCTTTTTGTCAGGCATAATTATAAAGATTGTAGAAAACTAATTGCAATTCCATTCTTTGCAGTAACTGCAGCCAATGTTTCTAACTTGCTGAAACATGAAGTTTCTTCCCTTGAGTAGACAACTTTGGAATTTCTAACCCTCAAAAAATGCCATTAGTCATATGCAGAATCTTTCTCTGGGAAAATCACTAGTGGTATGGGACAAATCAGCCAGGTAAAGAGAATAATATATTTGTTATGGATCCGTAAGGACAGATCTACTTTTGAGTACCAGTTCATGGGGAGTGATGGCTTGCTCCACAATACATGGTTAAACAAAGAACTTGGACTGCTTTCTCACAGTGACAAAATTATAGTAGATAACTAACAGAACAATTGCCTGGTCCTAAGCACAGGACGGAATGTTAGGATGCAAAGTACTTCCTGCCTTGTGTGACCCACAGTTATAGTCCCTGCTTGGTACAAGAAGTTTTCCCTGCATGTGTCATCTGACATGTCAGCCAAAAGAAGGCATGGCAATCTTTAGTTTCTATAGATCCCCAGAGCGCCTATCAAACCCAAGAGAACAGCACATGTAAGAGGACAGAGTATGTTTTATCTTAGATACTACTGGTTCCAGCCTACTCATAGGTTTCTTTTGCTTCTTCCAAAAACGCTCTTTAGTGCTGTGTTTAAGAGAGATGAATTGTTCTTGCTAGAGCTGCTTTTACAGTGAAAATGCGTGTCCACTTGTGTCAAGAAACTCAAATAGGACCTGTTTCCTTAGACACTATTGAAATTGGGTGCACAAAATCTGATTTGCAACAGTAGGCCCAAAACACACTGCTAGCATACGTGTTTTCTGCTCATGCTAGACTGTAAATCAAATTGGTTGGGAAAATCTATCTTATTGCAGTTTTACTCAGGTTTTGAAGGAAAACATTCTCCACAGATGACACTAATAGAATTTAACAGCAAAGACCACCCAGGACACTGGGAATCTCAGACTGCTTGGCCTGAGGTTCTCTGATTTGTTCTCAGCTTCATCCGTGCTCTTTGAGAGACAAAAAAGAACATTTCATTCACTTTGAACTTGGATTTCTCTTCCAGCTGAACATTCGCAAAAGCAGCTGGTCCCAGAGGTGGAATGTTCCAAAACCCCATTTGGAGCCAAGTACGTAAGCTATGGAGTCAGTTGTGACACCATTTTATAGAGAACAGACAATGAATTTTGGATCTCGTGAGTACCTTTCCTCCCTGCAAATAAGTTCCCTTCCCCCATTCTTTTGGAAACATCTCAGTCTGTATTGGAAACAGAGGAGTAATTCATTTTTATCGCCTTCCCTGTCAAACTGGCCAACTGCCACAGGGTTCTGCTTTCAGATGTAGCAAGAGGCAGGAGAATCACAATGAAGAACCATTCATTTCAATGGCTCCTCCTCTGTTTCCTTATCTTATTTTGAGGCTACCTACTGTGCTATCTTATCACTCTTTCTAATCCTGAAAAACTTCTCTGCGACTTGACCCCTCCGCAAAAAGAGCTGACCTGCTTAGACCTCCCTGCTTCTCTACTCCTGCTCCCATCCTTGCAGACCAAGTTGTTCTTTCTTTTGTTACTTTAGGACTTCTTTTTCACTGCCTCTCTTACCCCCTCACTGCTTTTCCTAGCTCATTACATTGCATTACATTTCCTAGCTGTATGTACGTTCAGCTGTGTGGCCTCCTTGGGGTATGCTTAATTTCTCACTGTCCAGCCTGCCCTTTGATGTCTGCTGAAGAAGGATATATCTTCTTTTCCATCTCTTCACATGTGCCTATTAATTACTCTCTTCAGAGAGACTGTTTACTGACTATCACTCTGTTTACAGTTGAATACAGCTAAACATTTGGTCTTCACAGTTCCCCCTCTTCTATACCACCCACCCAGTTTCTTCCCAATTGTTGCAAAATAGATGTCTCCAAATCACTTTAAAAGTCACAGGTGCAAAATACTTACATTCCCACACCCAGCCTTCTGCTCTCAAACACTGTTTTGGCTTCACTTACAGAGAAGTAAAGAAAGACTTTAATTGTATTTTTGCCTCCAGTTCTCTAATGAAAAAGAAGCAATGAGGTTTAACAAATTGACCTTTCTGTTGCACATATTCCTACTTCGGGTAGTGTAGAAAACCCAGAAAGATCTGTAAGCATCAGACTTCTGGCCTGTGAAGAAATAAATAATACCAACTCAGTATGAAGTATAGAAGTATGCCTGCTGAAATGAAATAGGATAGGAGGACTGTCCTATGCATAAACTGTGAATATGTCTTTATGGTATCAAAGGGCCCTTGGGCAGAGGGAATTTTAGTAGGCTGGGGGGGGAGGGGATAAAGATTATTCTAGCAAATGTGTAGAAGAGAAGAATTATATGGTTATAATGCAGCAATTCAGATCTAAGATAAAAATTCCTTCAGATGTCCTTCTCATTCCATATGGAGCTTAAAATATTACAAAATAATAGGAAATAAATTTAAAACAAATGTGGACTAAATTATATTTTTTCCAATGAGCAGATTATTGTCAATCTTTTGCCTTAAAACAGTGTGTGGGAAAAGGAAGGAAGCAGATACCTCAAAGAGTTTAGGAATTGATTTATGACAAGGTGTATGAAGCTCACTGAGTGTGAGTATGAGCAAGAAAGAGTGAGAGGAAGGCTGTCAGTAAGAGGGTCACGCACTTGCACAATTCAACAGTGGAACAGCCCAAATACCTCAAACCATTTCATTTATGTTTTGACATGGCATCCTTGTTTGTATAATTAGAGATGATTACATCTCCCATGGGTAAGGTTGTCTGCTACTTTCCTATTTCAGCTTCTGGTTTTAGCACCTATTACTTTACAGATTTTAACTGTGAAAACAAGTTTTCCATCTTGAGAATTTGGGCTGAAATCTTTTAAGATTTTCAGCAAAAATAATCCAGCCTTTCCAATAATTTAATTAAAAAGAACTGCTGGTTTGTGCGTATTTTGTTACTATTGCTGAGGAATTTTACTGCCCATAAATTTACTGCTCACAAACTGGAATGATAACAGAGTCTCATAGGTGTATGTGGGTCCTTGTATCAGGAATGTTCTTTTTCATTGCAAATTGCCTAAAAAAGCTACTGAACATATAAGCTTATGTTCAATATAGGCTTATTACATTTGGGTTGAATGAGACTTCCCATGTAATTACTCCTTCCAGCCCTCAAGGTGAGTGTAATGCTGCATGCCAGGCCTGAGAAGGACTCTCTCTTCTCCGGTCCCTGCTGCTGTCTTCTGCGTACTGAGGAGGAAGAGTCAGCTGCTGCTTTACCTAAATGAGGCAGCCCCAATGCTGGGCCTAGAACGAACTGAAGCCAGCATGTGTCAGGATGGAAGGGGAGAGAAGGACCGGACCTAGAGCTGCAAGCCTGAAGGGACAAATCTTCAAGGATGGGCAAGGAACCAGGCAAGAAGTGGGACAGGTAAGGGGGGGGGGCAGAAGTGTCTCTGACACTTACCTGTGGATGGTGGAACCTAGCATTGTTGAATCTCACCATTGTTCTTCACACTGGAGCAGTAAACCTGCACCACACTAATTATTCCATTAGTTAATTAGCAGAGACACATACCTGGAAATTAAAAGTTTTAAGCTTATTTACAACTGATACAATTTGGAGACCATATCTCATGCAATGGAAACTGGGGAGGGGCAGGGACAAGGGAGGAAGGAGGTCCAGGAAGACCTGTGAAAGCACATACAGACAGCTCAGTTTACACAGCCTTCCAAAGTCAACAGTTACAGAAACAGCAGAATTAACCAGTGTGTGGTTGTGGCTATTTTTCATCGGTTATCCTGGATATGCAAAATAGCCACACAAGAAAAATAGACAATGAAGCTTAACAGCTTGTCATTTTTGGTTTCATTCAGTCTTTTCCCTGATACCCCTCTAAATGCAGAATCTGTATTTTTTTTAATATATATATATATATAAACCCTTTATACTGAGAGCTTTGACACATTTCTTATATTTGTGTATAACAGGATAATGATGACCAGCTAGCTACAGACAATGACAGGCACTAATTTATATTGGGTTGCTATCTTTGTATCGTGTAGGTTGACACTTTTTTTTTTTTCCATTTTTAGCATTCTTGTCCTCTTGTTGTACTTGCATTTTATGATGCTTACATTTACTGTTCTTGCATGCTAGGAAAGAAATGAGCATTTAAAAAGCTTTATGTTTAATTACACTTTCAGCTGTTAATTAGTCATGTAAACAAATTAAATGGACATTTAATTAAATGTTACCCTTTTAAAAGGGTAAACTGGAAGTAGAGCCCATTGAATTAAAACTGATATTGCCTGCATTTATCTTAATTAGGTAGTATTAGGAATTAATGTGCTTTAGCTGTTATATTCATAATCAGATACATTAGCATTTATGTCTTTGTAGCATATAGAAAATCAGTTGTGAGCTCTCTTCTGCTAGGTACTGTACAAACAGAACTTGAAGACTTACTTGCTTTCTTTGTCACCTTTAAAAGAAAACATATTGATACTCTCTCCAGCTTTTGCAGGTGTGAACTGACCATTCTGATGACAATTCAAAACATGATCCAAAAATTTCCTCTACCTCATGATTTTATATTTATATATAGGACGCTTCTCTCCTATAGAGCAAACTTTCAATATTTTGAGATGGGGACTTTTCATTCTAGCACCTCGAGATTCTAATCTGAGTGAAAGAGGATGATACAGTAAATATCAAGCCCACAAATGCCCTAAAGAACTCATCTGATTTTGAAAGTAGTTATTTCAGTGGTCAGAGAAAATAATTTGGGAGTGGTCTGGAGCACCTAATGTGGTTGTGCAGCAAACAATTGGCTATTTGGTGTCTTTCCAACAAACACACAAACTAGGGCTAATGATTAATTCTGCTTCTGTGATAACCTAATGCTTCTGATACTGTTTATCTGTGCTCCTTTATTGGTGCTGGGGAGTAAAATGCAGAGTGATGCTCTACTCCTCATTCTACATTCTCTCATTCTACAGATGAGTTTATAACCTTGTGTTTAGAGAATTTATTTTCACAGTGATGGCTACAGACTCATTCACGTTCATCAAATTTCTTTAGTTGTATTTGAATATAAAAGACTAACCTTCTACAACTCCACCACAACTCCTCCACAATGCTTTTTTTGCATCCTGGATAGAGAGGATGTTCATTTAATACAACATTGTGTGTCAGAACTGCCATGAGCATAAGGAACCACTTAATTTACTTAGATATAAAGAAGTAATTAGCAAACTAGTAAATCAGTCTGTTCTTGCATTTCCAAGAGTCTTCCTTAGCCATTAAAATACAGTGAAGGGGACAGAAAAAGCTTCAGCACAAAAAAACAAGAAAGTGGGGCCAAACCCAAGTAATCAAGACACTTGTTGTGTCCATTTTGTACAAGAGTTTAATGCTATGTCATTTACTTTGAATAATTTCCTCCTGGATTTTTTTTTTCTTTAAAGAGCTGAATTGTTGAGTTTTCCAAAACAAACATAACTTAGTATGTTATTCAGAGCTTTGATGGAAAGAAGTGGTGCTAGCTCTAGGATCTGCATAGGTTTCTCATGCTTTTCTGAAATACAGGGCTAGCAGGGGTCTACATCTAACATAGACTGAATTTTGAGTTATATTGTAAATTATTTTCTCATCTGTTCAATCATACTTGGCAGCAGTTACTGTTTTGACTGATATAGTTTATATTCAGTTCCTTTTGTGACTATATGTTTAGGTGATACTGTTAAAAATACAGTGGATCTCTCCTGAAAATGAAGCAGTGTCTGTAGTTTACCTGAAATAACTAGAATTCCAAATATTTAGCTCAGCCACCGACTTCCTAACAGATCTTCCCTCCAGGATCAGTTATGAGCAGCATTTTGAGAGAGATTTTTTTATATTTGGTATATTTTTTAAAAGACTTTTTAAAATATTTTTTGTTTGTTTAACAGCAGTTGTTAATTGCATCAAAACATTTGTAAAGTCAGGATTAGGAGAGAATTGAAAGGGATTCTGTTTACAACCCAGACAATTTGCAGTTTCAGAGCCTAAGGCCTGGTCTATGCAGTTTATGACCAATACAATCCCAGGTGACTGCTATCAAACAGCTAATCTAGCTGAAGTCATAACAAACATGCACATGCAGTTGCTTGCAGTATCAGTTGAACAGTATATCCACGTCTTAACCGGAGAATAAACTCACAGTATTTTGCAATGGCATCCAGGTTGACAGTGGGATTAGTTTCAGTAAAACAAATTACATTTAAACAGTACAAAACACCCCCGCAAATGGCACCTGATTTATCTGCTCTTTGACAGCAGAGACCTGAAGGGAAGAGAGGAAAGGATTGTAGCAGTCTCCTATTAGCACCACTTTCCCGACTTTCTGGGAATCGTTTCCCTCACTGCACCGGACAGGTGAGCAGCAGGAAGGCAGGAGCCCGGGGGCTGTGCCTCTCCCCAGGCATGCAACCCTCCCTCTCTGGGTTAGCAGTGCCCTGCGACTAGGGCAGATGCGTTGTGGCGCTCAGCTCTGGCCACATCTTGTCTGCTCAGAGACAGGAAGGTGTCACCCTGCTTCTTCATTCCTTCTTGAACCCCACTCTTGAAATGCTGCCAGGCTTTAAAATTGGGACAAATAATTTCTTCCTTTTACAGGACATTTTATTATCCACAGGTTAGGTATATTAGACAGCATAAGGTATTAGAGATACAAACAAAAAGCAAAGTTTACCATCCAGTATCTAGGTTGTCTTTCACAGGCTGTTGCATTTTAATTTTGTTCTGCCATAATTTCCAGATGCTAACGGAGAAAATATAATGTTGATTAATTCTTGGGGACATGTCAACTCTTGTATAAAGAATCCAGAATCTTCTTTTTAACAGCGTGTACTCAGTGCCAGAGGAAAAAAGATGGGAGTCCATTTTAAGCCTTTCCCAATGCTTTAGATTTACAGGAAAGCTTTCCTACAATATTCCAAATGCTCATTCTAGCAGAATTGTATTTAACAAAGGGTATCCCTACCTCCTCCATGAAAAAAAAAAAAAAAAAGCACATGGAGAAAAAAGGAAATTAAAAAAAAAAAGGATGAAGGACTTGTGATCATGAAGTATATGCAAACAGGACAACAGAAGCCTGGTAACCACGAAGGGGAAAATGCCATTTTTACTCTCTCTCGAAGTGACAAACTTGTAGCAGGTCTCATTGAGAAAAAGGGGGGAGTGATAAGACATGCTTAAAGGCTTGATTTACAACTATTACTGGAGTAAGTTAGAATTGAGAATGTGTGCTGGGGAAGGCACCAGCACACCTCTTCAACATCTACTACTACTGACATACATGGCAGAGCCTCACCTCCCGTATTTGGCCAGACCATGTTAAGAGATTTGCCTGGCTAAAAGTGCTGGCATACTAGAAAAACTTGCCTGTAAATGCCTGCTGACCAGTTTTTCACAATGTAAACTAGATCATGACACAATCATTAGGTTTTCTGAGGTTACAAAGGACAGTATTAAGAATTGGAAAGGATGCAGTACACAGCAGCCATACTGACATAACGCCACGTTCAGTTAAACACAACTTTATATATAGTCTATTTGCTTTTGTCTTTGCTGTGCTTTCCCAGGGATATTTATTTAGAGAATAGCTGAAAAATCTCAAGCTTCTACAAAGTCTGCTTGTTACTTGATTTTTTTGGCTTAAAAAATTGTGGACTAGGAATTGCATGAAGATTTCACTACTGTCTCTCTATGCCTTGAGCATTGTACACTTCAGTTTTCCTTTGTCTGTATTCACAGAAAGAAAAATTGTAGAAAATGTGAAAATTTTTATTTCAAGCTTAAGCTACAGACTTTTTTTTTTTTCCATAAAACCTATGTAGATGCATCAATCAATTCAGAAGTAACTCAGCACTGAACTGCAATGCATAAAAGGGGCTTAGATCTTAGAATCCCAGGTTCAGAGGACAGGCAAAGCAAGGGCCCAAGATGTAGCAGGAGGCAATGTGCCTACAGGACCAGCTTGCGCTCCCAGTTTACTATTTGCTTGTGCGGCAGCAAATGCAGGTTACGTACTGCTCCTTCTCAGCTCGCTGGGTGTTTCTGTATTGGCTTCACAGGGAGCAACAACAGCACTTCTTGTGCCTGCAACTTATGCCATGTACCTTGAGAACATACGTTAAGTTTTATTTAGACAAAGGTGGAATCTGTTTTTGCTGGTTTTTTTCAAGCAACTCATTACCTATGAGGAGAGAGAAATTTAAAAAACTCACTGATTTACCATGTTAAAAAAAGATGGCACATTTATTGCTACATAAATGTTATATACATAGTGTTTTCTGTTACATTGACAGAAATTTTTTTGAACTTCTTGCTGCTGGTTGGAAAGGTTTATCAGCAATACCTTGAAATTTGACACAGGGTACAAATCTGCAATAAACCAACAATGGAAACTGGAGAACAAGATGAGAAGCAATTCATCTCGGACAATTAGCTCTTACAATACTCCATAGGTACTACACGGTATGCTAGAACCCTACTATGGTCTTACAATGCTATTGTAAATTTCTGATATTAATGAACAGGTTATGGTAAATAACCCTACATTTTTACTACCTAATATAGTAAAATAAAGTAAGAAACTTTTTACTGAAAACTTTTTCGATTTCAAAAATCTAGAAAGAGTAATATTTAGAATTCAAGAAATTTTCTTACAAGATTATTGTATAAAAGACTAGCTACAGTGAAAAATAAGCCAAATGTTTTTTTCTTTCTATTTTATGAAGGAAAGCTTCTGGGCATACTGCAAAGTCTAATATAGCCAAAAAGACAACAAGCTTAGAAGGATAAAGGCCAGGCAGTGGCACGTGATCACTTTCACACGTCATAAGCAACAAATTTGTTTAGCTGATAAACACTGAAATGAAGAACAAGGCCACAGATATAATCAGGTGTTATCTGATGATATATGCAAATTAAAGTCATAGAAATGAGTCCACTAATTCCACAAAATGTTTTGTTAGGAACCATCCAAAACATGAGCTGAAATTCATTAGTTTATTTTAACAATCCATCTTTGTTCTTTTAAATTACGTGACTTCATAAAAATTACTGGTTTGTTCCTGTTTTGTGTGCGAACCAATTGCCAGTGATGAAAGATGCACTATCTAAACAATAGCTCAGACAACCTTGGCTTAGGAAATTTCCTCCCATGGTCATTGCAGTGGAAGACAGTTTCCATGGAAGTTCAAAGGGACTGTAACCATTTCAACACATGTGTGACAAAGGAATACTTATGGACACTGTTCTGGTGGAGAAACATTTAAAGGTTTAATNATTCACACTTACGTTTTTTCTCCACTGACAAGCCATACAAAAATGACAAGGTAATTAACGCATACAGGAAGGAAAAACTGGTGACCATTGCTCTTATATTCCATTACGTAAGTAAGCCCACCTTACTGGTGGTTCTATCATCACACTACCTGCCACGGTGAATTTAGGATTTTACTATTCACCAAAATTACAGCCTGAAAAAAATCTCCTTTGTATTTTAATGCATTTTGTGCTTACATACAGCTAACACTTTACATGTACTATATGTAGTACTTACTGCTCGGAAAACAAAGCAACTCTAACAAAGTAGATTCTCCCCACCCAATTTACACTTCACGTTACAAGCTTTACTATGAAGCCTAGAAGCCTAAAAAGGTTTTGTTTATAATTAGAAAAAAAAAAAGTTTGAGGAAAGTCTGAGGGAAAATAAAAATCACTTTTTAAATCCAAGAAACGTTATGGTCACAGTATGGCTCCTGCCTGCAGTCTTCACGAGGCCTCTTACTGGCTTGAAGCATGGAGCACAGTATGGAAGGGTGGCTGTGACCATAACTGTTCAGATTACCAGAGACCAAAAATAACATAAAAAAAGCTATACCAAGGAATAGTTTCCTATTGCGTGGAAAACACTAGTCATATGGCAAAAGGAGAGGAAAGGACAACAAAAGACTTTTCCCTTCCTTTTTTAAGACACTAATAGGTATGCTGGGAATGCTACGGGTCGACGGTTGTCACTGCTTTGTTCTCTGAATGTGAACAGCTTTAGTAAATGCTGGCATCCAGCTGAAATGTTATCAGCTTTTAACATGTTAACTTTTCCCTTTATATGTAGACCTTTACAGTTCCATAACAATAAATAAAATTTGTAGTTACAATGCATTTGTCAATTCAGTTTAGGCACAAGGCAACTTCCACAAGGAGTGGAGAGATCACAACAGTCTCTGATTGTGCAGAAGCGACACACTGCTTGCAACAGAATGATATGTTCAGAGTATTCCATGGGCTGAAATTCTGTCTGAAGATCGTGTATCTTCAATCCTGATGCAGGTGTTGACCAGTAGCTTTGATCATAAGATTGCATTTGGGTTTCTTGCTTCAAGTGTTTTCTCCTGTCAGGTTTGTGTCTTCATAGAATGTTAGTTGTCTGTGTCCTTGTGAAGAAAGGTCACCTTCTGTGTATCCTACCAATAATTCTGGAATTCTAGAAAGATATTTGGGAGAAGAAAGGGCTATTAGGAAAAGAATCAATAAGAAGCGTAATACCAACACTGGAGAACTAGTTTAAACTGTATCTTACGGCATTTGCAGTCAGTTAAGTGCAAAAGAAGAATCACATTGAAAGGCCTTGAAGTCCTTCTTGCTAGAGAGATCCATATTGAACACTATATTGAACCGTTTACTTGCTGGAACATCCTATTTGGACTCTCTGGATATAGGAGAAAGAATAACCTGCAAATCTCAGATCTTTGTGTTTGACTTTGTCCTCTAAAATGAGCAGGAGGTAGTACCTAATTTAACTGCCACTGTTGAAGGTACACATTGCCATATACCTCATAAGACTGTCCAGCCTTTTCATGTCAACATCACACTTTGGTCATCTTGCAAAGTTATTGCTATTAAAAAAGCAAAGATATTGTGAAACTTTTGAAAGTGGTCCACTTTTAATATGGCAAGAATACATTCTGCTCTAAATCAAGAATTATCTGACCATTCAGAAGTTGCTCTGGCACAAAATAAATTAAAGACATTCAAAGCACCTTGTTTTCCTAAAAAGAAAACCCAGTTTGCTGATGAAGAAAGAAGCTGCCTATAAGGGATGGGGAAAAAGTACTGACTGGAATAAGGCTTGGTTTAAATGCCATTTTGCTGCTAAGGAACACCAGGGAATAATAAACTTCCATGGGACATGTTCCAGCAAGATGCATGCCTTGATCTTAAACTAAAATAGAAGCAAACCAGTCTATATACACAACAACAACAAAACACAAAATTTAGTAAAGTTACAAGTTAAAATAAGGCATTGAACCTGATCTCTTACTCTTTTTGAAAGTAGCAACAGCTCTACTGTTTTAGAAGACATGGAATACCCAGATTCTTTGCTTCTCAAAATCAAGTTTTTCCCAATTATTTAAAAAAAACCAACTAACCAACAACATGGAATAAAGCCAAAAGACTAATATTCCTGTCATGCCTGCCCATCAGCATGTTTTAAATGAACTATTCCGTATTGGACTGCACAGGGCTGTGTGCTTGCCAAGCTGAAAACATTACTTTTTAAATCTTAACTGTCTTACTAATACAGATTGTGCCTTAAGACAGTTAGCCATCTCTGCTGAGCAAATGATATGAGTTAGAATGACTGGCTGGAAGCCAGACAGCAAATCTCTTGGGGATGAGGAGTCTTTCTAACTGTTTCTATCAGCACCAGGAAACAATACTTGGATTTTTAAATGAACTAATGTGATATTTAGACCATTTAAAGATGTAGAGTTCATCTCTTTTATGCTTGGCTTATCTAGCAAGCTGTTAACTATTCCTCTGATGTCATGCCAAGAAGGCCACCTGAGCCAAGAGATGTAGCCATTGGGAACAACACACGGAAACAAAGAGACTTCAATGACAATTTCTTGGGGTTTTGTTTTATTATAAAACTGAACAAATCTGCAGTCTTTCGCTTATGCTCAGAGATATGAAAGTACTAAGCAGCATAAAGAAGTTTGGTGTTAGTGGCAGCTCAGTAACAGAATAAACATACCTAGATCTCCCAAACGTTAGCCAGTAAAAAGCAACAAGAGACATACCTGGCTGGTGTTCACATATGACCCATAGGGTTGGTAGTTTCACTCAGGCCAGGGTGGCTTCCTGGATGTGGTGTTGGCGGCTCTGCCGATACGGCAGAAACTTTTTCTTCTTCCCTTCTCTTAAGGCAGGCTGCTTTAGGGTTTAGGTTTCGTTCTGGAACAGAAAAATGATTCTTAACATCCCATATGCTGATACCAAGGGGAATACTGACACATTAACCACTGCAGTAAAAATAACTATGCAGCTTCCCTCTTCTAACTGCTTATGTCCCTGTGCTAAAACGCAGGTGGCTAAGCTGCCGACAAGTGCCAGGGAAAACCCTACCAGGCACCTACTAAGCTGCTATTTAAACAAAACAAAAAAAACTTTACTAGCTGCCAACATACACCTTCAAAAAACTTTTTAAAAGTGCCTCCCTTGTCACCAGAGGCTGCTAAAGTGCAAAATGAGAACTGGCTGTAACTTAGTGTAATAAACCAGAGATGTCTGTGTTTTGTTGGTATGCTGAAGTCATACCAACCCTACTGACATCACACTAGTTTTAGTAATGTTACTGCTTCTTTCTTCACCTTAAGTATTAGCCTGCTATTAGAACCAAGAGGTAGAATGTCTTAAGTTGATCGTCCTCTTCATACCTCCAAGTCTGTGACATCATCTTGTGCCCATCTCATGTAAATCAAAGAGTATGACAGTCACACAGAGCAGAAGGATTATTTTTTTAAAACCGTATTTCTTCTCTCATTAAAGTCAGTACTTGTAATAGCCAGTTGTGGACTAGCTAGCGAGGTATTTCCATCAGTATGTTTCCACTTCTCCAATTAGCTTCAATAGATGTAGATTTGGATCTACTTTTCAAATAATGACAGTTTCTACAAGTCAGCTGTTCCTGTTCTTCAAAATGGCTTTTCGTGACTCAAAATATAAAAGATGTAAATCGCGATGGCCAAAGAGACACACAAAAAGTGTGTAATACATTCTACCAGTGCGTGTTGAATTTAATCAACGTTTTGAGGTATTTTTCTGTTTTCAGTGAATTCTGTTTTGCAGTTTAAGATTGCAGATACAGTTTTAACCTTAAGGAGAGTGCCAAAACTGAACAGACAGCACAAGCCCTTCTCTTGCTCTGCACAGGTGCCCCTCTAGTAACTGCCATTTGCTGACCCCTGTGCATTTTACAAGGGGTAGAATCTAGCTAATCTGACAGAGGCAATTTTGGACAGACTTGCTAATTCTGCTTTCACCCAAGTCATTATCAACAGCGTCCTATTGCATTTCCTAAGGATGAGCACTCCCAAAGAGCCTGCTGGAAAAAAAAACAAACCAAACTGCTAACTTGTCTTAATCACAGTTTTCTTTGTTTAAATGTGGCTTGCCTTGAAGTTTTAAAGAAGATTTAATTATGTGGAAACTTTGAAAGGAAGTTAATTTACAGTGATTTAGGAAACGGAGATAAAAATGCTAGCCTACAGTTAGAGCTTAAAATCTGAAATGTTTCATTTTGAATAGCACCAATCACAAAATGAGAAGCTTCATTACCAGCAGAGAGAGGAAATTGTGTATGCAATTATATAATGCACTGGTGAAAGCTCCTCTGGGTGCCACACAAAGCTCTGGCCACTCAGGAACAGGTGCGAAGACAGACGGGCGAGATAAAACAGGGAACACAGCCTCTCTCACAAGAGGCATGGTGTGCTTGTGATAGGCTTTCTCAAATGCACAGGGAGTAGAAGGTGAGATGGAAATGTGAGCAAGGAAAAGCTCTCCATCTACACTGCCTGTAGAATGGGTCCAATTTAACTGCAAGTACTTTTAGAAAAAGATTCTACCACAGAGATAAGGTTCAGAAGCAACCTCTGACCAAGGCAAAACTGATTTTATTAATTTTCACATAGAGTTTTATGTGGAGCATAGAATCTGTGAGACCAGGGAGATGGACTTGATGGTTTTCAAACACTAAAAAACATGCTTGATTAATGTTATTCTGATCTCTTCATAATATTCAACTTTATCTTCCAGACTATGGCAAATATTTTCAGACCAAAACAATTCCCAAGACCAAAGTCTCAGAGATGCTAAAAGGAGGACACTCACCCATTTAAGTGCCACCTATATAGACTAGGCTCAACTAAGCTCCCTCCTAGTTGGGACGGACCTACACCCCGATTGCCCAGCCCAACTGCCTGACCAATTCAGGGCTGACCAGAGGTCAAAGCAAGGGGCCTCCGAACTTTGACGTGTCTTTGACATGAGTTTAAAGGGAGACTAAAAGCCAACTGGAGCTTCACCAACACACAAGAATGCAACAGCTGAAGAACTAAACATAATTCTTAGAACTCTCTTTCCTTAAGAGAGTGAACTGCACAAAGAACTCTTCTTTCTGCACCTACCAATAGGCCTGTTATTTCTTTCCTGGAAAAAATTAAAAGGAATCGGGGAAAGAAAATACATGCAAAATCAACTCAGATTCAATTAAAGTAGAAGTAGGCTTCCTCCCTCCTCTCCAGTGTATGTTTAATGCAAAACCCTAAGTACATGCAGTTAAATTCACTGCATTTTAATATTTCAATTATGTGGGGTTCATCTGAAAATAGATCTCTTATTTGTGCTAAAGTTTCTGTACTATTAAGTGTTTGTTACAATTTAAAGCATAATGTGTCAATGTTTTAATTAATCAATTTACCTTGAAAGCACAAGTGAAGACATGGGTAATTGCACAGGAAAAAAGAAAGATCAAAGTATAAACCTAATACTCCCTTCTCCTCCCCTCCTCTTTTCTTTTTTTAAAGCAATTCTTTGCTTTTCCTAAAGAATTTCAACATCGCTACAGAACAGCAAACATGCTTTCAGTAACTCGTGCATCTAGTGATGCAGATTTCAAGAGACTGATACTGTTGCACGAACAGAGCTACCCATCAAACTGCCAGAGCACAATGACGGGCTACTAACCTCTCACTTGCTGCTCTAGACTGAGGATGACTGCCACAGCCTGGTGAAGAATAAGCAGTTTCGTCTGTGGTTTTTCACTCTTCAGATGAAGCTGACACATACGGCCAAGTTCTTTAAATGCCTCATTAATATCTCGTACGCGCAAACGTTCTCTAGCGTTATTTGCCATTCTCCTCTCCTTTTCTCTTTCTATTTTCTGCTCTGGGTTTAAATCCTCATCTTCATTAGTACTGCTGCAAGAAAGTATAAATAAAAGTACATTGAAATATCACTGGTATTTCGAACAAGCGATCTGGCTGCTGGTTCAAAATTTTCAGTTGATGAAATTAAACTTCTTCCCACTTAATCTATTTCATATTGAAGTACATTTAGATAAATGAGAAAGTGTTAGATATTAATGCTTAAGTATTCAGAGTAATTCTTGCTGTTCTTGCCTTTTCCTGAAAATGAATGTGAAATGGTTTCTGCACAAAGAACATCCACAGAATATAGTCTACAGACAGTAAACACTGAAGCACCTCTAGGTAGAGTAGTGACAAAGTGTTGCCCCTTGAAGCAAAAGATGCGCCCAAACTACCACTTCACTCAATTACTGACAAATGTTCAAATAGATAACTCTGCTATCTTGTCAGGTGAAGAATAAATCATTTTCAGCAAACAGTTTTTGCTAGTTTCCAAGTAATTCATTCAAGTAATTTTCAATTTAATGTGCCTATGAAGAAGTTTTAGTTTTGTTAAAGGCATTCTTGGCCAATTTTAGAACTATTTTTTCTTCTAATACCCAGTGCAGAGCTGAACAGTTGTATTTAGAATTCTTGTATCACTGCAAATGATTATATTTAGTTGCATAGCTGCCTTTTAATATTGGACTGTCCAACTATGTCTAAAACTGTGCAAAACCTCTGCTCCACTAAAATGAATACACTGAAGCGCCATTAGACACCTGTGATGGTATAGATACCACTGCCCTTGGTTGCTAAATTCTGATTGTTTACTGTTATCTCAAACTTCAACGCCTGTGTCAGGCCTATCAGGCAGATGCAGAACTGTTTTACCCAGGGTCAACTCCACGGTTTTCATCTGTGGCTTGGGAGGGGAAAAAGCGTTTAAACAGGGTATTTCCCTACGGTGTTCACCCCAGACTCTGGGTTATCAGGCTGCCGCTCTCCATCACTACTGGCTCAACATTTAGAAGCGCAGCCCTATGCTGGGCAGGGCCCTCTGAATCTTTTACCACTTACCTGTACAGGCAGATATTAGGCAAGGCACTAAGGTAAGGGAATGCATACTTTTCAGGTGATTTTCCCAGAAAATCCTCCATCTTGTATTTAAATAGATACAGCTACTGTAAACTATTTATCTGTTTCAACTGCCTATTAATGTATGCACTGAGGTAACGCAAAAGCCTTGAAATAAATTCATCAAATGTACGGACAACATGCTACAGAGCATTAATGAAGCACGAATTCTCTAGGTCATGTCAGCAACCCACCTTGTTCTGCCTCTAGATGAGACCTTGATATCCTTCTGGGAGGACTCATCATCTGATTTCATGTCATCCGATGAGGGGGGTTCATGTATATTTTCATCCTTCTCCTTATGTTCAGACTTGATTTCTGTTGGACCTATAGCCACAGACTGGCTCTGTAAGCCGCCTGACAGTGCTGCAAGCAACCAGAGATCAGTATGAGCATGACAGGAGCGAGACACTGGGGAGAATCTCAAGCAGGTACTGCAGATGGGAGGCCAGACAACAGGAGGAACTACACTCTGGCAACAGAAACAAGAGAAATCCTGGTGACAGTGCCGTACTTGGACACGTGTCACAGGTTGTAAAGGGACCACAGTTCATAAAGCAGCTTGATCAGTCATAGCTTTAAGAACGACACTGCTGAAGACTCAAGGACATGTAGCAAAGTAAGGAAATTTGCACCTCCGGTCTGGGCTGCAAACTCAAGGGCAGAGCTGCACTGACATTGAGGCTTGGGCTTAGGCCAAATGTGCAACACACACATCCCTAAATGGTGCAAGCGTGCTAACGAATAAGCTGACTTCTGTTTTCTATAGCTTACTTCGTTAGACTAAAAATTGAGGGAACTGTAAACACTTGTGTGGAATGACTTCCTTTTATTGGCTAGCCTGAAACCTGGCCTCAACTCACTCTGCAGCCCTCCTGGCTGATTTGGAAATGGCTACAGTACTGCAAATGGCATTATGGCTATTTAAGCCGGAAGAATGCGGCTGTAATGTAGAGTTTTCTGCTAAAACTATAATGGGACAAGTCTGACACAGGGAGGCCCTCAAAATTGTTGCAGGAATCCCTAACAGTGGTGGTTTACAGCATTTAAAATTTATTTTTATTTCTCAATGTTACCTATGTCCCTATCCCCTGTGTTGATGCAAGTGTACCAAGATCTACAGCCACACTGGCTCTGGATTATTGCAGACTCTGTTGAGCATTTTATGTTGCAAGTTACCTCTGTAGCTTTCCTGCGTTTTATGATTTAGTTCTGTGCTCTGAGCAGAAACTGTACTGGGAAGAACTGAGTGGTTGCTGTTGAGGCTGACACTTTCTTCCCGATGAGTCCCAACCTAAAGCAAAGCAAAGCAAACATTTCTATTAAAGATGTGATCTAAACGTCTATTTTTGGACTATTTCTTTGAAAGACAAAGTATTTGCTGGATTAGAGACCCGAGTTAAAGTTCTAGCTCAGTAAAGGAAAGACTTAGTTGAAAGCTGCTGTTACACTAAACCACTTGACTATACCATACTGGATTAAGCTGTGTTTCAAGCAGTGACCAACACCTGTTTGGAATAACATAGCAACCTAGTAACTTTTTTCCCCCCAATATTTTCCCACAGAACACTACAGAATTTTCTCCTTGATTTATACCCAAGGGGTACAAGATTTGATTAACTTTTCATTCCTTTAAACTAATCCAACTGTCACCTCTAGTACTTATAACATTTTGACCCTTAAAATAAAATCATGGGGAATAGCGGTCTTCACCACACGTGGAAGGCATGCATACCGTCCTACACTCATGTATACAGATTCATACACACATCTCCTCACTTCTTGTTTGATGAAACAGGATTAAGAAAGGTTTTTTTGATCTAATATCAAAATATTATTTTATTCACTTTAATAATTCTCTCATCTTCCTCCCGTCTCAGCTAAATACATTTAGTTTAGTCCCATTAGAGAATCTTATCACATGAAAATAAACCAGGCATCTAGCTATTCTTACTACCTCTCTCGGTATTTTCTAATCTGCTCCTTCATAATACATCATGACTAAATTTCTAAGCAGCAAGCACTGAGATGAAGAATTTTTAAAAAAAAAATCCCAATTTTGCATAAACTTCAATGATGACACGCAAGACAGCTGTGAGTGTGCACACCTAGCTTGAAGAGGCAAAGACTGCTGCTCGATACAGAAATACTGTTATCAAGGCAAATCTCTATAAAAAAAGAATATTCTTTTGTTTAAAAAAGGAAGAGGTAAAGACACACTGCCTGTATTTAAATAATTTGAAATGCGGACCATTTAAAGCTTTTGATTCTTAAACACACAAAAGTCCTTTAAATATTTATAATATAACCAATGTAATACAATTAAACAGTTAAAAAACTGAACAAAGATGAGGGATTCTACTATTATTTGTATAGTTACAAAAATTGGCTACAGATGAAGCTTTTTATTGGAACAGTAGCAAACATGTCAACTAGAAGATTAAGCCTTTAATTAAATAGGTTTATTGCCTGGAGTTACACATGAGAACCACTGTTTTTCAATAAATCCTTCAATCCCAGTAAACTGCTGAGCTTTGAATCCCTCTTGAGTAATTAATGCAGCTTTTACCTTTCATGTCTTAGTATGGATTTTACCCAGAGAGAGATAAACACCCTTATGCAAGTTTATCCTTTGTTTAATATACACTCGTTCCTGTAAGCTAACGCACAGGAACAAGGAAAGGAAAGGGGGGGAACCCCCCTGACAACCCACAACTAGTATCATGTCATTCTGGGCTGCTATTTGTATCTATTCTTCTACAGAAAATCTCCTCTTGTATACCGCGGAGTATCTGCTGCTATTTAAAGTATATTTTATCTTCCTTTGTGTGCGATAGGCTTTGTTTGTGAGAAGTTCTACTACGGATACAGTCATCTTGGCTCTTGCGAGTGTCGTGAATTCAATGGAGTAAGGAGCGCAGGCTGGGTCTTTCAGCCTACGAGACAGAAGTCTTCGCAACAGCAATGTGAAACTCATTCTCCACAGTGAACTTCCAAAAACGAGTCTTCCCCTAATTCTGCCCCGCAGGTTGTGTGTTTTGTTTTATTCTTCTGGTCATGCTTAGTCCTAACACATGAGGGTGCTTTTATTCAAGCTACAGACTATTAATCACTTCAGGGCCAGGTTTGTTCCAAAACCTACTTGTTAAAAAAGGCAGGAATTTCTTAAAGCTGTGTACCAACATAGCAGCTGCCAGAACCCTGGCAACTTCTAAATCTAGAGCTAAGCTAAAAGTGACAGATTAGCAAATCAGTTCTGATAAAGGCAGAAAATAGATTAGAAATCAAAACTGATTTCAAGTCCGTGTTCCAGTCCTTTGAAACAGGCTTACAAATTCAAAGCATACAATTTAGATTAACAAGACTTATGCAGAAATCTTAAGAGCTGAAGTGTTACAAAACTGACCACAATATGAGTTTTTATCTCTGATCGATGATGTACTAGAAAATACAAAGAGGCAAACAAACAAACCCCAAACCAAAAGACTCGCTGAAAGTCACCGTATCCCATGTGAAGGCCAAAAACTTTCCTATAAACACCTCGGTGACTGCTCCAAGGTACCAAATTGGATCTTTAGTATCTTAAACATCGAGTTTAGAAAATTTAGTTTGCTTTTTCTTTCCCTGGACTCCCACTTCACAGAAAAAGAGGCTCTCCCCATCTGCATTTCAATGGAGCACAACCTCGGGATTCCTTTAAGTCTTCTGAAAGGCATTTTATACCATCAGCTCCCCGGCCTTCAGAACAAACAAGCCTGCGACATGTTTTATTAGTATTATTCATAAGTAATTCTCAGTCAAATGACTTCCTAGCACTAAGGGCGGCTGGGGTGCTGCGTGTACAGCTCTGGGGCAGAAACGTCCTTGCAGATCTGCAGCTTCTCCTCGGGCTCTCTTGGGCGTCAGGGCACTCTTCACTGCGCTGCCGCTGTAACCAGCCCCGTTACAAAAATACTCGTCAAGTAGCCGCGGAGTATTTGCAGAAGCGGTACTGAAGGCACCCGCAGGCCTCCCAGCCCCCGCCGCCCGGCCCGGGCAGGAGCCGGCAGCCGCGGTCTGNCGGCTGTTCTGCCTCTGGGCTTCATGGAAAAACCGGCCCGTTCCTACTCCGGCGTTCCGCTAATCACGACTTGCAGGATTTAATTGTATAAGCAAAGAAATGCGCAGCTAATTCATTCTTTCATGAGCTCATTTAGCCTTATTTTCATGATCCCTCTGAAGTAACCCCTACACGCTCCTCAGGCGCACAAAATGGAAGACAACTGGAAAGGCTGGAATCGTGTCACAGCATAAAACTACAGTCTTCGGTTGCACAGGCAAAATATTTTAGAAAAATCTGAGAAGCAATCAGCATAGGCACAGCATTTGCTGGCAATGTAACTTAAATCACTCACCTTTGTGTGTTTTCTCTATAAAACGACAATCTGATACATATTTAGGATTCTCAGCAAATCAAAGAAGTTACGGCTCAGTAAAATCCCTATTTGAGAAAACCAGTAGTGCTGTACGTAAGACAATCAGTTGCTGTAATCTACCAGGTGAACTGTATTCACTTTTACGCATGTCAAGACAGACTTGCACATAGGACAATCTGCAGCCACATGCAAGACTTGTAAGTTTTAAAAAAAAAGAAATTAAAAAAAGAGTACAGAACTTATTTCAGTTAAGTATTAACATTTGGGATCTGAAACCAGAAAACCAGTTAAGTATTTTTGGCAACTAAATAAAAACTAGACCAAACACAGCAACTGATGACACACTACTGCACCTCAGAGAACCGAGAGTGACACGTGGGGAAAGGAGAACCTTTGGCTTCTTAACATTGGTTCTGCATCGCACACTTCAGTTTGATTATTAATTTTGACGTTTTAGTGATAAAAGCTTTTGAGAACTGGGAAGAAAAAAAACAAAAAACCAAACCAGTCTTTGTTCCTATTTGCTATAGGACTTATGTAAAATATGTAAAAATACATGCACTTTTCAAGCCAAACTAGCTGGCCAATTTGGCCATGGTCACTAAAATCATTTTAACTAAGGTGAGCATAATTAAGACACTGAAAAGGGCTTTGGCATGAAGATTTTTACACTCTGGACAGCTCAAAGTCATTTAGTGGGAACAATCTCTACGGAGAAACACTATCTACCGTGGGAAGGGCTGTGAGCAGGAGCAGAGATTGTTGGCAAAGCAGTTTAAACTGCCCTTGCGTGCTTTTACACTACAGCACACGCAGAGTAGAGACAGAGATCGTTGATTTTCTTAGATTCCTGTTATACCTGGAAAAAACCCTGTGACTTAAGGATTGAGTTTCATCCTTAACTGAGTTTCCAGGCCTTTTATTTATTTATTTTTAATCAATTCAGGCTGTTCTTTTTCCATTGTATTACAATGACAAATAAAAAGCAGCTTTAATAAGAACAAAAAGAGTATTACTTCTGAACTTTTCAATAATACATGAAATAAAATACAAATCAACTTCAAAGAACACTTAGCAAATATTTGATGAGTTTGAGATAGTAAAAAAATCTATTTGAATAAGTCTAATGGCCAGCCCAGCTAAAAACAAAACAAGACCATTCAGAGCGAGCAGGAAATGAAGTCAACTAGAGTTTTAAAATAAATCTGGCTCAAAAATTAAGCAAATGTTAAAATAAAACTATGTCTGGTTACACTAATTACATAAAAAGGAGTTAAATTACTCATTTCCTAGCTCCTTCTGCCAAGATCATCTTCTTCAAGGGAAATTCAATTTATTTTTTTTTTTATTTTTTTCCTAAAGAACAAAAATGTTTTGTATAAAGACCTCCCCCTCCCTTGACAAGGAAGTTTAATTTAGTGCTGAATCCCAATGAACATTTCTCGACCAAAAAACCTTACAAGCACGTCAAACAAAATTAGGCAGACGTCCTTATCAATGTTGACATTTCTCACTATCTTAGCCAGTACTTATTATTTTCTTAAAGTTTGTCAGAGTTCCTCTAATGTAAAATAGTATTTAATTCCTGAACAAAGTCTAGACTTTACAGTTCAGGTTGTGTATCAAATCCTCTGCTTTCCTACATTTACTATTTCAAGAAAAACACATAGTAAATCAGTGTATTTTGAAATTAATTGCTAATTGAATACTCTAAGAATTGCACCTCATAC